>OY728165.1:791938207-792409797 GCA_963277665.1 Viscum album | reverse complement strand
TGTCAACTTCATCATCACCATCATCAAAAAAATGTCTGGGATTTACAACAATAATTACACTGAATTTAGGATGATGATGATCTTTGACATATAAAACTTGTTTCACCATTGATTCCAATACATATGGTTCATCAGTGGCAAGAGTGCGAGTCATGTAAATAACTTGAAATCCACAATCATCAATAAAGGTGCCTTGCCTCGTCATTGTATCAAACCATTGACATTTCATCATTGTGACTCGACCATGCGAGTAATAATCCAAAATTATTACAAGGAATACATAATCCTTAAGGATCTTGTTTGGATTACATGAGTTTTATACTTTAACTTCTTCAGGGAGATCAGGATGAGGAGTAGGATGAGGATCAGGGGAGTGGCGGGACTGTCCAAGGGGGGTGCGGGGTGTCCAGGGAGGGTGCGAGTTGTCTAGGGGGGTGGTGGGGCCGTCTGGGGGTCAGAGGTGTCCAGGGGGTGGGGGCTGTCTAGGGGGGTCAGGGTGTCCAGGTGGGCGGGCTGTCCGCGGGGGTGGTCATGCTGTCCAAGGGGGTAGGGGGAGTACAGGGAGGTGGGTGGGATGTCCAAGGAGGCGAGTGGGGTGTCCAGGGGGTGGGTGGGGCTCTTAGGGGTACGGGATGTCCAAGGGTTGGCAGGACTACCCATGGGGGTGGAGGGGCTGTCCAGGGGGTCTGGGGTGTCCAGGGGGGTGGGCGGGCTGTCCAGGGGGGTGGGCAGGCTGTCCACGGGGGGTGGCCGGGCTGTCCACAGGGGTGGCGGTGATGTCCAGTGGGGTCAAGGGTGTCAAGGGGGTGGGGGGTGGGGGCTTTCCAAGGGGTGGGGGCGTCCGGGGGGATGGGGGTGTCCGGGGGGTGGTGGGCGGGTGTCCGGGGGGTGGGGTGGGTGGGCTGTCAACAAGGGTGGGGGGTTGTCCAAGGGGGTACGGGCTATCCAAGGGGAATTGTAAAACCTTTAATAGATGAGTTCTTTTAAAATAGCATAGATTTTCCTACTGGCATGTCAGCATTAACCAAACATAATTTCCTACTACCACAGAACACTATGATAAATCTAGATAAATTAGGGAATTCAATCCTAATTATTGAATTCTTTTTAATTTTTTTAAGTATCTTGATATTAAAACATTATAATTAATTTATAGTAATGAAATGCCTCAGAAGTATTGTTACCTATGGGTATATCACACACTGAAATCCTTAGAATATTTTTGGGATCAATGACAACCTATAAACAGGTTTTATCATCATCATTGTTTGAATGAATAGAATTCCTAACTGATATCATCACGAGCTATAATAAATTTTTTAACCATATTCTATTGATTTTTTTGGTTATGATCCCTCAAATGAAAGGATTCACTAGTAAACATTCTATAGAACATTCCCTATATTATAAGTGACTTGTTCTTCATTTAAAAGGGAGGATAACTCATCCCAAGGTGCACACTCAACCCACTATTGAAGATGAGTTGTAGATGTAGCGAAAAATACATTTACCAGGCATCAAAATGAATATAGAGGAGAATGAAACAACTTGAAATTATGTTAAAATAGATTTACACTAGATGTATGTGTGATGATCTCTCTAGTCACAGTCACACACTTCACTAGAAATAGTAATTATTATTTTATCTTAAAAAATAAATTAATTATTTGGTGTTAAATGTCATGGTCCTTTCGTAATGTAATCCCCCCTATACCAGAAAACAATGTATTATCTATACATTTAGGCCATTATAAATTATAAATAACCCATGAATGTCATTTTACATCTCACATATAAAAAAATTCTACCAAACAAATATAATTCATTTCAATAGTTTAACAATATGATAGGTGCCACATGAACAAATGTGTTCTAGCTCTATATTTCTCTATCATAGTTTCACACCAATTAGTACATTCTATTAGATCACCATCCCTACGAAGCCAAGTATATAATATCCCATACAATTAATTTTTTCTAGAGTTTGATTAACTCTTATGACTATTAATCTAGCTAATTACTTATTGATTCATCGATCAATGATTAATAATAAGGTTCATGTAACCATTCCCTAGGAATGCATAACTCATAAAATCAATGAATTCCCTAAAGCTATAACCCTTATGTAGTTTCAATTTATAAAATGAGGACCCATTAATCATTGGTGTCATTTTAGAAAAAATAACTCCCACATGTATGAATGGTATCATAATGACACCTATATGTTGAAAATATTCATATAGAATTAGAAATAATTTTATGTTATTAGGTTGATAAATCTACCTATAGAAGAATTTAATCATACCTTAAATGAAGGTCAAAACAATGAACGCCACGTTATGGTTTTATTTAATACATTACTGAAACTCAACATTTACTTATACACAACTCAATGAAATTTGTTAAAAACATCAATTTCCAAATGTCAGTCATTGATTTAGTATCAAATATTGTGTATCTTAAATTTTTTGAAAATCCCTAAAATAGGAAAAATGACGTGATCTTTCGAGATATTGAAATAAATGTAGAAATCGGAGCAAGAGAGCTAGTATTTGGGAAGAGGTTTAAATAATCTTACCTGGATGATGGAGTTGCAGCCGATCGGATGAAAGAAATCAGGTTAGGGTTCACTAGGCACCGTGGCTTCTGCAAATTGGGGAATGTTGTGTCGTGCGTGGGGCCTCTGGAATTAGATGTATTTGAGGAGAAATTTCCCAAAGGTTTGTAAAAACCGTTGGTAAACATGAATTGTCCCAATGGTTTGTAAAAACCGTTGGGAAAAGATAAAAAACATAGGCCTTCCCAATAGGTTGAAGAAACTGTTGGGAATGCCTTCACAAAACCATTTTTTACCAACGGTTTGTTAAAATCGTTGGCAAAAAAACACTTATACCAACGGTTCTGGAGAACCATTGGTATATAAGTGTTGGGAAAAACCTTATTTCCAGTAGTTAATGATAATTGACCCTGGTTCACAAAATATAATATTCTAACCTTTTTGATACTGTAATAATATCCAACAATACACTTGGATACTTTATTTGAATGAGTTTATTTCATAGTTCTTCATGAATATTCTTAATGAAAAGACCCGAAAAATTCTCTTGAGGAAGCTGAAAATTCAACGAGTAAGTCAAACTCTTCCACCTATAAATAAAATCCCAAACCCTATAATTTTATCACTATCTACACTTAAAGTGATTGAGGATCATCATATTCTAAAACATAGAGTTTAAATGTTAGATGAATTTATGTCGATAATATAACCACCTTTTAAATGATTTGGATAGTAAATTGGTATACCAGGTGAAGGCTGGTCCCTCTAAGGTCTACAAAAAATCCCTGATTTTGACTATCTCTTTCTATTTAAGGGTTACCATCATGGGACCACACTAAGATAAGAAGTTCATAAAATGTTTTTCTAGATCCCACAAATCATTGAATGTCGGGAATGTAGGATTCCAAAATCTTGGCGGGGGAAGAGTCACATCCACCCATTTAAGGTATGCCTTCCATTCTAGTTGTATTGGTGCATGTCATCTTTCCACAACATCCAATAATCTTCTAGTGACTCAATATTTTCAATTATATAGTGAGGAATGACCAACTGGGTAAGAGACTAAACATGGGAACAATGGGTTTAGCAAATTACAGCAGCTATTCCCATACTCGCGATTAGTAACCTATTGGGGCTGGACATTGAGTATGTGTATGATCTAGCTATAGTTGTGTCCTTAATAGTGGTAACTACAAATATCTCACCATCATGAGGTCCAAGTATATTGGTTTTCAGTATCTCATATTGAGTATATGTTCTAACTATACTTCGATTGTTGTGATAGTAATCTTTGCTGAGGTACATCAGCTAGCTATGTGGGATGAGGTTCTACTTGAATAATATATCTAGTAGGGATATTTCCTCATATTTATTTCTCATCGATTTTTCCCAAATTCTTCATATCTTTCCAATAACAAGAAAAATGTTACTGGTTCTACCTCTTTGGGTAGTGGGTGAGACATGGATGCACCTTTACCCTTTTCCTTGGAAAATGCTCATTGAGGAGGTGGTAGGGGAGTATTTGAAAGGGTCCCCAAATTCTTAGTGATCCTCTAGTTCCTAGTGAACATACATTCTTATATTATTTTTATATAGATTGTATTTTTGATGGAAACATACTATTGTCTGTAGGGGTGGTTGTAATGATGTTCACCAAAACATAATGCATTAGAGGAGTCAAATTAGTACTAGAATGACATGAGGGATGGTTTCTCTGAGAATATCTACTGAAATAATGATGATATTTAGTAGATATTATACCCTTTGTAGATCACTCTTATTTTCATGCTCTATGGGTCCTTTTATTCTCCTTTAATGATCCCCTTGGAGTTACCCAGTGAAGGGTGAGTTGAAGGGAATATCCTGACTATTTTATCGTGTGTGTCCTAATCGAGTAAGTTGGGTCATGAAATGGAAAAAACCAAGAGGGGTTTCCTTTGAAACCCATCTAAATTAGAAAAGAATGATCTCCATTAGAGAGGAGTATGGGGTAAAAATTACCTCATCCCTATGGGATAGGGTTTTCCCCTTACCAATACCGTAACATTTTGAATTGGATTCGTTGTCCTTATAGAGATGGGTTCAGTTAAAAATTCCTCTAGCCCTATGGGATGGGGGTGTTCCTGTATCATTGCAGTTGCAACTGATACGACTACTCCTTGATCTTTTATATATTTTTTACCATGATTGAGGTATACTGTATAGTCTTCATGTTATCTACTTTATTCCAAAGGTATTGTTTTTTTGGTTATTTTTCATTCTTAAATGAGAATCCTACTCAACCTTTTCAAATGCATCATTCAAGAGTATTTTAATGGCTCATTCTCATTAGGCCAGATTCTTTTGAGATTTTTTACGGCCAATTCATACTGAGTGTGCCATATTTCACAAGCACATTTTGATTTTGAGGGCCAACTAGAAGAAATTCAATTTCATAACATCATTTATGATAAGCTCTGTTGATTGGGGAATGGGGTAAAATGTAATGATCTATCATTTCCCCATACCCTAATTCAGACACCATTTAGGGTATTGTAAATCAACCAACATAGATTTCTTAACATGTTAAGATATGAACATTAAATACCTTCATACTATTTCCCTAACTTTGGGAGTCACATATCCATAAGAGAAACTAAGTCTATTTAATGATGTAGTTCTTTGATCAGCTTAACATGAACTTTGTAAGATCCCAGTTTTTCTATGAGGTATGGATCTTTTTTTTAGGTAAACACTTATTGAGATCTCTTTTGGCTTAAACCTGGAAACCATGACTTAGAGTGGGTTGTTTTTTCATTGGAGGGAATGTAGAAGAGGTATTGAGTTTGGTTATAGGCCAAGCTCAGAACATGCATTAATTACATGATGTGTTTTTAAATACATGGCATGTATTAAATACATGATGTGTATTGGTATGGCCAGAACCCTTTCATGACATTTAATAGTTTTTCCGTGAAGGGGAAAAATTGAGTAGTTCATGACATATAAAACATTTACATGTCATGTAAATATAATGGGGGTTTTTAAAGGGGCATAAGCATTTATTCTTTCTCTCTCACCCATATTTAATTTTTCGCTCTCACATAATGCCTCCTCTCCTTTGAAGCTCTCCACATGCCTAAATAAAGGATTTAGAAGATCTCCTCTATCTGATATATGATTGATCCACTATTCATCTTGTTGGATCCCTCTTGGTAAGAGATTTAATCCTCTTCCTTCCTTCCGTCATTTATCTCATTGTCTTTGGTGCTATTTGGGTTTAAGATTATATTCATTATTTTTAGGGTGTTCGTATATTATTCTATTTTCTTCTAGTCCATGAAAAACCAAGGGATGATACTAGACGAAGCATCTACTACAAGCACAAGATAGGTCATCTATGAATTTTCGATCAAGGTATCACCTTTTTATAAACTATTTTCATTGTGCCGCATGCCAGTTTCACTAGTTGTTTCTCATAAAATTAATATGATTTATTTTATGTTGTCTTGGTTATATTATAAGGCATTAATGATACATTTAATTTATGAAATTAGTGGTTGATATCTCACCACTAACCACCCATTTAGGCTATGTACCTTGTTGTAACTTTTGACCCTCATTATGAATATTAAGAATACCATTCAGGTGTGACTGATTGACCTTTAATAAAGAAAGTTATTTAATTTAATAAATTAAACTTAAATGGTTAAAAGGACAGTGTACATGATTATGTATAGATATCACTTGACCTTTTATATTATAATTGATTTGGAAATTAGTTACATGTCATTAATTTACCTTTTCATCTATGATGAATGGTAATGGAATGAACCTAATTAAAATGTTATGGACATGAGTATTACATGGAATTCAATGAATTATGCTATATGTAAAAAGTATAAGGTGGATATTGCATATAGAACCTTTTAATATCTATAGTAATGGTCAAACTTGAGCCTAACTTAGATTTCTTAGGTAATTCCTTAAGCACCCAAAGGATTCCATTCTGATATATTAATCCAATTTCTATGGGAGATACCCACCATATAACGTGGTCTTTTTCTATTAGCGGATGCTCAACATGATTCCATAGGATCCATTCACTTTCTCTATGAAAATTAGAGTTCCTCAGATACACTGCTTAGATTTAGATTGATGTATATAGATATGTGATTCTCTTATATAATTATCCTTTGGTACATTCATTATTACCCAGGAGTTAAAATGGATGTGCTACATGGACTCGATGAGAAACTCTGCTAGTGGAATTCCTTGGGTGATCCCCTTGGATTACACTTATTCCCTTATCATAGGTTTATTGGTTGTATACAGTGAGTTGGATCAAACTTCTATGGTCAAGGATTCCTTGGTTTCACCTTTGATCTTTTGTTATTATCATTATATTTTATAGCACTACTGATACCTTTAAATGTTATTATTATTATAAACTAAATCATAATTACTTAAATAAATGCATGTTTAGAGAAACTAACTGGGGATGAAGAAGATATGGGTTGTTTATTTCTATGGTGATTTACTTTTGATATACATAGACAATGTTATAGTTTGTATTTACATACTTGAATTGTATAGAAACCATTGGTGGTGGCTTAATGAGAGTTATCTCATACCTTATCTAGGACACTGTTGGTACCCTAGATGATTATATGATCAAAGTTATGTACAAATGGAAGTGTCCTACTTTACAAAATTGAATCTTTTCTTTAGGATGAGAGTTTGGTAGTAGATGACTTAGCCGATTCTTGAGATACTTGGATGGTTTTTTCTATTTTTGATCCTTTTTTATATCATGTATTATAATGTCTTCATGCTATCATGTATGCCTGTTTTCTATTTTAGTAGAGACATGCCATCATCTCTTATATGTGATATATTTCACAAATATTGATGATTATTTATTTCATTGATTCTTATGACTTTTCCACTACATTATTTGTTATTAGTATACTTATTTGGTTTTTTAATATATTTTACCACTGTTCTCTAATTTGAACTAAGTTAATAGTCACCCTAAAAAAACAACCTAGTAACTTTCTACTAGTTAGTAGCCTCTGGTATATGGGGAGGAATTATTGATACCATGTGGACAACCGAGTTTAGTTACTTAGGAGTGAACTGAGTTTGGGAATTCCTAAAGTGGTATTAGAGGTGGTTTTCTTTTATTTTCCTATTTTTTGGGAAATTTAGAAAATAGATTAGAAACCTTTAAAAACATGGTTATAAGTCATTCCTAGGATTATCTAACCCATATTTGGGGTAAACATAAAGTTTCCAAGGGATGAGATTTTGTGTTTTATAAATTTTTTTCCTCCTTAAATTGAAATTGACCCCTCCCATATACCAGAACCCCTATGAATCAAAACTTAAAGACATGAAAATACTCTAACCATAGACCTGGGTAGTTGGGATAGTATGCCTTGGGTAGTGATACCCTATGTTTATATTACTTATATAAGTGAGAGTTGGTTGTTGGGCCTTGATTCCTTTCTTATTCAGATTGAGATATCTCCCTCCATTATTTATCAAATCTTGTTATGAGGTGTGTGATTGGAATTTGTAAAGTTATGCCACCATGACATCCTCAAGTCATGTTCTAGGAGGGCAGAGACGATCAAACTCTTGAGATAGTGGGATCTGATCTATTATTATTACCTATAGGAGTAACACCTTTAGAACCACCTACTATTCCGAAAATGGGCACTCACAATCAGCTTTGAGAGGGTTTTCTATGCATGATACAATTTATACAAGGTGATCCGTGGTCTGCACCTACAACATCTAATATTAATCATGAGTTCTTGAAGTACCATCCTCCCATATTCTTGAGGGATATCAGTACATAGGCTATTGGGTCATGGTTAGAATCCTTTTTTTCTATCTTTGAGAATCTGGAGATTCCTCCAGATTGGAGGGTGAATATCATCGCCTACATGCTGTGTGATTCTATAAAGATCTTGTGGGATGTGATTAACCATGTTGTCCATCATCATGGAATGATCTGATAAGACTTAAATACTACCTTATATGATTAATTTTTACCTTATTCACTAAGAGATTACCAATCCCAGGAGTTCATGCACTTGGATAAAGGTTTTAAGTCTATCATGGACTATCCAACGCACTTCACTGAGCTTAAATGTTTTTCACTGATTCTTCCTGGTGATGAGCTATCACGAGTAATATTCTTAGAATATGTGATCAAGTATTCTATCCAATCGTAGGTGATTTTTTCCTCATATTTACCATTTTAGAGATCATGAACAAAGATATTATCACTGACTGAAACTTGAGGGAAGCTGATAGAAAAGGAAATAGAGGGTTAGTGCTGAGATAGGGTAGTAGGTCTTCCTATAGTAGGAAACATCACCTTGAGGAATATATTTAGAGTAGTGGTGGTTAGACTATATGAACTGGTAGCTCTGTTGTATTCCATCAGTGGATATATAAGGGGTAAATAATTCCATAGTGTGATAAAGACCCATTGGAGTACCATTCTTGTAGCATAATGGGTTATCTTCAAAGGTTTTTCCAAACCTTTCTGCTTGTTTCTAGAAGAATAGAAACCATACCGACTCCACCTTTAGGAGCATGATCAATGAACCTGCATCAAGAAGGATGCTATAGTAGCACTATCCGAACATGCCACGGAGGAGTTCATGGTTAAGGTATCTTGACATATGGGTTTTAGTTCCATCAGAGTGGACCTTTTTTAGGGTAGTCCAACTGTAGCTCAGGGCAGTGGACTGGGGCTATTTTATGCATTATAGTAGATACCATAGGAGCAAAGTGAATGACTATATACTATATGAGGTGCTATTATTGTAACCTCCACTGTAATATATTCTTTTTTAATTATAGGTTCCTCTCACTCCTTTATTTTTGTATCGATCTTGGAAAGAATTGGGCTTGGAATTCAATACTTTTGTGGGGTGATGACCTTGGACACACCACTAGGTGTATAGTTATAGGGTATACACCAATGTAGGGAATGTCCTATAGAGATTAAAGGTTATCACTTATTGTTGACTTTATTTATCCTTAAAATGAAAGGGTTTGATTTCATACATTGGATGGCTCATGCCTTATCATGACCACATCGAATTTATCACCAGAGGGTGAATTTCACATTTCTTTAGGGTGGTTGATATGTACATAAGGGAAAATGGGATGTCTAAGATGACCGAGTTGGACTAAAGCATCATAGGTTGGGAGGAGTGACATCCCAAAATTACAACCTTTTCGTGGATTATCAGAAAGTGTGTTTGAAAATTTTTCCTACGATGGTGGATGATTTTTGGTATGTTTTCCTTGATGAATTCTTTGGACTACCTATTGAAATAAAGTAAGAGTTTACAACTGATCTTGTACTATGGGAATCCCAAATATATATTCCTCTATACAAGATGGAACTTACTGAGCTCTAGGATCTGAAGAAATAGTTGAAGTATTTAGAATCTAAGGGGTTTATCTGACCTAACACTTCTCTTTGAGGTTCACCCATCCTTTTCACTAAGAAGGAAGATGAAACCCACTATATTTTCATGGATTAATGATTGTTGAAGAAACTTATAGTCATGAACTAGTACCCTTTTCCATTAATAGATGACATCTTCGACCAGCTTCAAGGAGGTACAATGTTCTTGAAGATAGACCTGAGACTAAGATATCATCTAGTGTGAGTCAGGCCTTCATACATACCATGTACAACCTTTAAAAGTTAGTAAATTTTATATGAGTACTTGGTTATGACATTATATCTTAATAATGTTCCCACTGTTTTCATAGCCTTAATGAATAGGGGTTTACACACCTACTTGGATTACTTCATCATGGTTTTTTGGACAACATCTTTGTGTATTTTCATACTCAAAGAATCTATACCAAACATCTTAACATCATTTTGAATCTACTGAGAGATAATCAATTATATACTAATCTCACAAATTGAATCTTCTAGATCCACAAGGTTCACTTCTTGGGTCATGTTATATCAAAATTAATAGTATCATTTGACCCAAATATGGTGAGTTATTTTGTTTCCTAGGATCATCCTAAGAATGAGTTGGACACTATTACTAGTTTGACTAATAGGGAGATGAATGTTTTACGATCTAAATCACGTGAGAAGGACCTTTAGAAGTTAAAAGGATGACTTACTTCAATATAGATCCTAATCCTATGAGAAATCGATAGAGGTTATATAATGTTTTATGATGGATCAGGAATTGGGTTGGGTGAAGTGATGATATTGAAGGATCAAGTCATTGTGTGAGGATATCTCCAGTTGAGAGATCCTGAGGGTAATCACCTGACACATGACCTCGATCTTACAATTGTTTTTCATGCCTTACGTTTCAAGAGATACAATCTTTTGGGAGATCTTTTTGTAGTATTTACTGACCACAAGATCCTAAAAAATATATTTACACAACATGAAATGAATATTAGATGATGAAGATGGGTCAAATACCTTCAATATTTTGACATTGATATTACCTATATTCTTGGAAAGAGAAATGCGATAGCAGATGTACTGAGTCAAAAAACTTAGGAATAAGTCGTTCAGGAAGATAGTGATGAATAAAATTTGATGGAACTATTATCTGATATGCATGTAATGTTTCAAAAGAATCACAAGTAGACTTTTCTTACAGTATTATTAGTCACCTCTTCAATCTTGGATAGGGTGAATAGAATGAAGTTTTCAGACCTTGAAGGGTTGGTCATATGGGAATGTATTTCTGGTAAGGACCCACCTCTAAATTGTTCTATCAACGAATATGATATTTTTCATGTTTATAGATTTATATGGGTTCATAAAGACATATGATATGAGTTTATGTGATAATATCATACTTCCCCATGGTAAGTGAACCCATGTATCTCTAATATGTATCATGGTATGCATTGCTGGTATTGGTGTCCTAGGATAAAACATCAAATCAAGGGTTTTATCATTTGGTGTTCCACCATTCAGTAAATGAAGGTGGAAAACCAACATACCACTGAAATATTATAACCCTTATCAGTCCTTGAATAGAAATGGGATGACATTATAATGAATTTTTTTACTGGTTTACCAAGGTCACCTTGAGGTAGTGACATAGTTTAGATAGTTATCAATAGGTTGATGAATGTATCCCTCTTCATTCCTATTAGGGATAGCTTCTCAGTAGATAATCTTGGATGACTGTATTTATATAATATTATAATCCTAAATGGGGTCACTTATAGTATAATTTTATATTGGGATTCTCATTTCATATCAAGAAACTAGTAAGGGTTACAGAAATATTTGGGTACATAGTTTCTTCTTAGCATATCTATTCACCCTTAGACTGATGTCTAGTTGGAACAAACTATACAGGTGTTGGAGGACACACTTTGAGCATTTTTCCTTGATATCAGGGGTTATTGGGAGAAACATAAACCCATCATCGAGTTTTCCTACAATAATAGATTTCAAGAAATGATTCATATGGGTCTGTTTGAGGCATTCTATGGTAGGCCATGTTGTTCACCACTGTATTGGATAGAGGTAGGGGAGGTAAAACTACTAGGTCCTTGTCTCATGTAGGAGACTTTATAGTAGGTACAATTGATTAGAAAGTGGACGGATATAGCTCAATTGAGACAAAAATAATATGCCGATCACCATCAAAAACCCTTTGAGTTCGAGGTTGGGGGTCATGTTTTCTTGTATCACCCAAACATGGGAATATGCAGATATATTGGTAAGGGAAGCTATCACCTCCTTTTTTTATGTCTTTTGAGATCCTATAGGGAGTCAATCCAGCAGCCTATTAGTTTATATTACCTCTGAGAAACCATCCCATGCATCGAATCTTCCACAATTCTCAACTTTGACATTACCATGCTGACCCATCTCATGCTTTTTATCCCGAGAGTGTTGAATTGGATGCCAATTCTTATTTTTAAGAGTATACCATTCAAATCATTGACCATAGTACAACGTCTCTTTGAGGTGGGTGTGTTCTTCTAACATTGGTTTTATGAAACCATGACTGTGTAGATGATAAGAATTAGGATAGAGAGGCTGATGTTCCAACTTAGGGGCCAAAATTTTTATCAGATGAAGCTTTGCCACCCATAGAAGGGAAAATGAAGGACAAGTTTATTTAAGGGGGAAACACCATAAGATCCAAATTTTTCTATGAGTTATGGTTCTTTTAATTCTTATATTAAACCATTTTTGAGTTCCCTTTTGGATGAAACTTGGAAACCATTCCTCAAATAAGGTTGTCATGTCTTTGGAGGGATGGTAGTAGAGGGATGGAGTTTGGATACAGGCCAAACTCAAGGCATGACTTAAATACATAACGTGTATTTAAATTCATGGTGTGTATTCAATAAATGATGTGTATTGGTCTGGATAGACCCATTTCATGATGTGTAATGGTTTTTCCTTGAGGGGGTAAACCAGAGAATTTCACAACATTTAAATCATTTACATGCCATTTAAATGTCATGGGTTTTTTTAAGAGGCAGAACCTTTTATTTTCTCTCTCACCCCTATTCCCCCCTCTCTCACAGTGCCTCCTCCCCTTTGAATCTATCTAAATTCCCAAATCTAGGTTTTGAAATATCCCCTCCATCAGATATCCATTAAATCCACCATTTATCTCGTCAGATCCCTATTGGTAAGAGCATCGAGAAGATTCCTTAATTATCAAATTTATCTTGCCAACTTTGGTGTTATTTTGGTGAAAGATCATATGCCATATTTTTAGGGAATTTTCTAGTTTTCCATTTTTATATGATCTAAAAAACCAAGGTTTGATATTGGTTAAGTTATATACTACAGGCATAAGGTAGGTGGTCTATGAATATTCCCTAAAGGTCTTACCTTTCTATAAACTATTTCCATTTTTCCACATGTCAGTTTCACCAGTTGTTGCTACCGATATTTTTCTATTTATTTTAAGTTGTCTATGTTTTATTCTAAGGTTCTAATGATATATTTAATTTATTTAATTTTAGGTTGAGACCTCAACACTGACCACCCATTTAGGTCATGTACCCTGTTGTACCTTTTTGACCCCCATTATGATTATTTATACATTGTTCGAGTGTGATCTATTGAACTTTAATAAAGTAATTGATTTAATTTAATAAATTAAACTTAAATGGTTAAAAGTAACGAGAAAATTATTATGTATATATATCACTTTTCCCTTTTCTTTTGTAATTAATTTGGAAATTGGTTTCATGTTCTTAATTTACCTTATCATGTATGATGAATGGTAATGGAATGAAACTAATGAAAATGTAATTAGAATGAGTGTTACATGAACTTTAATGACTTATGTTATATGTAAAAAGTATAAGGAGCCTATTTCATATGGACCCTTTTCATTTTTGTAGGAATGTTTAGACTTGAGACTGCCTTGGATTCCCAATAAAATGGCTTAAGCACTAAGAGGATGCCATTTTGATTCATTAAGATGGTTGCTAAGGGTGATACCCACCTTGTAACATGGTATTTTTCTATTATAAGACGCATTAAATGATGAAATGGGATATTTTTACTTTATATTTGGAAATTAAAATGCTTCAGATACACTCCTTAGATTCATCTCGACGTTTAAAAACATGTGGTTCTTTGGATCAGTCTCCTTGGGTGCAATCATACTTAGCACAAGATTTACCATAGACGTTCTCACTAGAATAAGTTATAAACTCTTATAGTGGAGTTCCCTAGGTGTACCCATTTTATTACAATTAGTCCCTTATTTTAGGCTACTTGGTTGTATACCTTGAGCTGGATTGACCTTGTATGGTCAAGGATTCCTTGGTTTCACCTTAGATTCTTTATTATTATTATAATATTTTATAGTACTATTGATACATTTATATGTTATTTTTATTATAAAACAAATTATGATTAATTAAATAAATGAATTCTCAAAGAAACCAGATGAGGATGAGGTAGGTATGGGTTGTTTATTTTCACATTGATTTACTTTTGATATACTGGTACACTATTAAAATTTATATTTATAGAATATAATTGTATAGACACCATTTGTGGTGGCATTCTGAGATTTGTATCACACCCTATCCAGGCTGTCGTTGGTTCTCAGGTAGATTATATGATTGCATGTATGGAGAAAGGGAAGTGTCCCTCTTTGGACAGTTGAATCTTTTCTTCAGGATGAGAGCTTGGTAGAAAATGACTAAGCCAATTCTTGGGATGCTTGGATAGTTTGTTTCTCTTTTTGATTATTTTTTATATTTTGTATTATACTATCTTCCTACTTCCATGTATGCCTATTTTCCATTTTTATAGATACATTCCATCATCTATTGTATGTGATATAGTTTATAACTATTGGGGATTATGTATTGCATTTATTCTTATGCTTGTTTTTGCTACCTTATTCATTACTTTTATTATTCCATGGTTTATTCATCTTTCTCACCATTGTCCTCCACTCTGACCTAAGAGTATAGTCTCCCTAGAAACACAACTTAGTACCTCAATACAAGTTGGAAACCTCTAGAATATAGGAGGTGTACTTGAGGCCGTGTGGCCAACTGGGTTTGGTTACTTAGGAGTGAACCAAGTCCATGACGTCAGAATCTTCATATTTTTTATAAGGAAATAATTTTTCCCTCTAGTGATAAAGTGTCATACATCTTTTTAGGAGAATATTATAAAAAATTCTTCTAAAAATGTTTCTATAATTATATATTGAGGATTGGATAAGGGACAAAACATGATCGGTATATTATCTTCAGCCAATTGTTTCTTCATAAGCAATGTGTCTTGTTGTATTCTACATGAGATTCATCAACTTGGTCTAACCAAAGTGGACATTTCTCACCAGCCTTATTATAAATGAGAAGATTAGGGGGAATCTCATTTTCTATGTTTGAAGTAAGATGATACAAGGGTTGTTCTTATAAATACTGTTTCCTTGGGCTATCTTCTAATTGAGAAAGGATATCACCTATCAATGATAAGGCATCAGAAATGTCTAGAATCATATTCCCAAGAATCTCATGATATGAGGGATTTCTCATTATTGATTTAGCAAGGGTTGTAACTTCTAGTTGAAATGAAATATCACCATGGGGAGGACCTTCATGGAAAATTCCATGATGGGGAGGACAACTATCAGGGTTTTATATCCGACTGTAATAAAAAGTTCTCTAGTGTATACCCTAGGTAGGATCTTCTAGGAGAATGATGGAAAGGGGAGAAACATATTTTTGTTCAATATTCTGACCATGAGGAGGGTTTCTATGGTACTGAACAAGAGAATGATTCTCATGATTGATCATTTCATGACCACGAAGGAGGCCTTCATGGTAAATATTCTGGGGAGGATCTCTAGATTTTTGGGTAGAAATGTTGTGTGGAGGACCTTCATAACTTTAGCTACTAATTCCATAATTTGTTAATAGATAATAATAATCTTGCGATGCCATTGATAGATGTTTGATGGCCTCACGAATTCAATCCTTAAGTAGATCATGATTGTTGACCTGCTTTTGGTTTTTAATTTTACTTTGGTGAGACTCTTTCTTAGCTTCTCTTATTCATGCTGCTGGAGTCACATGATATGGAAAATGAACTTCATATATAGGATCCTGTATAAGAGACTATTTTTATAAATCCTTGATTTTTCGATAGGCTTCTAAAATTTTGAAAGGGATGTATGCCTACCCTAGTGTGGACACTAGGATGGACCGGTGACCTCCAGTTGGAACGAGGATATATGCTTGATCCTGTTGCCCTTTTATCATGATATTTTACCAAGGAACCTCCTAGATGGGAGTGGAGATTTTTTTCTCTCCTAAGTGACCATCATATTATGCTGATGGACCACTATGATCGCAGAATGGGGTTGCATTTCTGAATCCTAACCACTACTGATGCGATCAATATGTCTGGATAGGTTTGAAAAATGTGGGCAGAGACTACTACCTACAATTCTAGCATTTCCATGATTTATTAAGTGTATTCTTTAGCTGAAATAGGGATGTATTCCAATTTTTTAGTTGGATCAGGGATATATCACTACTCCAATCCTCCATTTTTTTTCAGGATATACCAAAAATCATCATGCATGAGAGTAGAGATATGGGTATACCCCCTATTTTCTTCTTGGATGTGACAAGATATTTCATTGATTACTTCCAAATTGTATTTGTTGGTTTGATGTGCATGGCCATATATATAGACTTGCTCATAGGTTTCCACTATGTCTTTTGGGTGGGATTATTTGGCAGTAATAGGGATGTGAGCCTACTTTTAGTTATTTAATCATTTCCCCTAGTGGGATGCGCTATATGCTCGAGCTAGGGTGACCTTATATGGACCCCACATGGTGACATCCTCATCATGCTAAGGACTTGGAATTTTGTGGAATTGGAAATGATGGTTGTTGGTAGGGACCCTATGGAGTGACCCCTATGTTATTTAGGTGAATCCATCACTGACCTCCTTGTCTACCTCCCTAAGGTAAGGGAGGGAGTTATTTTTATATTCTGGGTAAAGGCTCCTGAAATGGGTTGAGACGGTGATGGGTGACATCTTCTTTTTGGACACCAGTTGTTGTTGAGTTGATAGTTGGTAGGGATTCATGTCTTGGAGGTATTTTTGTACAAACTATAAGGTTAGTAAAATACAGTTGATATGGTACTCCTGAAAAAATGTGTTTGAAAACCAACATTTAAGACACTGGGTTAGAAATGGGGTCCTCTGTTTAGATGAGGATGCAGCCTGTGCATTAGCTGTTTCATATGTTCTTTCCTACTGGTTGGAAACCATTGGATTTAAGGGAGTTATAGTAAAAGTTCCTTCAGGTATATTTGTAAAACATAAGCAAGAAAACTCATCAAACACACATCACCATAGATGAACACATGAGAAATTTATTGTATTAAAAGATCCATGTTTGGAAACTTTTCATTTTGTATAGTATTAAAGGGCCTATCATGTGGGTGACATATTTATTTTGGTAGATGAAAAGATTCACAATGGGTTCACTATTTTTTCCTGATGAAAATTTGGTGCTTGATGATTAATGTTGGGGGTTGATTATTGTTACACAATCATTCACATTGGGTTTACCATTTTTGTTTCTAACCCTCACATTGGAGGTCAATTTCCAATGGGATTTTTTCACCGAACCAGTAACACCCAATGACCCCCAAATCCATGATGGATCATGGGCCTTCTTTCCAAAGGTAGTTAGTAATTTTGGAACTTAAACAATGAAAATTAAGAACTCACAATAGTCGTGAGGATAGAAGGTTGGTATCATCACACCCTTTTTAAGGGGGGTTATTTCCTACTCCAAGAATCACTTATATATTTAAGACATATTTATGAATCCAATTTAAATTCCAAATATAGAACTTGTCACCTCTATGTATTAAAAATCAATCATAGGCATGAATTGATGGGAAACCATTTGTATGTATTCAAGGTTATCCATTGATGGAACCATCCATATGTATATGAGGTTCTCCATAGATAGAGCCATATTGGTTACATTTTTTGTTTCTTGATACAAGTTTTCAACCACATAGTTAAGTGATATGTAATTTATGGTCATCCAGGGAGATGGGAGCTATTTTGATGTTGGTATCGGGTGAAAGATAGGGGATTCATATATATCATTGTGAGAGTAATTAGAACCCACATAGTTCAGTTACACTTAATGATACATATCATACCTTTTACGTTCATGTGTTAAGGACCAAACCATATAGTTCGATATCACGTGACAAAGAATTATAGGTGTAAGATTCTTAGAAAAGTGTGGGGCTTATGCTGAAATGGACCGAGGGTATCAGAAGGAATATGACCCTACTAAGAATATAGACCAAAGAAGATTAGGGACAGTTTTTGGTGTTGGGTTTGAACCATAGGGAGGCATCCTATATATCACATTTGAAAAATAATCAAATCACGTTTAGTTCAGACTGGTTGGGGCTTACACCTATATAGTAGGTCCAATTAGTTGTTTCATCAGGAATATATCCCTTTGAAGGTTTTTATCATAGGTAATATGACCCTTTGAGGTGGTAATAACATGATTGGGGATTATACCAAATAGGATTCCCAATTTTTTAATATTTTATCATACTTATGACATGATCACGAACAATATCTAAGACTACATGAGTCATGTTCAGTGTGAGAAACAAGAATAAGTGGATGATCTATCAATATGCACAATATCATTCATTTGTTGGTGGATGAGGAAAATGGTATATAAGGTGGGAGAATTTCTTGTAAGAAATAATTATTGATTACTCTAGGAGGTATTCCCTATTGAATATCCCCTACCCTCCCCTTTAGACTAATGGAATAGAGGATAATGGAAGGGATATGGTAAAAATGTTGCATCTTGGATTGAAGTGTCATTTGGAACCACCCCTAAGGATGGGATCCTCATTACTATAAGAATTTAGGATTTCGAATATTTTAAGGACCCTACCTATTAGGTAAGACAATAGTAGGACCTCATTTTCCATGGGAATATATTATTGAGGGGCCATTATAGTGTGACATGTTCTCTAATCATATTTATTTAGAGGCTTTAGAATAGGTCTTGGCTTGGATCCCCTTGGATGAGGGACCTAATGAAAGAGGTTCCCTGCCATTGGGGATATGAAATAGGGATCAAAGGGTGGCTTCACTAAGGTGACTTCTAGGAATGCTATCCCTGGATTCATGTAGATGATACCTGGGTGATTTGGAGGCTACCTCACATATGTGATACCTGGGTGAGTTTGGGGAAGAACAAATTGGGTGAACGAACTTGTATAGGGACTTTCTTAAACCTCCATTGGTATCCTTAGGTGCTTCTATACGGGTCTTTCATAGGTTTGAGCTTGGGAGGGAGACATCACTCTAGTAATTTTAGACTAGGAGAAAGTGGATCCTCACACAAGTCCTTGATGTTATAGGAATTTGAGTAAATCTAATCCTTAAACCCATGTTAATTACCTCATCTTTTAGAGCTTGGAGAAATACCTGGTGGGTTTTGAGGACATGGTAGAAGGGAAAGGATGATTAGAGATTAATGGGGTTTCCTTTGGCTTATAGTCATATCAAATGGGGATCCTAAGTGTCCAATTTATAGGAAAACTCAGTACCCTATGATAAGTATGTGGTTTATGTTGGTCACTTTCATAAGTCACTCGCTCAGGTCTCTCACATAGGTGTGACCTATGTATGTTTTCATCCACACATGTCTAGACCTATGTGATGGTGCTTTGCACACATGTCTAAACCTATGTGACGATGATGAGAATATATATTATACTTTCATGATGACATAGTTTGAGACTTTCATGAGATCACATGGGAGAAAACATACAATATTTGGTTCCTTTAACTTCTCAATTACTTGAGGTATTTTCTATTGAAACTTATTGTACTCATGTAAAAAAGGAGTGTCAATAATATTCCCCAATGTTACATCATACCGGCCTACAAAACCTATTCGAACGACATATTACATTCTCCTACCATGGGCCAATAACATTTCAATCTATGGAGTTTCCCATCCTATGTCCAAATCCACATCCAATGAGTCATGTCATCTAGGATCCCCCTTTAAGGGACCGATTAAATCTGTCAGGTCCACATGTTAACCTAAACACTGAAATATAGGTTTAAATATATATGAAAAAAACCACATGAAATACATGATATAAAAAGGAACAATGTATCCCAATAAATAGTCCAAAAAACTATGAGTGGTACATAATCAAGGTACAACATAGAAAAGAGAAACCATGGAATATAAATAATCCATGATTATGAAATAAAAACATAATAGGTATGACACTATAAATAACACACAAACCATACCAAACAAGTGTATCAAAGGATACCCAAGTGTTCTAACATACCATATAATGAAAATATATAAACATTAGATATATACACATAAGTAAATAGTGTCAAAAAAATCTATATAAGGGTCCAAGATGGTAAGGAATTTCTATCTTTAACGTGTTGATGCCAAAGTCCATGATATGTTGAGGAAGGATACCTGAATCACATCCCCAATCCATTATTCACTATAACAAGACCCAATCCATAAAAATATAACCTATAGGATTGGATTTCATGTAAGGAACCATGGTAATTGATTAAATCTACATCAACCTACCAAAATGGAATCTCCATCAACAGTATATCTAGATCCATTCAGGAGAGAGGAATTCATTCTCAATATATCCATCTCTGATACTTAAATGATCCAATAATTATTCACTATATCATGATAGAATCCAAAGATATATCCAACATAACTTATATCTAAGATTCATATCAAGAGAGAAAGAGGATATCTAATATATATGTGAAGAGTGGAGAAAAAACAACATATTTCCATGATTTCACATAAGCCAATGCTCTAGATTTACTAGATTTAAAGTATAAATGGAGAGAAATTTCTAAGAATAACTACTAGAGTCCCTAGGTTTGAGATACCTAGGGTTGGGAGGAAGAATGGGACATTTTAGAGAGGTTTTGGGCTTAAAATCCATTTTTTTGGATTGATTAACATGTTGTGCACAGTTTGGTCGCATGATTTTCAAAATATGCACCAACCGTGATCTTATCTCTATCCTATGATACAAATTTTTTTTGGAAAAAGCCTCACTATTTTCCTTATATATGTTAACACCATTCTCTTCCCACTGTCCATCTCCAAAAAATCTGTATAGTTTTTCATAGATATCTTCACAATTTCTCTTAATTGTGAACCAACCATGCATCCCATTTTAGGACTCTAAAATCCTAAAAAAACAACCAGAATCTATATGATACCTCATCCAAGAAAATATTAACTCAAAAAAACTTAATTAAGAGATTAAAGTAAGGCATAAAATACAAGAAAAACTCCGAGTCATTATAATCCCCCCTCTAAGGACTTATCATCCTCGATAAGAGTCACTAGAGTTTATGGTCAAAAAACTCAAGCCATTGAACTCATACACCAAATTTCCACTCTCAAGTCTATTATTTGATACGTCCATGCTTCCATAGGACTCTTACTGTTTGACTTGGTTCTCTAGAACCAAATTCTTTGTACTTTAGGATTACATGAATTCATTGTATTTAATATTAAAAAACTCTTTATTACATCATGATTATTATTCTATGAAACATAGATTGTGATAATATCCTAAGAGTAGCTATCACATTGAAATGTTATAATAGTTTATTACTATTATGATAACCCAAAAGTTCCACAATATTATTCTTAAATATATGTTATATCGTCAGAATAAATAATTTGAGTGCAAAAAATGATACAAATTATAAGTGGTAGAGACTCATAGGACCTTGAGGCACCTTTTAATGGTGTACGGCCTATGTAATTCATAGTGTAAGAGATTATGAGAGTGAGACTCGCCATTAAGAAATCCAATTTTATATGTATAATTGTATATTCATATCTATGGATGTGTGTAATTTTATTTATAATTTAATATTTTTATTAATGGATATTATGAGTTGCATACTTTGATGTATTGATGAAAACTATGAAGATAGATATTCATAGTGAATTAGGATATATTTGGTGAGTCACGAGTAATAATTTAGTAATGAATAATGAAAGAAAATATTTTACCTTTTTTTCTTTAACCAAATTTTATATCTCAATCTCTTTGATGAAAATGATATAGAATAAGTAAATCCATGTACATGGTGTTCAATAGTAAAGTTCAATATTTATAAAGTCAAAAAAATATACATTGAGAATATAGGTTGATGACACCAGCGTGCAACCTATTTGATTAGAGATATCATGATAAAGGGATTATATTACCTGGTAAGATTTGTATGAGGTTTTATGATGTTGTGAAATTAACTTCTTTCAATATGGGCACCTTGGTGTGTTTCTAGACATTAACCTTAGAATTTGGGATGCTATGCCTAATGCCACTATGAAAGAGGCCCATAGGGTCACACAATGAGTGTATCCAGAACTTTAGTTAAATGATAATATTATTTATTATTTAACATGTTGAATGAATATTATTCTAGAATGTTGTTTAATAATTATTCTTGTTTTCTTGATCCCATATATCCTGTCACAAGTTATTTGAGAGAATATTTTGTGTGTATAATATTTAATAAATATTTATTTTCTATTTAGTGAGTAAAATATTTATTTATTTATTGGTGAATTAATCAGTTATATTTATTTAATAAATAAATAGTCATTATTCATGGCCCAATAAATATTATGGAGGAATGAAGGACTTATTTTAATTTTATAGTGAGAAATAATATATATATAATATTATTTAAATAAATAATATTTAATTTAATTCACTAGAATTGTGCATGTAAAGATATAATAATGTTACTATTATTGACATGATATTCCATAGTGATTAATGAAATAATAAAGGGATACTTTTTCAAGTATTATTTTCTAACCCTTGAAGTATATAAATCAATTTATATTATTTTATTAATGTATACATTTCATTTTGATTTGCATAATGAAATCCTAATAGAATCATCTCAAATACCAAGAGATATCCCTCTCTTAGTATGATCTAATGAATGGAGAGAGATCATACTCGACCACCACACTTGATTCTGGAGATATCAAAGAGAATATTTCTTCAATAGAATATTAGGATGATCAAAGGAGAATGACAAAAGCATTATGATATATCATTCTAGAACATGAAGATTCCTACATCTATATTTGGAGGTTTGTGGAATGCATGGGGATCACCAGTGGAGAGAATATACTCTTGATCCCTATAATGAAATGATGGTACAATGTAGAGATGTTGTCATATCAACCAATGAAGAAAGTATTCATTACAAGGTAATTCTTATTTTTTTTAATTAAATATAAATTATATGTGATGATCGGGTGTCTTGGTTTTGACATTCAATCATAAATTAATATTTCACTCAATTACACTGATCATGTCATTTATCATCATGTAAATATCAAATTAATAATCTATTATGATAAAAATACGAGTTGTTCATGCCCCATATGACACTTTCACTATGCTCAAAACCTTCAAGTTCTATCATAGTATTCACATAAATTTTTATAATTATTTAAAAATTGTTGATTGACTTATGCATTTATTGTTAGTTTTCAATTCGAAATCAATCATTATTTAATAGAAATCTCAATATCTACTCTTATTATTCTTCAATATCACACATATAATTAAATTGATTAATTTTATAAATTAAATACATCCAAAGAACTCATTGAGAGGTCATGTGGATTCTAGCTGGTTAACATAAGATTACATGACATGTAACTCATTAGTACACACCATGTACCCATATTCAATGAACTAAGAACTAATAGAGAATTAATTTGAGTCATGTGAATTTCTTAGATATAGTGTTTATTTAAATACACCTTGTGTTAACCAGTCCAGGCTAGCACATAATCAGTCTAACTAAAAGGTGTATAACATCGGTACACGATGTGTATTCCAATAGTAAAAGACGAGCCATGTATTATCTTACAGGGCTTAAATTACTGGAGACCACATAACTCAGAGACCAACCACTATATAGCCAATGTACACACTATACCCCATTATTTTCATGGAACGATTACACTCAAAGTCCCAAGGCATGTTCCACAGATAAATGGTGAGAAATATACATGTCATGTATCTATATTGTACATGGTATGTATATTACCAAATTACATAGAATTAAAAATTAATTTATTATATTTCTTAAACCTTATTAAAATGTGTTCCCTATAGTCATTAAGTAGATAGTACATTACATGAAATGGTTCATATATATATAATGTCTAATTAATTTCTATATAATGTTTAAAAATGTATATCTTGTGTAAATTATAATACAGTCATTACTCTATGTGAATTGAAACATAAAATGCTATGTAAATACCATGTGATTTTTGTGTTCATAAAGTTAACAGTACACACCATGAAATTACATGTTAATTCATGTATTCCACATGTCTCATGAGTAAAAAATATATGAATATAATAAAAATTGGATAGTTGAGATGAGTACTCACCATGTTACCTCTAAGGAACATTCTTATACACAACCAATTTTAAATAGATTAGTCTTTTAAAACTATAATGGATAAGAATATCAAGAAAATTCATATGGGAATTAAGATAAAATAATTGATTAATTAAATAATATAATTACTTTTTTCGATCATGATTTATCATAAATAAGAATTATTATAATTGAATTCCATTTTATTAAATGTGTAATTCATTGCATGTAGATGGATGATCATGAGCATATACCAGACATTTGTGTGTGATTGGTTTCCTTTTAATAAATTATTAAATTAAATTGATGTCCCACATGTCATCCCTCCTCTCATTATGTAAGGGTCTGCAAGATCATGTGTTCTTTTATAAAAACCCATTAACCAATCCTTTGGCCCCCCTAATCCATGTGTGAGTAAAATCGTATGTAATGGATGGATCTCCCAAGCTAGTGGAGGTAGTTCATGTTTAGAGCTAAGGTGAAACCAATCTAATAAGTACATGGGAAGATAAGTGGAAAGAAATAACATGAACCATTTTATAGTTCAAGGAATTTTCCCTTATGTTGTGGTTTATTTTATCATCCACTAGATAAACTAACCATTAGTAAAAGATCCTAATCATACAATTTTATTATTTTATTTCTGTCAATTACATGGTTAATTTTATTATGGATATATTTTCTTGAACAAATAAATTAATGAATTAATAATAATGAAATATAAAACTAAATTAAATTCTATTATGCATAAATTTTATCTAAGGCATGGTTAATCACTTAGGAAAATCCACTTAATATTAAAAATCATGTGATAAAGTTAAAATGTAAAATTTGTGCATAGAGATAAAATCCATCACTCTATATATTAGGTTGGTACAACCTTCAGTTACATAAGTTAAAATTCAACCATAGTTCAAAGAGATTGACCGACCAAAATCTAAGTGCTTTTAATTATCAAATAATTCTAACTTGAAGTTTTAGGTTGAATTAACTTTGTTTAAATAAAGGGTTTACTTCTAAAGAATAAATTGGTGTAACTAAGAGAAAAATATTGAGTAAATCATATTTATGAATTTCAGTATTGGTGAGTCCACTCAATAGATCAAGGAACTATGAGTTATTCCAGTTAGAATTTATAATGACTACCTAAAACCATTCAAATTTGTTAACTGGACCAAGTAAGGGTGATGAGAAGGGGAATGTGGTTCCTTGCCACTATAATGTCCAAGAAATGAGATATTAAAAATCTAATGGAGAGGCATATTGGGTTTCAATAAAATAATAGGATATTAATAAATATAATATAATATTTATTTATCTACCTTTTATCTGATAAAGTACTAAAATTATTCTCATATTATTTGTAGAAATGTAAATAAACATGAATTCAAACATATCTCTGTGGTCCATAATTGAGAAGGATAGCCTTATCACTAGCACAAATTTATAAATGTGTAAAAAATACTTCTGTGTTATCCTATTCCATGAAAAGAGATTGTATGAATTAGAAGAACCTATTACTGAAGTTCCTAGTAAAGTGTCATGTGAGGAAGAGTTGTTTCTCTATGAGAAACATTTTAATGATTCCATAGATGTCCAATGTTTCAAGATACCATCCATGACCAATGATATTTTAAAACAAGATGGGGACATGGATGCATATAACATTATGGAACAACATTAGGATCTCAATCAAGAGAAGGAGAGATAAGAGAGATATGATATCTAGAAATGCTCTATTTAGAACCGAGAATAGATAATCAACACCAGCTGGGGCTCATGTAGTCATGATTATTGGATACATTGAATGATTAGACATCTGAAGTATTAAATTAATAGTTTATTTTGACATATATCTACTAATTTAATCACTACCAAATTATTTCTACAGTTTTATTATTAATTTTAACATTAAAAATAATGAGTGGTGTCTTTCAGAAGATTTTACTCTAATTCTCCAAGTGGACAAAGACATGCAGTGTGACGAACCCGAAATCCTTATGGTGAATAAGAAAATTAATAACAAGGAAAAGGGGACTAAGAATCAAAATAAGTCAAAAGATCTCGGGCACCATACTTTCAATAATACGAAGATATAGAGGCAAGTAAAGGAAAACAAAGTAGTATGTTTTTCATGTGGAAAGTAAGACCACTGGAGGAGTAACTACACCCAGGTGAAAGGGGATGCTAAATGTGAATTCATTATCATGTTTAATATTTAAATATCTACACATTGGTTATTATATACAGCCTATGAAGCTCATATCTATATCCAATTGTAGGAACCAAGTAGATTTCAAAATATTTCTAGAGGAGAGGTGGATTTATGATCCACTAAGTGAGTGAGGCTAGCTACTCTATCCATTAAAGAAACCTACCTTTCATTGAAAACATGAGTGATATTGGTTTTAAGATATTTTTTCTATGTAATAACTATTAACAAGAACATAATTACTTTATACTTCCTAGATATAGATGGTTTTATTTTCAAATTTAGAAATAAAATTTGTTTCCTTTATAATAACAACATATGTTAAGGCACGACACATTTAAATAATGTTCTTTATGTAATAAATTACAAAAAAAAAGTATTAAAATTGATAATGAATCATGTTTTTAAGACTCATATAACACTAAAATATGGAATCACTTTCTTTGTTATATAAACATGAAGAATTTGACAAAGATCTGTCAAGATGGTTATTTAGAGTCTTCTGAACTAAAACCACTTGAAAGATTTCATTATTATTTACAAGTAAAAATGACCAAACCATAATTCAATTAATATAGTGAAAGAGACATAGAGATTCTAGGATTGGTAAACACTGATGTGTGTGGACCATTTTCATTAGAATATAGAGGTTTGTATTCTTACTTTAACTTTTTCTGATGACTTGAGTAGATATGACTATGTATACTTGATGAGGTATAAGTACAAGTCCTTTTTGAAATTCAAATAATTCAAGAATGAATTTGAGAATAAACATATAAAGAAGATAAAGAATCTTTCATCAGATAAATGTGATGAATATCATAACCAAGATTTTTTCAACTTTATACAGGAGTTTGAAATTCTATCTCAACTTACTCCACCAGACACACCATAGTGGAATAGTGTTAGTGAAAGGACGACTATACCTTTCTAGACATGGTAAGGTTGATGATGGGATATATAGGTATTACATTATCCTTTTGTAGATATAAATTATAAAACAAGACATACAAACTAAACCAAGTACCAACTAAAGTAGAAAATGAAATTTCCCTCGAGCTATGGAGTCTAAAAAAACTAGTTTTTTACATACAAATGTATGGGTTTGTGAGTAATTTTTGAAGGTCTTGTTAGGAAAAAAACTATCACTATAGGTCACAAAGTGTATCTTTATAGGGTATCATATGGAAAAAGGGGATAATACCTATATAAACCCTCAGTCAAAAAGTTAATTTTGTCAAACAATTATTCTTTTTTGAGAGGTAGAACATCCTCAAGATGGAAATTGGGATCAATATTGACTTTGATAAAGTTGATGCTAAAGATAAACAAGAGTTGGTGCATGAACAGATTCCACAGGTCCCAATGGAAGAAGTTTTTTCTAAAACTCAAGAGCTATGTAGGAGAAATGGAGAGGTAAAAGAACTAGAGAGATATGGTTTTCTAGTCACAGAAGATGGCGACTCATTATTAGTTGAAAATAATTAACCACTCTCCTATAAGGAGGTAGTGGAGAGATCAAAAGCTGTGATATGGAAATATTCCATGAATTCTGAAATTAATGCCTTATATCCAAACCAAGTACTGGTTCTAGTTGATTAAAATCCTCTTGGGTGAAAATGGGTATTCCAAAGAAAATCGTACATGAAAGGTAAATTAAGTACTTATAAAGTAAGGATAGTGAATAAAAGGTTTAAAAAACATCAAGGCATTAACGACGATAAAACCCTTTCACTAGTTTATGTGTATAAATCCATCAGAATTCTATTTACTATAGCTACATACCATGGATATAAAATTTGGAATATAAATGTCAAAATATATTTACTTAATGAGACCCTTTAGGAAGATGCCTATATAACACAACCATAAGGGTTCTTGAGTCCAAAAAATGCTAAATTAATATGTAAGTTATAGAGATCTATTTATGGATTGAATAAAGCATTCATTTCATAGGGGATCAGTTTCGATGAAGCTATTAAAGATTTTGGTTTCATTAATAATGAATCTGATCCATGTATTTAAAATAATTTTAGTGGGAATACAATTGTTATCCTAGTAGTATATGTTGATAACATATTAATTATTGGAAACAATATACCAGTCTTATAGTCTACTAAAGACTGGTTGAAAAATTATTTCTCTATTAAGGCCTTATGTGAATCATCCAATATTCTAGGTATTAAGATAATTTGTGATAGACCCAAGAGGATACTTGGATTAAGTCGAAGTACATACATTTCCTAGAAACTGAAGATATTTTTTATAGAACAATCCATGCGGGGATTGGTTATAATATCAATTTGTATACATATTTCAAGAAAATATTTCCTTAGGAACAATAAGAGAAAGAGGTAATGAGTAAGATCCCATAAAATTTAGCAATAAGATCAATCCTACATGACATTCTATATACTAGAATTTATATTGCCTATGTATTGTTAATTGTAGGTAGATATCAACTTGATATAGATTAACAACACTGGTATTCAATCAAAGATATACTTAAGGTTTTTGATTATAAATAAGGATATACTTATAGTGTATCAAGTATACAAAGATATAGTTATTAGGGGTTATACGGATGCTAGTTTTTAGACAGATCAGAATAATTTTAAGTCATGGTCAAGATATTTTTTTAGTATTAATGGACGAGCTATGATCTGGATGTGTTTAAAGCATCCAATTATCACCGATTCTATAATAGAGTATGGGCATATAGAGGCTTTCAATATAGACAAGGAATCCATTTGGATAAGAATATTTTTCCAGGTTCTTGATGTGGTACTCAGTAGTAAAGACCATATCACATCATATTGTGATAATACTTCCATGGTGGATCTTTCAAAATAGCCAAGTTCACACCAGCAAAAAATTCATATAAATCATAAGTATCACCTCTTGAGTGAATTTTATCAGATAGTTGAAGTTTAAATAAGTAAATTTTCTAAGAAATAAAACATGGTAGAACCCTTGACTAAAGTATTATCTTAGTAGAATCCTATGTATCATGTGATAGATAACATACTGAAGGTTGTTAGTAGTTGGATCTAGTACAAGTTAGTGTATGTTAGAGTTGGTTACTTATAAATAACTTATATGTACTTTATGATGACCTATATTGATAGTTTTGAATTTTAATAAACTCCTTATCAAAACATTAATGTTATTCTACATAACATAACATGTAATAATTTTCTAAGAGTAGTTGTTTCACTAAAAGGAAATATCTATTTTCTACTATGATGAGAAACCATAAGTTCCATGATAGTATTCATAAATATATGTTCTATTCATATAAGAAATAATTCTGGGGGTAAAAATGATACAATATATCAGGGGTGGAGAATCATAAGAATTTGAGGCACCTTCTTATGGTGTACACCATTAGTAATTTCTAGTGAAAGAGATTATGAGGATGATACCCTCTAGTAGGAAATACACATTTATATGTTTCATTGGATATTACTATATATAGATATGTGTATTAGTACTTATAATTTAATATTATTATTAATGTACAGTATAAGTCACGTACTTTGATGTATTGATAAAAACCACAATGGTTAATGTTCACGATGAAGTAGGATACAATGGGTGTTTAATGAGTAATAATTCATTAATAAATAATGAAAGAAAATATTTTTCATTTATATTATTTAAAAAAAAGTTTATATCTCATTTCCTTTGATGGAAATTATATATGCTATATAAATCCATGGAAATGGTGTTCTGTAGGAAAGTTAAATCTTCATAAAGTCAAAGAAAGAGACATCGAGAACATAGGTTGATGACACCAAAATGAAAATTTCTTGATTATAGGTATCATGATAAGGAGATTATATTACATGGTAAACATTTTTATGAGGTTTTATGAAATTTAAACATTAACATATTTCTCTATGGGTTCCTTGTCATGTTTCCAGATGGTAACCTTGTACTTTGGGCTACTTCACCTAATACCACTGAGAAAGTGGCCTAGAGGGTCACACACTGAGTATTTCCTAACTTTAGATAAATAATAATAACATTTTTTATTTTAAATGTTGAATAAATATTATTCCCACATATGGTTTAATAATTATTCATGTTTTCCTAATTTCATATATTTCATCACCAATTATCCAAGAGAATATTTTATGTGAATAATTTTTAATAAATATTTACTTCCTATTTAATGAATATAATATTTATTTATTTATTTGTTAATAATGTAGTGATATTTATTTAATAAATAGATATTATTTATTCAAAGCCTGATAAATATTGTGAAGAAATGACAGACTGAGTTTAATGATTTGATGAGAAATAACATATATTAAATATTATTTAATTAAATAAAACTTAATTTAATTAACTATATTTTTACATGTAATGATATAATAATAATAAAAATAATAATAATAATAATATAATTATGGTGTTCCATAAGGATTAAAGAAATAATAAAGGGTCACTTATGCAATTATTATTTTTTGACCCTAGCAGTATATAAACCCCATTATATTATTTTTCATAATGTTTACATTCCATTTTTTTGTGCACAATGACATTTATAGAGAATTATCATAAATCCCTAGAGAGTTACCTCTCCAAGAACGCTCTTAATAATAGAGTGTGATCCTCCTCCACCATCATTCTCAAGTCTTGAGAGATCAAGAAGAATCCCTCTTCAAGTGATTCTATGGGTGATCAAAGGTGAAGGATGAAAGCATCAGGATATACCACACTAAGACTCAGATATTCCTATGGTTACATTAAAAGGATTTTAGAACATGTGTGAATCAATACTGAAGGGAATATACTCTTGATCCCTACAATGAAATAATGATATTAGGTAGAGATATTGTTAAATCTATCAAAGAAGAAAGAATTAATCACAAAGTAATTATTAATTTTAAAAATTAATTATATATAATATGTGATGATCCTATGTCTTGGTTCTAACATTCAGTCAAAAATTAATTAGTAATTCAATTCCATTGGTCAAAAAAATTATCATCATGTAAATATCAGATTAATCATCTATTAATAAAAATCCAAGCTGGGAATGCCCCATACAACACTTCCACTATTCCCAAAACCTTAACTTACAAGTGGAAATATCTTCCCCCATAACAATTTCTCACTTTGTTTCATGATCCACACTAGGAACTCCATAAAAAATGCATCAAGGTCCAACTCAAAATCCCCACAGTCGATCACATGTGTAGGATTGCGAATATACCTTCGAAGATGCGACATATGGAACGCATTGTTCATGAATCTATACCATATAGGAAGATCCAAATGGAATTCCACTATTTCAGTGTGCTTGGTAATCAAGAAATATTCAAAAAATCATTGTGCTATCTTCCCTTACTTCCATAATCATTGATGTCCTAGTTGAGTAGTCATCCATAAGAAAACATGGTATTCCATAGAGAAGTCCCAAGGTTTATTTCCTCCTGTTGGAATATGATTTGTGTCTACGTTTAGTATTGACAAACTAATTTTAGATTAACTTTTCTCTCTAAAAGGTCACTTATACCACACTATACCCCACACCAACTACCTCACTAGTATCACTCCAACAAAGCAGCGAGTAAAACGACCAACCATAAAGAGCCTCATAAGGTTCCTTCTAAATTGATGTCTCAAAGCTATTTTTTACAAACAATCAACCAAGGATAAGTGATCATACCATGCTCTATATAAGTCCATAATATATTCCCACAAAATACCCTCTAATATCAAAATCTTTCTCTCAGACTGACCATCAGTATGCAGATGATATGTTGTACTCAGTTTCATCTAGGTACCCAAAGACTTCTATAAGCCCTATTAAAACCATGATATTAAGTGTGTGTCTATGTTCCAAAGAGCCCATACCTGAGTTGTAAGAGATCCTTCTTGGAATCCAAGAGACTCAAGTTTGAAATTGTCTGGAGGTGAATTTATTGGTTATTATAGCAGCATTGTAGCAGTTACTGTAGAAGGTATTGTTCGGTACTGTAGTAGCCAGAACTATTCAACTGATTTCGGACATCGAGCCACTGGTTTGGGCCTACGAGTCTAAGGTCCTTTGGGCCATCAAAGGCCTTTGGGCCACATAGACCATGGAGTCACCCAGTTCACATAGATATGGCCCCAAAAGAGGATCATAGAAAAGTGTAGTAGTCACCAGAGTAGAGTTAATTAGATTAGAAGAATGAGAGGGTATGACAATTTCCATCAGGACCGGGAACCATGTAGCTTTGCATGGGACAATTCTAGCAGATCAGCAATGCAAGGTGGGGAGATAGGAGATCAATGATATAGAAGCTGGGGAGGGGAAGTCTTAGTGGGTTGGGCCTATGCGTTATATATTGGGTATAGTATGCCTCTGGGGCCTTCAAGTCATGTATTTGGACTTTGGGTCGTGTTGGGCCTTATGGATTGGGCCTACGGGTCATTTAATGGTTCCCCTTCAACCCTTAAAAGGAGGATTATCCATAATAAAATAAAAAAAGTCCTTCGGGACATTTGGGATAAGTGTGTGTATATGTCTAATACGATTCTCAAAGGGGCTCCATGAAGGTATACAATCTCCCATATATACATTTTTTCTAAGTGATTCACTGAATGGGTCTCCCCAATCTACAAGGAATGAGACACTTTCATCATCTGATCAACTATTACCCAAATAGAATCATGACTCCTAGAGGTTCTATGTAACCCTATCATAAAGTATATAGTCATGTTATCCCACTTCTACCTAGGTTATAAAAGTGGTTGAAGCAAACAACCAAGATTTTAATGCTTTAACATTACCCTATGGTAGGTATGTCATAGAAAAAAACAACCAACGATGTCCCTCTTTATACCTAGACACCAAAACTGACGTCTGATGTAATGGAACATATTTTCCAACCTTGGATGCAATGACCATTTTGAAATATGAGATTCTCTAATCATCTCCTCTCTTATGGAATATGTCACCACAACCCTCTCATGAATATAGTTCATGTCTCTTTCATCTAAGGAAAATCCTAGGATTAAATCATCCTCCAATAACACTCCCACATCACTACACACTTAGGATCCAATTCCTATCTAGTATTCACCCATTATACTAAATAAGATATGATAACCAAAGGCGCAAATGTCATAAGTCCATGATCTTTAGATGCCCCACTAGACACATAATCATAAAACTCATCATATTCTATTCCTCTTATTAAGGCCACTCTCCAAGTTATCGAGTCCCCAATGTTTTTCTATTGAGATCATCTGTAATGAAATTTCCTTTACCCAAAGAATAGGCCTTCTCAAAGTAAAATCTCTATAGATACTCCACCCAAAGCCTCTACCTTATTTTCAAATACCACTAATAGAAGACATATTAAAATCCATTTTTTTCCATGTAGATGATAAATATTTCACCAAATAGATAATTTCAAAAATATTTTAGAGTGCAGACCAAAACCGCCAATTCTAATTCAAGCATCATATAGTATCACTCATGGGGTCATAGTTGACGTGACCCATTAGAGAATACTTGAACTATTTGCATCAACACAATCCTAACCCAACACCTGATGCAACAAAACACATTGCATATCCAATCCTAGGTTATGGAAGGATCAAAACTTGATTTTTAAAAAATCTCCTCTTGAGTTCTAGGAAGTCCTCTTTACACTAATCATACCACTAAAACATCACCCAATTTTTTGTCGAGATCTGTCATCAGTGCTTCCAAATGAGATAATTCCTATATTAAACATTTATAACACCCCATAAGCCTAAGTAATATCTTAATCTAAAACACATTCCTAGGGAATGTCCATGACATCAAAATCTCTAACTTTTTCGAGTCTATTGAAATCACTAAATAAAAAATTACATGACTAAGGAACCATAACTTCCGAATCCAAAAGAAACACCTTAAAATTTTATTATAAATATTTTGGTCTTGAAGTGTACTCAATAAAATATCAAGGTTCTTATCATGCATATCTAAATTCCATGAATATATTAAGATATCATCCACAAATACAATGATTAAGGAGTCAAAATATGGATAAAAAATCATGTTCATGAAATCCATGAAAACTAATGGAGTATTTTTAACCTAAAAGGAATGAAAATATACTCATATAGTCTATATATACTAATAAATACTATCTAGGAAATATCATAATCTATGAACCACAACTTATGGTAGCTTGAATGAAAATAAATCTCAGAAAACCATTGAGCTCCCAATAAATGATAAAAAAATTGTTAATCCTGGGTAAAAGGAACCTTTTCTTTACTGTCACCTAATAAAAATTCCTTTAGTCCACACATAGTAATATACTACCATATTACTTCTTGGAAAAAACACTAGATCAACCTTGGGAGATGTGATTAGTTTAATAAATCCCTTTAACTCCAAATCCTCTAGCTCTACCTTCAACTCTCTCAACTCAACTCGTGTCATGTGATAAGGAGGAATCAATATATATCGTTCCCTAGGTATAAGATCAATCTCAAAATAAATTCATTTATCTATAGGAAGACTTAATAATTTATCTAGGAAAACATCCTAATTATGATTCAGTATTAAAGGTAAGATGAAATGGGATACTGTTGATTCTATGATGAGAGCCAAGAATTCTAATTATGTTGTGAATAATCTAATATGGACTAGGTCCTGTCTCATCCTACCTAATTTGATCATCCCACTAACTGATCACCACATAACTCTCTATCATAGGTGTTGTAAAAGATACAAATCTTCTATAGTTGTTGATATGATATTGATAACTGGTTAACCAGTCTATTCTAAATATCACATCAAAACTAGTCATCTCTAAGACCATGAAGTCCAAAATATATCCATAACCACAGAAAACTATTGGGCACTCATGAAATATTTGGTGATAGTCTAATTCCATTACTATAGGAATAAATTAACTAGTAAATCTTGGTCAATAACAACTTTATTCTATATAAAATAATGGGAATATCTTGTATCATAAAGAGAATTAGATAACATAGAGGTAATCAAGACCAAACCGATAACTATAGAAGTTTTCTCTCAATTTAAGGATATAACCCAATCCATCATGTGCATACTTCCTACTTTTGAAAAAAAAACCTTTCCATTGAGATGGTTGACTCACCCGAGTCACTGAAATTTGCGGTGCCTAGGTTTTCTGTTGAAGACCCCATCTTGCATCCTAACCTAAGCTTTTCAAGTATGGATATGTCACCTTAAAAAAATCATTATATATGACCCATATTTATATATTAGGGACATTAAATTGGTTTATTTGTGCATGATGTACTAAAGTGTCATTTCTGTCAACATTTTCAGATTTTAGTAGAACCTCCTCTCATAGAGGATGTTGAAGAGGACCTACTCTACTCCACATATCTACCACCATGATATACGTCCTCATAATTCCTCTTCCTAATATCATAATAATCTCTCATAGAAGTACTGGGATGTATATTTTTCATCACACTATAATCTATAAAGAAACATGTAATCATGTCCTCTTATGACCACTACTAAAAAGTTTGGGCCATGTAAATCACCTCTATATATGTCATCATGAAAAATCCCTTAAAATAATGTCTAATATCTAGAAGAAGGCCAATTTAAAAATTCGTAGAAATATATGCCTCATCCCTATCCAAAATAAGAGCAAATAATATCAATTCTGTAATGCAAGTTGAGTAAGTAGAAACCAATATCACCCCTGATGAATCTATATAAAATCCTATGATCGGTCCAAATTTATCACATCAAGAATGATATACTAAAATAATATCTACTTTAAATCATACTAAGTTAGACCATTACACTTTATTGGTTGATCCATAATTTCACACCACCTTTAAATGGGTCCATGAATCATAAATTTATCTAACTATGTCATTATATCCTCAGGAGTCTCTACCAAATCAATGATTCCCTCAATAATTTCAATATAGTTTTCTAGATCTTATGGGTCTTTAGTTCCATGGAATACTACAATATTATGGAGTTTAAATTCTTGGGAATAATCAACCATCCTCATTTATGCCCCTCCTCTCTAAGCAGATACAATCTATATGACTCTAGGATAGGGTGGGTTTACTACATGAACCACCAGAGTAGGTGCAGAGCACACTAAAGTGAATCATCCTACATAATATGAGGTAGAACTGTCACATCCTCCCTAGTAAGAGAATTATAGAATCTTTGAGGTGTAATTTTTTCTTAAATTCCAAACAAAAATTTATAGCACCGACAAAAACTTTCTTATGAGAACAACTTAAGCTGTTACAATGCATACATATGAGATTTCTATCAGAATACCTATCATGGAAGATACCCATACACAAGGTATAACCATCCATGTTCTAACCAAGGCTCAAAACTTGTCCTCTATAGCTATAAGTTAGTAACAATCATATATATATCACAACATCATTAACAAGTTCAACTAACTAAATCTATCACATATATATCACACCTAGAGAATACAAATATATCACCAAATAGATTACAAAATCATGAAATTGAATTAAATAACTACTATACATCAAATTATAGGTATATATATATATATATATTTAAAATTTTATTCTACATGAATACACATGATACATGAACACAACCAACCCCCATAAATTTGTAACAATAATCCCATCACCAGTAAATCAGAGGTCCGTTACACATGTGATGTTTAGGAACATGGAAACTCCTCTACTAAAGTTTCACATAGGATATATCTTTTCTATCATAACCCCAAAGGAATAGTAAGGAAAACTCAACCTTTTATACCATTTTTAACACCCCAACATGATTTAATGGGGTTAAGATGATGTTACACATGACCTCATGCATGCCTCCTCATATGAAAGAGGTTGTCGTCTAACGATGAGGGTATATAAATGATGTGGGGAAACTATAACCTCCGTAATCATGCCCATACACCAATGTATAAAAATATATACAGAAGTAAACTAAACATTACAATAGAAAATAACATAGATATGATTCTATAGTATATGTCATGTCAAGTCATATAATAATAATCTAATGGACCCTTAATGTGGCACATCAACATATATAGTAGTAAAATTGGAAATAATCAAATAAAATATTCCATGATAGTTTTTTGGAGTCTATCCTACCAATGAATCCATATATGAACATCAAAATCCTCATCAACCTACCATAGGGCCCTTTCCCTTCCCTGGACCCCTGATCAGGAAGTCTTCACATGAACCAAGATGATCTTTCACGGTGTGAGTATAAACCTAGAAGGACACCAATAATGTGTCCTTGACATAAGTGAACATGTATATAGTAGTGTATGTCATGATGTAAAGGTAAAAGTACACCCAATCATAAATTTTACCAATTAATAAGTGATTATATTATAACCAAGTTTCCAAAACCCCGGTCGTACCTGCTTTGGTTACATGCATGAAGAATATCATAAGTAGTTATCATATGAATTATATCGTGATATGTATCTATTTCCACCATTAAGTTAAATGAATACCCCACCATTAAGGAATGACTCAATTCCCACCATTAAAAAAAGGACTTCCATGACCCATGACCATCCTATAATGGTATGTACACTTGGAATGACAATAATAATTTAACTTTACACATACACAAGGAAGTTCCCCAATGATTAATCATATGAGCCTGTAAAACCTCTTCCAATGGAATATGGTGTTCTCATCCCAATGTCTAATCATATTCCAAGATCTAGGGTTACCCATACCATGTCCAAATCCACTACCAATGAGTCATGTCATCCATGGCCCCTTTTTAAGGGACTGACTAAATCTGTTAGGGTCACCTAAAAACTAGGACACTCAAATAGAGGTTCTGTTGGATATGAAAAAAACCATATGTAAGTTATTATATAGTAATGAACAATGTATCATAATAAATATTCAACATACATTGAATAATACAAAAGACAATTTATAATAAAAAATATTTTACATACTATGAATGATACTCTAGAAAGGTATAACAGTGAAAGGAACAATCGTGTCATATCAAATAATTCTTGACTATTAAATAACCACATAATAGGTACAAAATATAAAGGAACCCACAAACCATACCAAACAAAGGAATCATGGGATACCCACACATGATAACATACCATATCATGAGAGGGTCTCAATACTAGGAACATACGCACAATAAAAGCATGTAAAACAACTCCATATAGGGGACTAAGATGGTTAAGACCTATTAACATTAACACATTGTTGTAAAATTCCAAGATCCATCAAGTAATGATGACCGAATAATGTATTTGCACCAAAATTTATTAGAAAAATACCAATCCACCAATATATAACATTTAGGATTAGAATTAAAGGAATAAACCATGACAAGGGATGAAATCTATATCAACTTACCAAAAGGTTTTCACCATCAATGATATATCTAGATCTATTCAAGAGAGAGGAAGTTATTCGTAATAGATTCATCTACAATTCTTTAAATATTCAAGAATTATTCATTAGATCATGATAGAATCGATAAATATATCCAACATAGTTTGGATATATGATTCATCTCAAGAGAGAAAGAGGATATCTGGGATAGACATATAGAACAGAGGAAGAAACAGCCTCTGGCCTTGATTTTACATGATCCAACACTCTAGGTCCACTATATTTTAAGTATATAGGGATAGGAATCAATATCAAACAATACTGGATATCCTAGGTATGATATACCTAGGTGTAAAAGGAGGAATGAGAGGTTTTATATAGGATTTGGGATCAAAATACAAATTTTAGATTAATGAAAATCACATACATGGTTTAGTCACATGTTCTTCTAAAATGTGAACTAACCATACTTTCAACTATGTCTTGAGATACATGGTTTTATGGAAAAAGTTGCATAGTTATCCCTAACCTTGTGAGAACCATTCTTTTAAAATTGTTCATCTCCAATCAAGTATCATATTTTCCTATGGATATATTCATATTATCCCTTAATCATGTTCTTATCATGAATTACCTTTTAGTCCTCTAAAATCCTCCAAAACCAACCAACAAATACCATAGACTACACCTAATAAAATATTAACTCAAAATCATTTAAATATGGGTTGAAAGTAAAGTTTAAAGTACTTGAAAAAGTCTATTCCATTACATATCCAATAAACCTAGATGACAAATGAAATATAGAGAATGATGGAAAAAAGAAAAATTATATTCTTATGTCTTTTTCAGAAAAGTTCTACACAAAAGTGATGTGAATTAAAATAGAGAAAAAGTAGAAGATTAAAATTAGTTATAAGTTAAAGGTGAAAGACAAAGAGGATAACATAAAAATATGGAGAAGAAAGTCTGAAGACATCAAGATCATTGAGGTAGAAATAATTGGTAATTATTTCTATTAGGTGAATGAATTTTTTAGTAATATATGAGGATTGGTGAAAAAAAATGAGGCCTACACAATTGTTAATAAACCCATGAGGAAGTTTCTTGACATGTTTGATCTTAATATCTTAGATCTAGGAGATAGAGGTGATCTTTCCATGGAAATATTTCACTATATTCCCATTACTAATGAAATGAGAAAAATTAAATCCTTTGAGAAAAAAGTAAAAGATAAAATGGAATTTGAAGCCGTGAGAAAGGTATAAATTAAAAAACATGTTGAAAATAAAAATTCAAGAGACTATAAAAATGAGTTGTAAGATGGATACTTTCAAAGAATCATTGATATTTTTTCAAAGAGATTCAATAAGGAAAATAGAAAAGGTAAATTCCAGAATCACATAATATGAAAAAAAATGTAATAGAACATGGAACTTTGTTATTAATTACTGTAATAAGAAGTAACTAGATTATTAATATGAATAAAATGATAAAACATTCCAATGGAATTGGAATAAAAGTTAAAGGTAATCATCCAAATTTGAAAAAAGAAATAATTTTTTTTCTTAAGGAAAGAGAATAAACCCAATGATCAAAGAATATTTCCAGTCATCTAGTAATGAAACCAAGATTTATTTTGGTGATAAATTCAAAAACTTTATGGATCATGTCCAAAAGGGTTTGAAACGTCAATTAGTAAATAATATGGTCTATAACTAACTGAATTGGAACATATATTGGAGGAATTTATTAAATCTTGTCTTAAAAAAACCATGATCCTGAAAGAAAAGATAATATTGGGGAAAGATAGAAAAATTATCATTGAATAAAAGAATGAGTTTGAAAATAATGAAGCCCCCATTTTTTATGTAATTAAAAAATTCAAGTTGAAAGCTGCTGAACATGATAATATAATAAAATATCATGAAGAAAATATTTCCTTGAAAAAGAAGAACTATCTATCAAATAATGTAAGTGACTTGAAGCATAAAAGGAGATAAATATGTTTAAGGAAGATTTAAAAAATTCCATTGAAGTCAAAGATGAATCCTATAAATCAATTGAGAGTACTTTCACAAATGATTAAGTTAAAAATATTCTTGAAAAATATTATTAGAATTCCGATTACACTAACAATATACAATCCAACTCAAAATCTTGCCAATATTGGGCCAATAAAATTATAGAGACAAATTATCCCATTTATTTTGAATAAAGAAGAAACTCTAGAATCTCTTAGACACTCAAACAGAAGAACATTTTGATTGATAATGTGTATAAAGGGAAGAAAATATGGATAATGCTACAAGAAGATTTTTTATGAATCCAATGATCTCAGTTTCAATTGTACTACTGGTGAAGTAGAGTGTTTAGGAAAAAATCCAACACATAATGGTACAAAATTTCATTACTTGGTATAAGACATGATGTTATAGAAAGTAATCAAGAGGAGAGAAAACTAGAAATTAAAAAAATATAGGTTTGAAAGTTAATTGTTTTAGGCATCTATAATAAGAATATATTTGAATACCTTGAGAATGTATGTGGTAGGTGTGAGAAATAGGTCCAATTCGAAAAAAGTATTATAATCTTACCTAGATAGAAAAATTATGCTAATAAAGGAAAGGGGATTTATAAGCCCAAGGAAGAGATGATGTGTCTTATTGAGTTTACATTGAAGTATAGGAGGAAAAACATGGATTCTTGAGGGTGGGTGTTCCTCCCACATGACTATTGATAAAATAATCTTAAAGAATATTGAAAACCATGAAGGTGGATCTATTTCCTTTGTAAATTATTACACATTAAAAATTAAGGGTGTTGGTTTATCTATGATTGAACCTCATAACATGAGACCAAATGATGTTTTATATATAAAATATATAAAGCATAATATCTTATGTGTTATTTAGATCTATAATGAAGACCATGAGGTTATTTTCAAAGATAAAACATATTCCATTAAAAGATTAAAGTATAGAATTATCATTTCTCAAGGAATAAGAATAAATGGATTTTTTTGATAAGTGATCATACAAATTACTACTATACGAGTTAAAAAGATGATTTTTTGTGGCATATAAATCTTCTCTATTTGGGATAAAGGAGTTTGAGTAAAATTATAAAGCATGTAGTTGTGAGAGATCTTCCCAAGATGAAGATCAAATAAGATAACGTGTGTGAAACATGGAAAAATGAAAAAATGGCTCAGAAAACTCACAAGAAGGTATATATTCTCTTTATTAGACTAATAAAACATTTTCACACTAATTTATGTGGTCTCATGATGAAGAAACCCAATAAGAGGTGATTTATATCTCATAAAATCTATTTACGATTTCACCCACATCCCTAATGTGATGTTCTTCATGAATAAATCAAATACAGTTGACATATTCACATATTTTAGAAGGCAAGTTGAAATTTAATTGTGTATTATCAATAATAAATTGAGATTTTATCATGGAAACGAGTTTACATGTGATGAATTTGAAAGATACCTTGTAAAAAATGGAATCAATCATCAATTCAGAAAACTATATACATCCCAAAAAATGGGATTTTAAAGAGAAATAATGGGAGTATTATTGATATGTGTAGGACAATAATATCTATAATTTTAGATGAAATAAACATACAAATTTTATATCATTACGCTGAAATAGTATTTAAGGACAGAACACCGATTAGTGATGTTGATTCCAAACATATTGATAAAGAAGAAGTTGATGCAGATAGTGATATAAAATAGTTTCAAAGGATAAAAAGGAATGTTGATACTAAAAAATTATATGTCGAAAGGAATTAGGATGATTATGGGAAATCATACAAATCTCATATCAAATGTTTAACAACATACAATATATGAAGCTATTAAGTATGTTAAATGGGTATGAAGTATGAATGATGGATTGAATCAGATTAAGAAAAATTCAACTTGGGATCTTGTCCCAATACCAAATAATAAGAATGTCATTAGCACCAAATGAATTTTGGAAACAAATTTAACGAGAAAGGGGATATAAAAAGGAACCTGTCTAGGCTGTCATGAAAAGGATATACTCAAATTGAAGGCATTGAATTTGAAAAAACCTTTTCTATAATATTATGTCTAAAAATAATTATAATTATTTTAGACATGTCCATACACAATCACTATAAAGTGAATAAAATGGATTTGAAATAAATTTTTTAAATGGTGAACTTGAGGAAGAACTCTTTATTTAACAAATATATGGGTTTATTATGGTTCCTGATGAGAGCATGGTGGGTAGATTGAGAAAGGAATTATATGGATTGAAAAAAGATCCCATATCCTAATATTTTAAACTTGATAGTTACTTGAGAAAAATGGAATTCAGGAAATGGAATGTTGATATATCATTTTGTCAAGGAGATGACCACAAGTTCATTAATTTTCATTATATATGTTAGTGCTATAATATTTTTTAGTGACAATGTGACTATTTGAGATTTTTTTGAGAAAATTAATGAACCATTAGTGATGTATTTATTGGGATAATTGAGATACTTTTGGGGGTGGAATATTGAGAAAAATTTATATTATATATTTCTATCCTAAGAAAAATTCATATTATATACTTCTATCCTAAGAAAAGTATGCTAAATATATATTGAAAAAGTTTGGTATGGAAGAATCCAAAGAGGTTTCAATGATTATTTTATTCAGTACCAACCTATGTAAATATGAGAACAATGCCAAGGTTGACCAAAAAGGAATTTAGAAGAATCATTGGAAGTTCATTATATTTTATATCCATAAGATTAGAAATAGAATATGTGTTGTGACATTTTGTTGTCGATTTCAAAGTAGAATCAAGGATTCACACATGATTGTTATAAAGAATACACTAATATGTGAGAAGGGAATAATGAATTATGGAATGTTTTAAAAATTCAGGGAATATTTGATGCTTCTTGGATATACTGATGCAGATTGGGTAGGTGATTGTATAGATAGAAAATCCACATTAGGTGGTGATTTATTCATGGGAGGGGGATATGTAGGCACATATCATAAGAAGTAAGACAAAGTGACACTTATCAAAACCATGGAATAATATATAGTAGAAACTCAAGCATGTAAACAAGTGTTATCAATGGTTATATAGTTATAAGACTTGAGAGTTGAAAGTAAGAATCCATTGTGGATTTTGTGTGATAATAAGAGTGTATTAAATCTATTAAAGAACACAATACAACACTCTAAATGATAAAATATCTCTATATAATATCATTTAATTAAAAAAATATTGATCACTAGAGATATTAGGATTGAATACATCTATAATTAGAATCAACTTGCCGATATCTTCACAAAATCCATTCTAAGAGAGAGTTTCTATATGTTGAGGTTATAACTCCATTTTCAACCCTCTTTTATCACTTGAATAAAAGTGGAACCAATCGCCACATGTGATTTGGATCATGTTGTCATAGGGAGATAAATAGTTTCATAACTCTATGTCATAGAGGGAGTAATCATTTATATGTCATATAAAGCTGTATTTAATATTGAATAAGTAAATTTTTTAGAAGTAATATTGGGTACATGATTTAAGGGATTCTTTTCTTGAGGGGGAGTTCATCGATATCACTTAACCTATGTTTCATGACACTAAATAATGGAATTCAAAAAAATACCCTTATTTGGTCATGTGGTGAAATGAACTTCTCATATGTGAAATGTTGTGACACAATGATTCTTATGATGAATTTTGAAAAGGAATTAATATATTTAAGATTATATTAAAGAGTTGATAACTTTTTCCTATAAATAAAAAGGGATACATTAAAGTATATTTAGATTTGTTGATGTTGTGATTTATAGTTTTCATTTATCTTAATTATTTTTAAAGAACTTTATAGAGGCGCTTGAAGATATTGATTTGTTTTTAATATGTTTGTAATGTGTTTGATAAGGGTTTATGTTTTTTTAAAGAAGTTATAAAGTTGTTATATAAATCATAAGATTCTATCCAACCTGATAAACTTAAAAAGTACCAAGTATAAGACTTCAAGCAATGAACGTAAGACTTAGTGTATGAGTAAGAATTTTAACACTAAGCATAAGGATTAATGAGCTGAGAATTATAATTTTCCTTTTCTCTAAGGACTTCATGGTTGAGTGTAAGTCATTGAATTTAATTTTAAGTATTCACAGTAAGATTTCAGTCCATCACATGACTTGAGAATAAGTCGTTAAGAGAATGGACCTTTTACATGAGTGTAATAATTCTTGTACTAAATGTAATACTTTTCATAGAATAATACATTGATTATCCCAGCATAAACTTCCATACTTATAAATTTTTTGAGTCTCTACAGGGTGAAATTATGAGATTCTAGAATTTGAATATTATGAAGAAATCAAACCTGATGGTGAAAGAACCGATATTCAATGTGAAAAAGACCAAAAATAAAGTTATATTCAATTATATTTATGTTAGATTAAAAAAATGATGCTTTTTTTGATATCTGGTTGAAGATACATGCTAGAATATCTAAAAATATGGTTTACTACTTGATGTTAAGGATGTAAATGAAGATGTTTTGGATATTACATCTAAAATGTTTTTGAGAAAATTCTATGATGATATTAAGACCCAAAATAACACACCACTCAAGTAGAGATTCAAGATGTGTTTTTGAGTTGAGTTTTTAAAATAAAAAATGTGATATATTGGTTGAGCCAGGAGCTATTTAAAATGAAATGGAATTATGGGGTTGATCTAGTTATGTCAGAAATGTCAACTGAAGAAGATCAACTTATCAACAAGTGTTGTTGCATTTTAAGTGGGAATAATAATATAATCCACTAGATATATTCAAGAAAGTTCATTTATATCATATTATATAAAGCAATATGAAAATAAAATTCACATCATTTACTTAATTGGATAGTAAAAATAAAGTACCAGGAAACCAAAAATAGGAATTTTATAATGATTATTTTTAACAAAAACCTTAAAGTATTCCTAGTTTTCTTTTAATAGATAATAAATTTGATAGGATCCACTTAATTATTTTGAATGGAATGCATTTTGGGAAAATAAACTTAGAGAATATTTTGGTATTGTGAATTAAGAAAATAGATAAGGTATAAAGTAAAAAAAAAGAAATGGGAAGGATTAGAAGAGTATTTATATTATAAGAAAGGGTGAGTACGTAGAATTATGGATTTTTTTTGAAAGACCTATTTTTTCCATGTTCACAGTATTTATTTTTCATGAGAATAATAAGAATCAATTCTATACTAGTTTTTTATTAAGTGAACAATTATTCTTGAATATTTCTAAATGCTCAATAAGGGGGATATAATTATACTAGTGTTGAAGCAACATAGATTTCAAGATAATCTAACTCATCATGGTTACATATTCTGTATGATGGTAGTATAAAGCCATGTTTTCTTATGTGACTATGGAAATGCATAATGTGACTTCATGTTAGCATAGTAAGATTGTGATTTTTATTGTTTATAGTGAATAATTTGGGGTTGGGAGACTAACAACCATGACAAGAAGTAGGTTACCTAGGAAGGGGTCTAACTTTGTAAAAATATTTCATGTTCATTGGGTTTTTATCTTTTTCATACAAAAGATAGGTTGTGACTCTTTAAATGAGTTAATCAAACCTTAAGATGTTAGAGGGGATAATTTAAGAAATAAGATATTGTAAAAACTAGTCTCCATTGATTTATTCCCATTTCTAGTGGAGTGATTTTTTCCTAGACACTTCACCTTAAAAGACATTTAATTCAACAAATTAATACTTATGTTTCAATATTTCATAAAACACTGGGTTGGAATTTATAAAAAATATCTTTTATATCTAATTAAAATGTTAGGGGTGAGATCCTAAGAATAGATTTTTCTTTTAATGTGTGTGATTTGATGAATATGTGAGTTATTTATAATTTTGATATAAAACATCCATTTTATAAAAAATAAAGTATAAATAATGAAACATTTATTCATTATTACTTAATATAAATTAATGGATTAATTAATCTTTCATAAAAATAATAAAATCACACATCACAATAAACACCAAAAATTGAGTCGTTAAACAAACTCTGGCTACATTAAATGATATAATCATATCACTATTGATTTGTAATGATCAATTATATATTATTTAGTTAAAAAAACCGAGTTGACATTAAATTAAAAACATATAAATAAGCTTAAGAGTGATTCATCTCCCTATTAATATAATTTTTATAATCGATGACCGATGATAATTTATAAATAAAATTAAGTTAACTTATAAATAATTTCACTTACATTGAACGTAATCAATCAAAATAATGGAGTGAATGTATTCATTATATCATAATATAAAATAAAACATGATATTTTTATCTTATATCATTAAATAAAATTATGATTTATAATTAGATATCCTATAGTGACCCATCATCATAAACCAAATACAATAAAAGAAAAACATCATGTTACTATTTCATAATAATAATAATATAAATAAAAGATATATATACTTCAAAACTACTAACAATAAATAAATAAAATAAATATCAAAGCATGGATATGAAAATAGAAAGGATGACAGTATCATGATTATCATTCTTAGGAGAATCATTGTATAAATAAATAAAAATGTTAACAACGAGACATATATTTTTTATTATAAATATAAAACATTGAGAGAGAACATAGTAAACAATATAAGTGATTTTAATAGAAGAATTATAGACAATATGTTTAGAATTTTGAATGTTAAATGTGATAATTATATGAATTTTTTAAAGGGGTAAACTAGTTGTTGGAATTACATAGTTGTTTGAGGTAACTTGAGAATTGAGGGGAACCATTTGGGATAGCTATTGAGGTAACAATGTAAGTAAATGTATAAAATGGACATAATATAAAACATATATAAAAATAACATCAGTGGATATTAAAAATATATAATATCAATTATTAATTAAAATAACTTAATGAAAGTATACTAGTATAAATTTAATGTAATGTGTTTTATATTTTTTCTCAAAAACCAATTTTTTATTATCAATTCAAATATTCAATAAACCACTTTTAAAAATTTATTTTGAGAAAATGGTTTGAATTTTTTGAATTATAATGTAAAACTAATATATGGGTGACACATTGAAATTTTTATCAAATAGTAAATATGATAAAATACAATATATGGTATAATAAGGTGAATACATGATTTAAAACACCCTTCATGATTTATAAAAGTATTAGGTCAGATTCACATGGCCTGTATGCATTTTTTGGTCACAAAATAATCACTATTCCTTGTATTGAGAAAATATAACATTTTAGTCATTTTTTATTCAAAAATAACCGATAATTCACCTATAAATAATTCCCCCATCACCCATTCAACATCACTTAAAAGATTACACAATTTAATAAAATATACTTATTTTTTCCCTAAAAATATTCTCTATATGGGCATGGATTTAGTCTCAATAAAAACTAATGCTCGAATGATTAGAAGAATAAAATTAAAGGGTCTTTTTTACCCAACAGGAAATAGATTATATTCTATCTATTTTATTATACTTTATATGTTTAATATTTATTCATCTAATTAAAAATTATTTTTCTACTATAATAGACCTTCACACATGTCAGTGGAACAACATTTTCGGATAAACATGACTCAATTAGAAGGCCTAGTAGGTCATAATTTTTAGATCTTCTTATTAAACATGACTATTTTTAAAGACCAGCTAATAATTGGGTTAGGATTGGTCCTTAATAAGTGACCTAGTTAGACACCCGTGACCTGAATAAGCATTTTATAATTATATTATTTTAAAAAAACTAACAATATTAGGTATTTAATATTAAAAAATAGTGATTATTATGTATAAATAAGTTGGGGGTTTTCCATAGTGGTAACATCACCCCATAATTCTACATTTGACAATAGTTCAAATCTGTATTGCTTACCTTGAGGGGGGATTTCTAGGTCCATTCATGGATGATGTCAAAAGCGATAACACAAGAAGGTGTGTAGACCCCATAACATACTAATTTAGGTGATGACACAATACATGAGGGACTTGGGTTAAGAATATGAAGGGGAACACAATGCCCCAAGAAACTGGGCCTTAAGAACATTATCATAAGGGTCCTTGAGCTAGAAATGTGCACCTTTTGGGCTATCAAATGCTGGGCCTTCGGTCTTGTAAAATTTTTATGGTCCAATTGTGGAGTGGGCCAACCCTTGGTGGGGGTGTGAACTATCCCTGCTGGCCCATAGGTGTGTTATTTGTTTCTTTTTCTTGTAACCTATAAGACCTTAAATAAATTATTATAGATAAAAAATATTTAATTTAATAATATTTTAATTTATGATTAATAAAAAGGTAAAAAAAATTATAATCTATATTTTAATTGGGTTTTTAAGGCCCAATTAATAAATGGGTAAAGCTTGGGTTGGTCCTGCCAGACCTGATTAATAAATTGACCAAATTATTTTCAACCTAAACTAGATAGGGTTTACCCATGTATAGGTCTATTCTATAATATGAATATAAACATAAAATATTAATTCCTTCATAGTATTCATTTTCTCTTCCACATTACTTCCTTGGGCTATGAAACTACCTATTTGGAAAATGTAAATATAAAACAATGATTTCATTCATGGATGGTTATAATCATTTTATTTTTTTTGAAATATAAAATAAATTATATATTGAAGTTATGATTAATGTTATTTAATTACAACATTTTTAGTAAATAATGATATTAAACTAAGTTTTTATACCCAGTAAAATGACCTTGAATGAGTGAATTATAGGACACATATTTTGACAAATCAAACCAATATATATTATAGAAAAACCAAATAACATTATAACTAATGGAACCAATATAACCATGATAACTTCAAAACTTTTTTGTTCATGAACTTTTATGCAAATAGAAATGAATAAGGCCATGATAATGCATAAATCATGAGACTATTAATGAAAATATCTTCTAAAGGTACATGTTGACAGGAAATAATAAATAAATAAATAATAATAAACATTAATTACTGACTAAAAACTATAAATAAATATAAAAATTAAATAATTAATGACTTTAATTCAAATATACAAGAAGTTATAGAATATATAAATAAAATCAATACCTAACTTAAGGGAGTTCCTCTTGATCTTCTTCCCAATTTCATCTATACTTTGTTCTTTTCTCATTGATCTCTCTCATTATTGGAAAACGATCCACTAGAGGTGTTTTTTTGGTTTTTTGATTGTTTAAATTGAAATGAAATTATTTCATGTTGGTTAATATAAACTACTATGAAATTAGGCATTAAGGTGGATTTTTTAATTATGCGATGGTATTATGAAATTTTCATAAAATAAATATTTCGAAATGGTTTTTTCATATCTCACAACTGAATTATTTTTCATTTTTTCTACCATTATGTAGAGTTTTATACTCTCTTGAGTATCCACAGTGAAAAAATTTAATCAGTCCAGGAATTGCAACTCATCCCTTATATATAAACCCATTATCATTATGAGAATTACCAACTCATAATACATATAAATAAATATACCATTTGTGAAATATTAAAATCTAATTTCAGAACAATGTAAAATTGATCCACTTTAATAACATGTCAAATAATCACATTACTAAATAGGACTAATAGGTATGGAATGTATTAAAATCTATAAATACATAATAAAAAAATCTAGAAAAAAATAATAAAAGATGATTATACCCCTTTCATATCTAAGTAGACATGAACACAATATTAATCATTCCAAGAAAATACATAAGAGGAATAATTCAAGGAAAGTAAGGATTCGGGGTAGAATCAGGGAATTCAACTCCCCCATTCAAATCACATAGAGTACATGTTTAAATTTTATTTAATAAAAAAATAAACTTTATTCAACTATAAAATGTGATTAAATTATGTGAACTATGCCATAACCCAATTAATAATATCATGGAGGAAATAAAATTATCAAACAGAAATGAAACTTAAAACAACTATATTTTAATCATAATAGAAACCATCTTCCAATTGGAAAATATTTTTTGTAATCTATCAATTAATAAGTTAAGATAACGATATTATCCTAGATTTCCCATTATGGAATATATCAATTTATATCATGGATATGGTAATTTACAATGAAAGATACATTTAATATTAATACAATACCATGATTCTAAATTTACTATTTTAGATATAAACCTTTAATAAATATCACTGACATAGAGTTAAACAAAATCACCAAACATTTGGAAAATATTAAAATAAGAATCACCCATACAAGAAAATTAATACAATAATATCACCAAACAAAATCATATTGGAAAATATTTGTGTTTTAAAAAAATTAATTCAACTAGTTAAATTTTTTTAATGAAAATTATACTTATAAAAACATAAATTAATATACTTTTTATTATGAAATAACCATTAAAAGTTATTTATTTGAAAATCATTAACACTTTACTTAACTTAAAGCATACATTGAATGAAAAAAACGAAAAATATTAAAATGATAAGTTTAAATAAACATGATCATAGTTGAGAAAGCATAAAATTAAATAGGATTATATAATTTCAAAAAATATTTAATAGTTCCAAAATAAAAATTGATTTATAAGTAATCAGTTTAGTTATACTGCCACATCACTAACCTGGAGTTCAAAATAAATCCTTATCATAACCGCCCCATGATGAGAGATGTTCAACTTCATCTCCACTCCCTACTTCTGGTGTCTACATTAAAATTTATTTGAAAGTTAAACAAAGCTATATATATATATGTATTAATTTAAAGTAATAATGATTAGTATTATAAATGATTATGAAATTGGGAAATTCACCTGATAACTTTTTTTAACCATTAATGATGCATGGATGATGGGCGGACTATCGATCAACTCATGTTGTTGAAATATTTTTTCCTTGAATTATCATCATTAAAAGAAGTAAAAAAATTATAATAAATATTTTATAATAATTATAGAATTTAATTTTTCAAAATAAAACTCTTAATTCTTGAAAATAAATTTAAATATGATAATAGATTCACCATAATAAAAATAAATAAATAATATACATTTAATTGATATGTTAATGGATGAGTAAAAATAAAATCACTTTCTCCTTCAATGGTCATATCATTATCATGCTCCATCATTACTTCTTCTAATTCATCATCATTTTTAATATCAATATTCACAATATCATTATGGAAAAATAATTAAATTTCTTGTTATTGGTGAGATTCAATGCCACAAGTTAATTCTTCCACTTCATCACCCATATCATACAAGTCTCTATTTCATATTAAAAACTAACATATACCTTAATCCACTACTTATTCCACAAAATATACCATTTTTTATTATTATGTGAAAATATTAAAATCATGTTCTTCACAGTCATTGATATCCATCAAGTAAGAGAAGTTAAAAAAATTAAATTGTAAGGAATCACTTTTAATACCCCTACTAATATTGACCCACTAAAATTTCAATAAAAACTAAAAAAATACCATTGTAGTTTAATTTAAAATTATCAATCAACTTTACATAATACCCCAGTTCGATGATGGTAAATATAACACTATTCTTTGTTTTTAAACCTTCTTCTTGAAAAATTATATGAAATTTAAAACCATTTACATTGTAAGCATCTAGTTTCCAAACCTAATTTAGAGGCCCCTAAGTGAAAAACATCAAATTGTATGACACTTCAACTCAAATATAAATATTAATGATATATTGGAATTAACATATACTATTACAATGATAGAATATATATTTCAATATATTTTAGATTAGTTCCAATATTTGTGAACTTTCATGACATGAAAGCCATTACACCAGCTATGTATTAACAGATTTTGTTATACTTGTCTCATTCCATGTTCAAATTATTAAGCATCTCTTTATTTGTATCATCATCTCATTATGTGAGTATAATAATTCTCGTCATTTCAGTGTAATATTTGAGGTCCTCCCAACTAGTCATCAAATAGTAAGAAATATTTTTAATTTCTTATGGGGTTGGGATTGAGTTGAAATATCATCAACATGAATAACTTGATTGAATCTTGTCTCGATATTATCTATGTAGCTATAAAAAAAGTTAAGATAATCTTATTCTTGTTAACCTTCAGAAAGAGTGTCTTTTAATTGGGATTTATTTTTGACATATGATTTCAAATGATTGTGTTATCTATACTACCAAATGAATGAAACATAATTAACTATATATGTTATAAATTGGAAATAATGGTTTACTTTAGAATAAAAACATAAAAATAAAGTTCCATTAAATTGCATACATCCATAAATAATTTATGTGAAGAACCTTAGTGGTTAAATTGTTTTAAACAATGTTTTTTTATTTGTTAACAACTAGAATTTTTATTGAAGAATGTTTTGTTATTTTGGAATTAGACCTAGTCCATTGTAATGATGTTGTTTTCTATACCCAAGTTTATAGACCCAGGTTTTTGAATTGTGTTACACCAGATATAGAAGAAGCTTGTAAGATGAAGTTATTGAAATGACACTATCATATTCAGTTCCATCAACATGACTTTACAAATCATCAGATTCTAAATAACCAGAGGTTGAATTTATTGTTTGTGGGAGGATTGTTTTTTTCATTATCATATAATGAATGAAGTTATTGAGTTAGAAATAAATAATTTTCCGAGACCAAAGTTTCTATTTGAAGAAGTCATATTGTTTTTGAAGAGTTTTGAAATAATAATGTGAAGTCAAAAATTAGAATGTTTTCATACATCCTAAAAAATCAAATTAGATGATTCTTTTATAATAAGGAAGATCTCAAAAATTATGAAAACACTCATGATAAAAGATTTTTAAGAAATAGTGGTAAGTTTTTATGAATTTCAAATTTGCAAAATGAGATTTCCATCATAATGGGAATTACATCATAATAAGCTAAGAAAAATATGCTGCTGATCTTGAGGAAGTAATGAATCGTACTGGGATTTTGGTACTGAGATTTTCTTACTGAGATTTTAATACTTAGAAAATCATACTGAGAATTTGTAGTCATATTTTCATAATGATATTTTCATATTGGAAAAATCGTACTGAGATTTGTATACTCATATTTTCATATTGATATTATCATATTAGAAAAATAATATTGAGATTTTCATACTCATATTTTCATACTGATATTTTCATATTAAGAAAATCATACTGATATTTTCAAACTTATATTTTCTTAGTTATATTTTTGTACTATGGAAATCATAATAAAATATTTATATTGAAGAGTTCATATTGAGAAAGAAATAGAATTCATATTCACTAAGAATGAAATAAAAATTATATTAACTAATAAAGAAATAGAAATCATAATGAGTTAATTATAAAGATTACTAAAAAGGAAAATGCCAGATGTTTTATATAGAATTGAAGTGGTAAAAATTTATTTTTTTCAGAGAAATATATGGGGGTTTAAAGAAGTGAAAGTTGAAGTTTTAAATGTGAGATATTTTCTAAGATTTTGAGATTTGGGGAAGTGGGGAATGATTTCAAGTTTCTCACCTTTTTTTTCTCTAAATAACTTATAAATACTTCCTCATATCACTTGTTCATTTGAAGCTTTTGATATACATTAAAAAGATGGAGTGTTGGAGAATTAGAAGTAAAAGTTCCCATCTGATTGAAGAATAGTTTTATTGATCATTCTAGAAAAGTTTGAGTTTTTAGATTGAGTGTGGGTTTATCAACTAAGAAAATCGGATCCGGCATTATCAGATTGAGAAAATCAAATCCAACATCATTTTATTATGAGAATTAGATCTAGTTTTATCGTATTAAAAAAATCAGATCCATACAAATCAAACTAAGGATTCAGACTGAGAAATTTTAGAGTAGATTCAAAAAAGTATTTATTCTTTTTTTTGGATAAACTGTTTTATAAAAAAACATTTTAAACTAATGAGAGTTGGTAAAATCATTCTTATAGAGATATAGATGGAGTATAATAGGATTTGTCACAATTTGTATTCACTTCCTCATAATATTGGATTTCCATAGACCCATGAGAGTGGATATGGTAAGGATATTGGTTCAAACACTGAGTCCAAACCTTGTAAATATTATTTTCTTTACTTTATTTCCATTTTTTCATGAATGAGTATTTACTAATTTTTAATAAGGAAATAAATCTTAATAGGTTGCAGGGGTTAAGTTTCTAAATTTTTTGAAACTTATAAAAAGTGAACAACTGATTCAACCTCCCTTTTCAGTTGTTATTTGATACTTTGGAACTTCAATTGATATCAGAGCAAAGGTTCACTGGTTGAATCCTTATAATGGATAATATCTAATTTATAAACAGTATATTAATCCCTAAATTTTATGGAAAACATAATTTTGGATGAAAAATAGGATGATTTCTTACCTCCTACCTTTTGACCTTGAAGTTTTCGATGATGCTACAATTTGGTTTGAACCTATTAAGAAAGATTCCCCAATTACAATTTCTGATAAGATAAATATATAAGTTTATGGGAAGTCTATAAATTTATTCTCATGTTCTTATTAGAAAATGTTTTTTCAGAAGGTGATGGGTCTCAAAGATTCAAAAAGTACACGGGGCAAGAATCTATTTTTGAAGGGAATACAAAAGTTATAGAAGAAAATCTACAAATATGGTGTAGTAAGTATGAAGAAATCAGAATGAAAGATGAAGAAACAATTGATGAATACTTCACGAGAGTAAATGAATTTGTTTTCAACATAAGAGGATTCAGAGATATCATAGAAGATTCTATAATTGTGAAGAAACTTATGACAATCTTTTTGGACAATTTTTGATTCTAAAATTTATTCTGTAGAAGTTAAGGATGATTTATCTCTTGATAAAATGCATAAATTTTTTGTTACTTATGAATTGAGGAATTATCAATGTTTAAAAAGAAGATGAAGGATGAAATGGCTTTTGAAGGTATGAGAATGTTGAAAATTAAAGATGTTGAATTTGTTGATCCTTGTGACTCTGATGAAAAATAGGATATTGATCTGAATAAAAAAAATCATATATCTTATATCCAAGAACTATCAAATAGGAAGAGGAAAGTATAGTAGTAAAATTACTCTGAAATTTTTTGAGTGTAGTGGAATCATACACGATGCTATGAATTTCTCTAAGATGAAATTTGCAGAATATTGAGATGATTATTATAGATAACCTTGATGGAATAAGTGGAACAAAAATGATAATGAATAAAATCCTTCCAATAGATACAATAATAAGTTTATTTAAAAAAAGTATATTGAGTAAGAAAGTTGAATTAGACTCAACTGACAACAATTATTTTAAAGATGAAAGTTCAGAAACTTTATTACTAAAGTTGAGAATACAAAAGATTCATCAGATAGTGAAAAAAGGTGAAGAATATTATAATGAGTATCAGTTCAGAACAAATTTTTTTCATGTATTGAGCAAACCAAATCTATCAAGAAATAAATTTTAGTAATGAAGAAAGATTGTGAAGAAGTTTATGATGGACGAAAAGATGACATCAAGCAGGAGGATGAATACATTAAAGATATTTTATGTTATGAATATAGAATTTTTGAATAGCGAATGATTATTGGTGATCCTAGTAAGAAGATGGAAGATAAGTAAGAATAGGTTAACAAGTTTCAATCAAATCATATTGAGTCTGAAAATACCTTGATTAAGATAAATGAAAAAATCAACAATTATTTTTAAGTAAAAGTTGAGACTTCTAAAGCTGCTAATAAGGCTCAATATGAGAATCACAAGAAATATTCTCTTACAAGAAATAATGTTTCATCTTATTATTTTAACATTTCAAGTTATATAAAAAGTGTTAGGAATGATTGGGATGAGAAAGGTTGTGATAAATCTATCAAATCTACAAAAGTAGAAAACTCACTCAAAAGAAAAGATGGTCCACATATGGAGTATGTTAGAGTTGAAAGAATTTACCAACCTCAATAAAGTTTCAATAGTGAAAGATATTATTTCAATAGAAAATAAATATTTAATTGTTATTGCAGGTATTGTGGAATTTATGTGCATAGGGTTTTTAATTTTTGGCACAACTTATCCTTACCTGAAAGAAGGTTTGAGAAAAGTTGAAGAAATAGTGAAAGTAGAATGATAAACTTTCCTAACTTATAGAAAGTTGAAAAATTGAATTATCAAGATGTTAGAAATTTTCCTATAATAAACCAATTCAAATATTTGGAAGAATTTTGTGTAATATGTGATCAGGATGTTCATCATATTGAAATATGTATAACACTCCTTCCAAAAAGAGTTTCTTATGATAAAAAATAAAAGAAAACTGAAAATAATGAATTTGAGGAAATATATTTTATTGTTGAAACAACTTAGAAAGAATGTAAAAGGAAAAAACCCTGGATAAATGATAGTGGTTTCTCTTCACATATGAAAGCTAATATAAAAATCTTGAAACATGATGAAAGTCATGATGGATGAGTTGCTACCTTTGGTAATGATAGTTCCTTAAATATTTAAGGAATCAAAATGGATGATATTGAATCCAAAAATTTAAAATATACAAAAGTTTTATTTTTTGATGAGCTAAAACATAACTTACTTAGTTTAAGTCAAATTTGTGATTATAGAACATAATTTATTTTAAGAAAATATTTTTGTATCATCAAAAGTGTGAAAGATGGAAAAGTCATTACAAAAGGAGAAATAAACATTATTAATCACTTTTAAATAAGAGAATTCAATAAATCATGTTACCTAAGTGCTAAATATGAAAAAAAAATTGTGGCACTGAAGACTTGTCCACCTTGTGTAGGAAAACATGAATAATATTTCTAAAGTAGATGCTGTTTAGAATTTTCCATAATTGAAAAGAAGAGATGAAGATGTTTGTATTACTTTTTAGAAAGGAAATATGACTAAAAAAAGTTATAAGAGAATCAAGATTCAATCTACAAGATCACTTGAATTTATTCATTTTGATTTTTGTGTAATGATGTGACATCAGTCAAAAGATAGATTTATAGTTTATCACTTTTTTTGATGATTTCACTATGATGAAAAATATCAAATTTATGAAGAACAAGTTAGATGCTATAGAAATGTCCAAATTCTTTAGAAAAGATATTGAGAAATAAATGGGGGTTTACATAAAGAAGTTGAGAACAGATAATGGTAAAAAATTCACAAGCAATCATTTTAAAAATTATATAAGAAATCATTGTATAAAACATCAATATAGTTCTCCTTATACCCCCAAAAAAATGGAGTAGCATAAAAAAAGAATTGAAGTTTGGTGGAATTGGGAAAAAGTATGCCAACAGAATACAAAATTTCAAAATTCCACTAGATAGAAACTATTAGTACTACTATACATGTTCAAAATAGATGATTGTTGAGACTGGGAACTATCATGACACCTTATGAAATGTGGTATTACAAAAAACCATCCTTGAAATACTTCAAAGTTTATGAAAGTCTGTTTTTTCTCAAAATAAAAAACATATATTTGGGAGAGTTTTATGGGAAAGCTAAGGAATGAAGTTTTATGGGTTATTAACAAAATGTAAGAAATTATAAATGTTGGAAAAAAATTTACAAAAGTTTGTAGACTCATATGATGTGAATGTAATTGAAAATCAAAGTTCCTTCACAAAAGTTGTTGAGAATTCTAAGGAGGATGAACTGATGAATTCCAACAAAGGTGAAAGTAATTAAAAACATACTTATTAATACTTAGAAGAATTGTGTGATGAGGAAATTTATGTTGGGAAAGAAACATTTAAATTTCCTACCTTACAAAAACTTTTTGAATCTAAAAACATTATTTGGAATCCAAAGGCTTCGGTTAAGACAAGTATAATGATGAGATTAGATAATCATACTCCTCTTATCTCAAAAGTTAAATCAGAATCATTTTTAGAAGCTATTAAACACAAATAATGGGTGGATACTTTTATTTAAGAGTTGGATCATATTGAAAATAATGAAACATGGGAACTTTTTTCACGGAAAACAAATAAAAATGTTATCTAAACCAAGTGGGTTTATAAAAACAAGTTAAATGAACTAGGATATGTTTCAAGAAACATAATCTGACTTGTTTGTAAATGTTGTGCATAGGTGGAAGGTGTGGATTTTGAAGAAACCTTTTCCCCAATTGAAAGATTAGAAACTATAATAATGTTTGTTTTAGTTGTCACACATTGAAATTACAAATATTTTCAGATGGATGTAAAGTCATCAGTCTTAAATGGTGATATTGGGGAAGAAGTTTTCATTGAAAAATCATGTGGGTTTGTACTTGATTAGGATGCAAGAAAATTTTTTAAATTGAAGAAATATTTGTATGGGATAAAATAAGCTCCACGTTCTTGGTATTCTAAACTTTAAAATTGTTTGAGAATATTGAAATTTTATAAAGGAAAAGTTGATAGAAACTTATATGTGAAAGATGTTAACTCAGGATCTCTAATTGTAATTATTTATGTGGATGATATAAAGTTTTCTAGGGATATGGAAGATGTTTGTAAAGCACTTTCTGTGGAAATGAATAAGAATTTTGAAATGTCTATTTTAGGAAAATTAGCTTTATTCCTTGTATTAAATGTTCAAAAAAGGAAAAATACATTTTCTTATCTCAATAAAAGTATTCCAAGGAATTGTTAAAGAAGTTGTTGGTCGGATTAGTTTACTCAAGAGGGGAGGGGTGAATTGAGTAACTATAAAAATTTCTGTTACAAAAATATTATTTTAAAAGAATTGATATTCCACAATAATAGATACAGCCCAGTTAATCGAGGTTATACTGTTATAAGAGTTTGAGTATTTAAGAAAATTTTTAGAAGATTGATTAATTCTTAGTAATCTTAATATGTATTATTAATATTACTTTTGAAGTTATCCTACTAAGACAAATCAGTTATAACTTCTTTCCAAGACTAACTATAAAAGTGAAATTAGAGTTTTTTGGATTATGCAATAAAGCAGTAAAATAGATAAGACTAAAAATAAATGGCACAACAGATATAGAACAAGTGGTTCAGTCTCAAGCTAAGACCTAATACACTCCACTAGGTGATCACCTACCACCAAGCAGTTTATATAAATAAATTTTGATCCACACCCTGGATCGGGGTAAACAACAATACACAAACTGTCCAGGTCACACATGGACCTCTTCCACAGTTTTTGTGGGTAAACAAAAACAATAACCAGACCACATAGGGACCTCTTCCACTATTTTCATGGGTAAAAAAAGTATAAGGAGATTGGTGTAAGGATTTAGAAATCCTTCAGTTTTTGCACATGAGTCAGTGTGTGTGTTGAATATATAGAGTACACACATTGCTCAAAAGGTATGTAAAAGAATCACTAAGAGAGAGTATATATGAGTTTATAAATTTCTAGTGATTTGAAGTGCATCTATGGACTCCTTCGATTTAGAAAAAAAATGTTTCTGAGTCCTTCTCTAGATTTTTTCTTGAAAAACAGAGTGTTGCGATTCAAATTGTGTTCTCCACGAACTTTGACAATGTGAAGATGTTCTCTGGATTGTTGTTTACTTCGTATGTTCTTCAACAGAGTCGGATTTCATGCATGTGAAAATTATATCTTTGGAAATATTTTAAAGTGTTCTTCATGGTTGTTCTCACACGCTTGTTCTTCATTCAGTATCACGCTCTTGTTTTTCTCTTGGACACACTCCAATATTTATCTTCGAATGTATGAGATTTATCCAACAGGTTCCATGTGTTTTTTTCCTCGTACCTCGTACTATGTCTAAAAAGATACATTAATTATGTAAGTGCATTAAAAACATCAAATATGACTGTTAAGAATTAAATTGAAAGATGACAAAATAGTTTAAGAAACAGTTTCATAGTTTGTTATGAAAACGGTGTCTCCTTCACGGTGTCTGAGTGTCACAGTTTGAGTGTCACGGTGTCTGAGTGTCACGGTCTGAGTGTCACTGTGTCTTGCTCATGGTGTCTGATCTTCACGGTGTCTTGCTCATGGTATCTCATCTTCATGGTGTCTGATCTTCACAATGTCTGGCTAACTGTGTCTAGCTTCATGGTGTCTTGCTCATGGTGTCTAGCTTACTGTGTCAGGCTTCACGGTGTCTTGTACTTAGGCAGATAACTGTATTCAGACTTAAACAGTAATATGCATGAATTGGATTGAGCTTAACCATTATAAAGCTTGAGAGAACTTAAAACATAAATACACATGATTGTATATGATTTATAGAAGATAACTAGGTTGAATAAGATTTATGATAATTAATGATATTTGGGATCATTAAAGAGATTTGTGATCATTAAAACAAGATTAATACATGAGGAGTCCAACAACCTCCCCTTTTTGATGATCACAAATCATGTACAGTAAGAGTGTAAATTGGATGCAACTATAGGTAAAATAACATATATAAAAACATATAATTTCTCCCCCTTTTTGGATTATCAAAAAGTTGAAATAAGAGAGGAAAAACAGTGCACATTCCATTAAGAGTAAACATTTCAGTACAAAATAAAGAGAGATACAAGAATAATAATGACATCCCCATCAAAAAAATAGTAAGCACTGGTCTTCTTTAGGGATTGGCCTTCTCTTTTCCTTTATCAGAAGCAGAATAGGAAGCCAGAGGGGTAGTGGCTGATGTGGAAGAAGGCAGAGACATGGTAGATAGAGATGGTAAAGGGAGACCTTCAAAGACTGAGGGAGCCAATGTAGGAGCAGTGGAAGATCTTGGTTGTTGCTGATCAAGGATTACAGTCCTGATCTGACTGAGAGCTTGTCCAAGAGACATGGTTGTTGAGGCTAAGGCAGAGGTAAAAGTAGGTAGTCAAGGTCTGAGAGGAGCAGCAGCTGGAGCAACAATTGTTGTACTCTAGACGTGGAGATACAGTCTCAAAAGTTTGATGAAGTCTACAATAATTTCTCCACTATATTTCATGGCCTTTTCAAAGTCATCTTTATTTTCCATGAACTTTTCCAACAATATGGTAAACTCGGTTAGCTTCTCGGCTTGGTTTTTGAAGGCTTGGGTTACAGGAGGAATTCTCAGATTCTCTACAAGGTATTTGAAGTGTTTGGTCATATCAGTCTTGGAGAATATTTTTTTGAAATAGAAATCCACTTTCTAAGAAATCTCATGTTGGGAATCATTCGCAATATTGGAATGAATTTGCACAAGGTCAAGAACTCTATCACTATTCTTGATAACTTCAGATAAAGAAGTCACATTGAAGCCACTTAAAGCATTCTGAATCTCTTTTTGGAATATAGATCTGAGAAAAGAACTATCCAAGGTAGGTGTAGAGGATTCACCAGAGGGATGAGAAGCTTTAATGGATATGGTTAGAGACTTAAGCTGATTCAATACCTTTTGAAGATAGCCAGTGTACTCATCAGTGAGTTTATTAAGGTTAACCATAAACTCTCTCATTTCCTTCAACAACTTTTTGTGCCTTTCTGCAATATTTTCATCAAAGGATAATAGGTAAGGGTGAATCTAAGACCCAACATCTTGAGAAATTTGAGAAACAGTAGGTTCTAGAGAGGCATCAATAGGTTCTGCTCTAGAATGTAGCTATTTCTGCATGTCTTCAACCATGCTTCTTAGGGTTGAGACTTCAATACTCAGCAACTTATTTTCAACTCAAAATTTTTGAATTTTATGAAGCATTTTGGGTTGTATCTGCCAAATGATCTTCTCCAAAAGCAGTGAGGCATCTCTCTTAGTCAGATTTGTCATAGGTCGAGGTTGGGAGCTCATAAGATTCTCAACTCTAGATAATATAGTATCTCCAAAATCATTTAAATCGTCCTTACTAACAAAGGACAGTTGTTCAGGTATAGGTTCAGGTGCAGGAGTTGGTACAGGGGAAGGTTCAGGTTTCGGTGCCTTCTTAGATGCAAAGTTAGTGACCGAATCCAACTAAAATAGGGAAGAGAGATCAAGTTCAGTGGCAGTAACCTACTGAGACTCATTTACATCATAAAATCTAAGGAATTTGTACTGAGTTTTCATAGGACTAGACTCAGCCAGATTTGATGCTTCATTAGTCTCAAGATTTTTGGTTTCCTCCCTCTCAACAGATGATTCGTTTTCAGGGATAAGAGGTTTAGGAGCTTGTTCTAAACCCACAATTTCATCTCTAAGTTTCTCAATCATCTTTTGCCTAGCCAACTGAAAGGCTATATCCATCCTATCTTCAGCATAGGGTATTATCTTAGGAATAGGTTGTTCCTCTGGGAGTTCTTCTAGATTTGCTTCTTGCATAGCGGCGATTTCTTCTACTACAGACTCTTCTATGGATTACTTCTCAGATTCTGGGACAATTGATTCTCTTTCATCATCGGGTTGGATTTATAAATTAACATCAACTCTAGGGGCAGAAGGTTCTTTTTTAAGAACAATAGGAGGAACAATAAGCCTTTCTCCCTCAACAAAAACTTCTTCTCTATGAGTTACTTCAGCTTATTATTATTCTTCTTCTTCTAAATAATCAACAACTTCATCTGGTTTCAAACCAGGATCAGAAATTTCTTTCATCCTTGATGGATAATCCACAGTATTAAAATTTTCATAAATCTTATCATTGTCTTCCACCCCCTCCTTTTTCCAAGGATTCCAGTTTATTTTCATTCTCCTGATGATGGATTTGGAGAGACAGTACTCTCAGTCTATAAGTACTTCTTCATTGGGTCCAACTACTCCTTTTTCAACAAGCATGGATGAAATCAGCCGAGAGTATATAGAGATGTGGATTTGGATGTGACCTTGATCAACTCACACATATGGTGAATGATGTATTTGCACAGGTTGATTTTGAGTCCATTCTTCATAAGATGAATCAGGAACACATATTGATACTTTAGCATGGAAAAGTCACCTTTCCTCGGACTAACCAGATTTTGAACAAATTTAAAAAACAACCTTGTTTCTCCATTAAGTTCAGCAGCTATGGAACTTCTCTTGGTTCCATTCCCTGTTAGGGTTTTTAGAGCATCCTGAAGATCAAAGAAATCAGTTGAAGGTGGGGGTTCTCTCTGATAATCATCACAAATTCCTTCGTGAGGTATCCTAAGGCATACAACCCATAACCTCGACGAGTAGGAGCATCGTTGGCCATTAATCCATCTCCTCACAACATAGATTTCACTATAGTCAAAAGAAAACTATGCATACTGGTAGAACTGTGAAAATAACCTCAGATAAATGGGTCTATTCTCCTTTCCGAACCATTCTAACTAGCCTTGCTCTCTTAACACTTTTAAGACTAGAGATTTTCAAGACAAAAGCCATTCGGGACAGATTTCCTTCTCAGGAACAACACTTTGATTTACCAGGTTTAGATTCAACGGTCCTTCGGGAATCATCTTGGGTTCTATCTTCTTTTTCTTGGAGTTGCGCTTCTCAGGTGTGGATGAAGACGGTCGCTTCATTATTGGAATCCACTAAAGTTTGAGAGAGAGAGAGAGAGGGTTTCAAGGTTGAGAGGGTTCAAAACGAGTGAGTAGTAAAGAATCTAGATGAAGCGCTGAGTGAAACTCTTAGTTTTATCATTTGGGATTGTCAAACGTCACAAAAATAAAAATGTGGGAAAATAAAACAGGTGAAATAAGAATTACCGCGATATGGGTTTAAAGAAAATCGTAAGGAATTTTCACGATAAGACTGTGAATGATTATTACAGTGAGACAGTGATCAGTCATCACGGTAAGACAGTTATAGGTCATCACGGTGAGACCAAAAGTGAAAGTCAGTGAGCGTTACAGTGAGATAGTAAATGTCAATCCGTGAGTACAAAGTGCTAATGGTGAGACCATAATCATGAGAGATAGTAACTGAGAAACTGTAATCATGAAATAGTAAAGTAAAACATAGTAAAATGTCAAATAGTAAAACAAGTAAGATATTTTTTTGATATTTATCATGGCAAGATCATGTATGATGTAGTCTTTTCTCTCAGAATTTAATGGTTTAGTGAATATATCAGCAAGTTGATATTCAGAACCAATGAATTCCAAGGTGATATCACCTTTTTGGTAATGATCTCTCAAAAAGTGATGTCTTACATCAATATGTTTTTTCCTAGAATGTGAAACTGTATTTTTTGGGATGTTAATAGCACTTGTGTTGTCACAATTTATTGTTACATGTCTTAATTGATATCCATAGTCTAGTAATGTGTGTTTCATCCACAAAATTTGTGCACAGCAACTGCCAGTAGCTATGTATTCAGCTTTTGTAGGAGATAATGAAACTAAATTTTGTTTCCTACTACACCATGATACTAGGGACTTGCCTAAAAGTTGACATGTTCCAGAGGTTATCTTTCTATCTAACTTACAGCCTCCAAAGTCAGCATCAGAATAACTAACTAGTTCAAATAATTTTCCTTTAGGATAGAACAGTCCTAGATTGGGTGTATACTTGAGGTATTTTAAAATTCTTTTGAAATCATTTTAATGATATTCTTTAGGATTTTCTTGAAAAACAACACACAAACACACACTAAACATAATGTCAGGATTGATAGTAGTTAAGTAAAGTAAAATTCCAATCATTCCTCTATAAGTGGTTTGATCAACATATTTTCTATCTTCATCAAGATCCAACTTACAGGTGGTACTCATGGGAGTGTCACTACTTTTAGTGATATCCAATCCAAAATGTTTTAGAATATCTTTAGTGTATTTTCTTTGAGTTAAAACAATTCCATCATTATTTTGAAAGAGTTGAAATCCATGAAAGAAATTTAGTTCACCCATTAAGCTCATTTCAAATTCGTTTTTCATCATTTTAGAATAATCAATACATAATGGATTTTTTGAAGATCCAAAAATAATATCATTTACATAGATTTGAAAAACTAAAACATCATTAGAAATTCATTTTATAAAGAGGGTAGGATCATCTATTCCTTTTGTAAAACCTTTAGAAATAAGAAAAGTACTCAATATGTCATACCAAGCTCTTGGAGCTTATTTTAAACCATATAAATTATTTGAAAGTTTGAAAATATGATTGGGAAAATTAGGATTTGTTAATATGGGGTGTTGTTCAACAAAGACATCCTCAGCTATATACCCATTTAAGAATGCACTCTTAATATCAATTTGATATAGTTTGAAATTTAGATGTGCAGCACTTGCAAGTAAGATTCTGATGGCTTCAAGTCTGGCTACTGAAGAAAAGGTCGCCTCATTGTCAATTCCTTCTTCTTGAATATAGCCTTGTGCAACTAATCTAGTCTTATTTCTAACTATATTTCCATATTCGTCTAATTTATTTATAAATATCCATTTAGTGATTATGATGAAGGTGTCCTTGGGTCTTTCAAAAAGATTCCAAAATTTGTTTCTCTCAAAATGATTATGTTCTTCTTGCATAGAAATTACCCAAAATTCATCATTGATGGAATCATCAATGTTTTTAGGTTCAAGTTGTGACAAGAAAGCTTGATGTTTAACCTGATTTCTAAGAGAAGCTCTAGTTTGTGTTCCTTTCTCAAAGTCCCCTACAATAGTATCTAAGGGGTGGTTTTTACGGGTTCTAACCTTTCCACAAAAAGAGGGACATGTAATTTCCGGTTCATCAGTAGATTCTGGTTCATTATGACTCGATTGAAGAGAATTTCTAGAATTAGAATTTTTCAAAGATTCTTTCACAGAGTAATTTTAGGATTTTGAGTTGATGTTCAGATTTGATACATCATCCTCCAGATTTTCTAGGATGGTTCTAGGCTCATGTGGATCTGTTTTATCAAACATGATATGAACAGATTCTTCCACACATTTAGTTCTCTTATTGAATACTCTATAAGTTTTACTTAATATTGAGTATCCTAGGAAAATTCCTTCATCACTTTTGGATGAAATTTTTTCAATATTATCCTTAGTGTTGAGAATAAAAAATTTGTAGCCAAAAACACTAAAGTAATTAACCTTAGGATTCCTATTGTTCCAGAGTTCATATGGGTTCTTTTTGAGAATTGGTCTAATTGAGACTCTATTGATTATATAGCATGCTATATTAACAGCTTCAGCCTAAAAGTAAATTGGTAAGTCTTATTCACTAAGTATTGTTCTAGAAATTTTTTGCAGGGTTCTATTTCTTCTTTCTACAACACCATTCTGATGTTGTGTTCTTGGGGCAGAGAAATTGTGACTATAACCATTTTGTGAGAAAAAGGATTCAAACTCTTGATTTTCAAACTCACGGCCATGATCACTTCTTAAAGATTTAATTTTAAGGCCACTATGGTTTTATACACACTTGGCATACATAGTAAAATAAGTGCAGGCTTCACTTTTGTGAGCCATGAAGAAGGTCCAGGTATATCTAGAAAAATTATCTACGAGAACATAAATATAGTGCTTCCCATTTAAACTAGAAACTCTAGATTGTCCAAACAAATCTATGTGAACCAATTTGAGAGGTTGAGAAGTAGAAACTTCTTTCTTTGGTTTGAAAGAGATTTTGTGTTGTTTTCCGTTTTGATAGGGATTACACACTTTGTCATGAAGAAACTCAAGTTTGGGTAAGTCTTTAACTGGGCCTTTTCTAGTTAGCTTTCTAAGGGAGTGAACATTACAATGTCCTAGTCTCCTATTTCAGAGCCAATATTCATTATGAAATACACTTAAACATTAATCATTTTGCGAAGATAAGGAATCTAAATTAACAGAATAAACGTTCTCATTCCTTGATGCATAAAATACTAATTCATATTTAGAATTAAAGACATTATAGGCATCATTCCCAAATTTAACATGATATCCATCATCACATAATTGTGAGATACTAAGCAGATTATATTTTAATCAATTAACAAATATTACTTTAGAAATTAAAATCAAATTAGCGTTACCAATCTGTCCTAAGCCAATGATCTTCCCTTTGGCGTTGTCACCAAATTTGACATGTCCTCTATCTACTTTTATCAGATTCTTGAATCATGAGTAGTCTCCTATCATGTTCCTTGAACACCCACTGTCAAAGTACCATAGATTCTTGCAGTACATCTTTAAGCATCATTCCTATAACATGATGAAGAAAAGACAAATTTTGGTACCCATACTTTTTTGGGTCTAGTAACATTAGTAATAAGTGATTTAGAAACCCATATTTGTCTAATAGGTTTCCTATAAGCATTATGTAAAGTGTTTGAAAAATAAACTGTATTTGGTCCACAAAAACATGAAACAGTAAAGTATATATCATGACTCGAGCTAGTTGAATTTTGTCCAGAACCGAGAACAAAACTATATGTCCTAGACTTGGAAACAAAATTCGTTCTGCCAAGGTTTATTTTACCAGGTTGATAACCAATTCTAGTATTGTATTTAGGGGCAATTTTTTTCTAGAATTTGGGTATGGGTATTTTTCACATTAGTAAAATTTTCTAAGTAACTTTTTAATTTCTCATTAGACATTTTTAATTCATTTTTTTCTTTGAGAAGTTGATAATTTTTCTCCTTTTTATTAGTAAGTTCAGATTTAACATTTATAGTGAGAGCATGTTGTTTCTTCAAAGATTTATATTTATCTTTTAATTCATTGCATGTCTCTTCAAGCATGTTGCAATATTCAAACATTTCTTCATTATTCATATTTTCAAAGTCACTTTCTTCATCAGAATAGTATGAATTATGTACAAAATATTTCATTGTTACCTCAGATGTGTTTGTTATAAAACACATATTGGGTTTCTTATCGAGTTCATCATGTGATGTCTCTGAGTCGCTTGAACTATCCTCAGAGGCACTCCATGTTTCCCTCATGTCATTTTTTTACTTATTGTCCTTGTCCTCAAACTTATTCTTATACTTGAGCTTTGGAAAGTCAACCTTTATATGTCCTTTGTGCTTACATTCATAGCATACAATTTCATCAGTTTTATCACTTCTTTTCCAGTCCTTTTTCCAGTTTCCTTTTTGATCATACTTGCCCTTGAAGTTAGGATTTTTGAAAAAGTTCTTCTTTTTGTAAAATCGTTTGAATCTTATGGCCAATTGAGTCATCTACTTATCACTATAAGGTGATGATTGTTCAGGGGTGGAACTTTCTATAGGAGCTTCCAGTTTCCCTTTGACTTTGTGCTTCAAGAAGGTGGTCTTGAATGCGACAGATTTCCTCTTTGGTTCATCCTCCTATTCTTTGTTGACTTTAAGTTCTTCCTCATACATCATCAGTTTCCCAATGAATTATTTTACAGGTAGCTTTCTGATATCACACAATTCTCTAATTGAGACAGAGGTTCCCCTCCACCTGTCAGGTAGACATCTAAGGATTCTCATGATCAGTTTTTTAGTATTGACTTCTATTCTAAGAGAAATCATTGTGTTGACAATCTCATTGAACCTGAGATACATGTCAGAAATAGGCTAATCAGGTTTCATCTTAAAATTATCATATTTTATAGTATAAGTATTAATTCTCATTTCCTTTACACTAGATGTGCCTTCTTGTGAGACAGACAAGGTATCCCAAATTTCATGGGCAGTTTTAGAGGCAGAAATCCTATTAATTTCATCATCTCTTAAGGAATAGTATAAAGCATTCATGGCTTTGCAATTTTTATTATAAGAAATTTTTTTAGGTTCATCCCATGTAGTTCTATTAGTCACATGATGATTGTATTCATCTATAATGGATGACCAAATTTCAAAGCTCATGCTCTCTAGATGCATTTTCATTTTAATTTTCCATTGAGCATAATTGGTTACATTAAAGAATGGTGGTCTGTTGGTTGCAACACCTTCCAATCTATTATCCATACTAACAAATTACATTAAAAGAGATATAAATTTATAATTAACAAAAATTTACAGATCTCTAAAGTACAACTACAATAATAGTTGAGTAAGATTACACAGAGTCCTAATAAAACTACCTTTGATACCAAATGTTGGTCGGATTAGTTTACTCAAGAGGGGAGGGGTAAATTGAGTAACTATAAAAATTTATGTTACAAAAATATTATTTCAAAAGAAATGTTTTTCCCCAAAATTATATATAGCCCAGTTAATCAAGGTTATACTGTTATAAGAATTTGACTATTTGAACAACCTCTTAGAAGATTGATTAATTCTAAGTAATCTTAATATGTAATATTAATATTACTTTTGAAGTTATCCTAAAAAGACAAATTAGTTATAACTTCTATCCAAGACTAACTATCAAAGTGAAATTAAAGTATTTTGGATTATGCAATAATGTAGTAAAATAGAGAAGACTAAAAATAAAAAGCACAGTGGATATAAAACAAGTAGTTCAGTCTCAAGACAAGACATAATCCACTCCACTTGGTGATCACCTGCCACCAAGCAGTTTTTTATAAATAAACTTTGATCTACACCCTGGATCGGGGTAAAAAATAGTACACAGACTGTCTAGGTTACATAGGGACCTCTTCCACAATTTTTGTGGGTAAATGAAAGTATAAGGACTTTGGTGTAAGGATTTAGAAATCCTTGAGTTTAGCATAGGAGTTAGTGTGTGTGTGGAATATACAGAGTACACACACTACAAAAAAGGTAAGTAAAAGAATCACTAAGAGAGTAGATATGAGTTTAGAAAGCTCGAGTGATTTGAAGTGCAACTCTAGACTCCTTTGATTTAGCAGAAATGCTTATGTCCCCTTCTCTGGTTTTTGTATTGAAAAACAGATTGTCACGATTCAGCTTGTGTTCTCCATGAGCTTTGACAATGTGAAGATGTTCTTTGGATTCCAGTGTACTTCATATGTTCTTTAGCAGAGTCGGATTGCATGCCTGTAAAAATGATTTCCTTGAAAATGTTTCAAAGTGTTCTTTGTGGTCGTGATCACATGCTTGTTCTTCGTTCAGTATCATGCTCTTATTTTTATATTGGGCACACTCCAATCTTTATCTTCAAATACATGAGATTTAGACGACAGGTTCCATGTGTTTCATGCCTCGTACCTCGTACTATGCCTACAAAGAAACATTAATTATGTCAGTGAATTAAAAACATCATATATGACCGTTAAGAATTAAATTGAAAAATGAAAAAATAGTTTAAGAAATGGTGTCACAGTCTGTTATGAAAACAATTTCTCCTTCACGGTGTCTGAGTGTCACGGTCTGAGTGTCATGGTTTCTGAGTGTCAAGGTGTCTTGTTCACAATGTCTGATCTTTATGGTTTCTTTCTCACAGTGTCTGATCTTCACGGTGTCTAATCTTCATTGTTTCTGGATAACTGTGTCTGTCTTCACGGTGTTTAGCTTACTGTGTCCGGCTTCACGGTGTCTTGTACTTAGGCAGATAACTGTATTCAGACTTAAATAGTAATATGCATGAAATGGATCGAGCTTAACCATTATAAAGCATGAGATAACTTAAAACATAAATACACATGATTGGATATGAATTATAGAAGTTAACTAGGTTAAATAAGATGTGATAATTAATGATATTTTGGATCATTAATGAGATTTGTGATTATCAAAACATGATTAATACATGAAGAGTCCAACAGAAGTTTGGGATGAAAAAATTCAAATAATTCTCAACTTCTATTTTAGTGAGAAATATGTTGGGTAAAGATGAATATGGAATAAGTGTGAATCATAAAGACATTAGAAAGCTGATAGAAAATACTATTTTCATTAATCCTCAAGTCCTGATATTGTTTATGATGTGACTTTGTGTTCCAGGTATCAAAGTAATCCAAAATAATCACATATATTGTAAGAAAAAATAATTTTGAGATATTTCAAGGGAATAAATTCACATGGATTGTTATATAAAAATATAACTAAACTAAGTTTCATGGTTATACTGATGCTGATTAGGCAATAGATTGTAATGATAGAAAATCAACCTTAGGTGGAACATTATTTTTGGGTTAATGTTTTGTGAGTTAGAATAGTAAGAAACAAATTTCATTAACTTTGAGCATAGCTAAATCCAAATAATTTTCAACTACTCAAGCTTGTACTCAAATATTGTGGATGAAAGTTCAATTGGAATATTTGAAAGTAAAATTTTCTAAAACATTAAAGATACTTTGTGATAATAGAAGTGAAATTTATTTTTCTAATAATCTTATCCAACATTAAAGATAAAAATAGATTGATATAAAGTTTTACTTTATAAAATATAATGTTGCTTCCCGAGATGTTTTTCTAGAATACATTTTAGAAAAGTATCAGATTTATAATATCTTTACAAAAGAAATTCTAAAAGAAGTATTTTTGGAATTGAGGCTGCAAATTCATTTTTATACTCCTCCCATGTCTTCCTAAACTTCATAAGGAAAACCCCCACCATGATTTTTATTATGTTAAAAAAGGGTGAGATAAAATAATAACTTTTACTTTTTAAGAAGTTTTTACTTATATTTATTTTATGAATCTAAAGTTGTGGTTATCATATAATTTGGGAGAGAGAAAAATAAATGTTTGAGAAGAAAAAATAAAAATAATTGGGATTTTATCTTTACATGACAAAATTTTTTTACACCATGGGATGAAATTTCATAAAAAAATTACATTTTCCAATAGTGTGGTGTCAAGACAATCTCTTTTGAGAAGAGATATGTTTTGATAAAATTCAAAAACATGATTTTTTTACAAAATATGACTTGTGAATAAAATTATGAGTTTAAAAAGTTATTCACCAGGGATGTCAATAAATATAAAGGTAGAGGTTAAAGAACCTTTGGTGTTAAATTGTCTTAAACAATGTTTGTTGTATTTGTTGACAACTAACCTTTTTGTTGAAGAATGTTTTGTTATTCAGGAATCAGACCTTTTCCATCTTAATAAGGGTGTTTTCAGGAAACAAGTTTCTGAACCCAGGTTTTCATATTGAGCAGAACTAGACACAAAAGAAGTTAAGATGATGAAGTTTTTGATCAGACACTTTATCATATTCAAGTCCATCGGCATGAATTTAAAAATCATCGAATTCAAAATAATATAAGGAAGAATATATTAATTTTTGGTGGATTATTTTTTCTATTATCATAGAAATAATTATGTTGTTAAGTTAAAAATAAATAAGTTGTTAAGACATAAGTTTCTGGTTGAAGAAGTTGTACTATTGTTGAAGAGTTTTAAAAGAAGAATGTGAAGTCAGGAGTTAGATAGTTTTTTCATACATTTTAAAAAATAAAAACAGATGATGCTTTTATGATCAAGAAGTTCTCAAAAATCATGAAAACACTCATGATAAAAGCTTTTGAAGATATGGTAGAGTGGTTTGAAAAATTTTAGAGTTACAAAATGAGATTTCTATTGTAATGGGAATTACATCGTAATGAACTAATAATGAAAAATATGCTGCTGAGCCTGAGGAAGAAATGAATCATACTTGGATTTTTGTAATAATATTTGTGTACTGGGAAAATATCATTTAGATTTTTGTACTCATGTTTTCATACTGAGATTTTTGTGTTGAAAAAATTGTGCTGAGATTTTCATACACAAATTTTCATACACAAAATTTCACTCTGAGATTTTCATATTGGGAAAATCAAACTAAGAATTTCATACTCATTTTTTCATACTATGATTTTTGTACAGGGAAAACCATATTGAGATTTTCATACTCATATTTTCATACTAAATTTTTTGTACTGAATAAATCATACTAAAGTATTCATAGTGGAGAGTTTGTATTGAGAAAGTAACAAAATTTATATTCACTAAGAAAGAAATAGAAATTGGAATCGTTGAGAATGAAATAGAAATATTAATGAGATGATTATGAAGAATACTAAAAAATAATATTCTAGAAGCATTATGAAGAATTTAAGTGGTAAAACATTAATTTCAATTTAGCATAAATCTCAGAGAAATCTCAGGAGGTTTGAATAAGTCAAAGTTGAAGTTTTAAGTGAGATAGATTTTTGAAGATTTTGAGATTTGAGGAAGTGTGGAATGTTTTCAAGTTTACCACCTCTGTTTTCTGAGTCACCTATAAATAATTTATTAGATCATTTTTTGATTTTCAACTTTTCATATATGCGAAATAGGTGGAGCATTGGAGAATTCAAAGTGAAGGTTACCATCTGATTGAAGAAGAATTGTATTGAGCATTCTAGTAGAGTTTGAGTTTTGTAGATTGAGAGTAAGTTTATCATACTGAGAAAATCAGATCCTACATTATTGAATTGAGATAATTGGATCCAACATCATTGTATTGGGAGAATCAAACCTAACTTTATCATATTAATAAAATAGGATTCAGCTAAATCTTACTGAGGATTAAAATTGAGAAATTGTGGATTAGATTCAATAAATTATTTATTCTTTTGTTTGGATCAAGTATTTTATAAGAAAACATTGTGAACTGAATGGATTTAGTATAATCATCCTATTAGGAGATATAAGGTGTTCAATTAGAGTTGGAACAATTTGTATTTAGTTCTTCATAACAGTGGATTTCTCTAGAACCATGGGAGTGACTATGGAAGGGATGTAAGTTCTCAAACTAAGGCCAAAACTTGTAAATCTTATGTGCTTTACCTACATTCCTAATTTTATATGCATGATTATTTAGTAAAATTTGATAAGGAAATAACTCTTATCTTGTTTCAGGGGTTAATATTATAAATGTTTTGAGAATTATAAAGAGTGAACAACTGATTCAACCCACCATTCTTAGTTGTTATTTGATCCTTTCGAAATTCAGTATGAGACCTCCTAATTTAGTTTCCTTGACTAAATTCATAGAAAAATCCATCATGATAGTAAAAAATTATGTGGAAAAGATCATATCCATATGAAAAATTGTCATTAAAATTATTTTTTGAATCTTTTCAAGAGAAATTTAATGTATAGTTTTCTGAAAAATTTGTTTGAATAATGTGAATGACTACACTAAAACTTTATTAACCTTTTCAGGTAATAATGCATGAAAATCCAAAGGTACTAACTGCTTTAGAAAAATATGTGAATCATGAATTTTTAATCCATATGACCTATGATTTTTTAAGTCAATACATCTTGAAATTTCACTTGACTACCCATAAGGTACACTCACATGTTTTAATATTTATAGGAATATATCTTCCTAATTATTTTTTATTGAAAAAACTACTGCAACATACTTTTCCTTATCATCTAGACATTGATCATGCTTTATATTCATGAAATTTAACTTCTTCTAAGTTGTAATATGGTACTTTGATTTCCCATGATCATTAAGTAACGTGAAAATTAAGTTATAAAAAACAATATTCTCAATATGTATAACATAAATATTATTACATAGAAAATTAAATTATCAGTATAGAAGTTAAAAAAATATAAAATTTTATTCCATTTTTGTGTTCCAAATACAACTAATGATGTGTGATTCACACCTCTCAAGGGGTGTTAAAAAGAAATTAGTTTTTCCAAATGTAGCACAGTGGCTAACTAGGGTCACCTCACTTGAATATCTTGCATGGTAGATCACATAATATTCTTAATCACTTATTATATTTTTTGTATTTTCTATTTATGAAAGAAAAGAAATATGTGTGGTTGAGATTTTGGAATGAAAAATATAAAATTATACATGTAATTCAAATAGAATCAATGAATAAGTAATGGAGTGTTATAAAGAAAGGAAATTCTCCCAAATAAATCATCTAGAGTCATCCTTCATTATCTTATTATTAATTTAATATTTACATTATCAAAATACTTCATTGTATGTGTGGAAATATTCTTCTAAGATGGTTTTGTTTGTACAATAAAGTCAATTATTTCCAATTAAACATTACACCTCATTCATTGAATGGAAAACATATTCAGAATAAGAAGTTAACCCTTAGATAACCACAATAAGGGTAAATTCTCCCACTACTGGTAATTTTTGAATTAACCCAAATATGATAAGAATTATTAAGCATGAATGAAAAAATACATGGGTTTTAATCGAGATTCATTTCCTAGGATATTCCTTGGGTTATTTACTCATTATCATTAGTATAGGATATAACATTGAGGAGAGAGATATAAGTAGAGAATTAAAAAAAGAAAACTATAGAAACAAAGTTGCTTATTTATTAAATCATGTATCATGCGATTATAGAATGAGAGGAAAATAAAATAAAGAAGACAAGTATTCTAAATATAGTAGTATAAATTTCCCCAAACTCTTAATATTCAATCCCCCTAAACATGTGAATAAAACTAATATATAGAGTGAAGGGGAGGCCAATGTTAAAAATGTTATAAAAAAGGAAAGTAAAAACTAAGTCAAAATGAATCCCTATTTTTTGTTTTATAATGTTGAAAATTATAAATATTGAACTAGTGATTTCTTTAGTATAATGAAATTTATATTTCTGATTCCTTTATGTTGTGTTAAAATTTAATCACAATCCAATCATGATTGAAAAATATATATCTCGTTCATTTAAGTGATGTCTAGATTGATAAATATAGTACAACATTTACTACAAGTCCCATTATATTCATGAAAAAGTACGATCCAACTTGATGTATTCTAATAAATTATATATAAAAATGTGTTTACAATTTTTTTTTAAAAATTCAAACAATTATTTGAAATAAGTAATATTTTATGATAAAAATACTATAGTGAAATTAAAAGGCAAGAACTAGAATTTCTATATAGTTTCCAAATTCATTCTCTAATTACAATTTCATATCAAATCATTACTTAAAATTTAAGGATTTTCTAATTAATATTAAATATGAATAAAAATTATTAAAAATCTATAAGTATTCCATTTTCAAAATTCCATATAAATTACCATTATTATAATATAAAAATTTAATAATCACACGTAAATTAAAAAATTGGCGGGATTTAAAACATTCTAATTCAAAGAAAATTATAAAAAATATTATCATTTTCAATTACCCCACACTTAAATTTTTTACTTATGTGAAATCCAATGAAATTTACTAATAAAAAAATTATCCTTCCTAGGTTCAAACACACAAACTATAAATAAGTTAATCACAGATGTATTCATTATTGAAAATATCATTCCTTCTCTATAAGTCTAATCCACTTCCCAAATTCAATTTAAGACAAAGTTCAAGAACCAGGTTTGTGAATAGAATGAAATTTAGTGTAATTAATATTTTAATAGGTGGTACTATCATAAAATCCTCTTTTCTATGTTACCCATACCAAATATAGATTTTTCACTATCTTAAAACTATATAAATGACATTCTTATAATTGAATTTCTCCCATCATCTAGTGTTAAATATTCCTCTCACTTTAATTCTTTCATTTTTCATAACAAATCACTAAATTTTTCCTTTTCTATTTTATTTTTTTTTTGAATTTTTTTCTTTTTTTAGTTCTCAATATCTCAAAAATTCATGTGGGACCCAAAGTGCCTGTTTTACTCCAATTTCAAAGGACTTATATGCATATATTTTTGGTTGTATCTATGAGGTGTTATTTTTCACAATGGATAAGTTAGCCAATATGGAGTTCAAAATTTCAATTTTATCATGCGATATTTGAATTTCACTTAAATATTTTTCATTATTAATTCTTTCCTAGTTATAATACAAAACTTTCCATGAAATCATTGGAAAAAATATCTAAAAAATCATATAAATTCAACCTTTTCAATTTCAGTGAAATTAATACTATCATAATATTATTCACTAGGAAAAAACAACATATGAAGATAAAATTCCTCACATAAAAACACTATAAAAATTAAAATGTAGAAAAAATTAAAATCTAAAAATATTGGTACCACACCCACACATCTAAACTATTACACCCCTCTTTTTGATTCAAAAATGATTTTATTATCTTTGCATGAAACATTTTATTAGGTAGAAGAAAATACAAGGGAGAAATGGATGATACAACCAAACTTATTGGAAATGTATCCTTGAGTTAATATAATTAGTAATAATAACTAAAAAACTTCTAGTAAAATAAAATAAAGCATTATAATTTTTCAAATTAAAATAAATGAAAATAAATAGAAATGTAAATGAAATAAAGGGGATAAATCTTGGTTTAAACTCTAAGTGGGCATTAGGTTTTGGTTACCCCCAGAAATATAGTTATATCTATCAACTAAAATTTTATGGTTGGTAGAGCTAATTTTATTTGAACCACAACATGTTATTTATTCTACTTTGATTCATTTCTTATTGGTTGGAGAGAATCCCATAGATAGAGTGAATCAGTTCCATCTCATTAGGAATAAGTCTTAACTTGGAAAGTGGGGTAGGATAAAGAATGGGTCCTCCCCCATTGGTTTGACCATAAATTTCTTTGCCACTTCTTTAATATCTACTACCTTCTCAATATGTTCTCCATCAACTAAATTTCCAAAGTAAAAGTCATATAATAATTATTTTTAAATAAAATTAATAAATGAACAATTTATATTAGAATTTATTATTCTTAATTCATATCTTGTGACTTGATCTCTTTAGGTAAATATGCCATGAAATCTTCAGTTATCCTCTTAGGTATAAGTTCAACAGGTTCAGGGAGCTACATGTGTTTCTCATCAGGTGAATTTTAATCTCTATATTCGTCTTACAAGGAAAAATAAGTGTTGGATGAATCTTAAAATAGAAAATATTAGAGTTAATGAAAAAATTAGTTTCAAAAAAATTAATTAAAATTGATTTAAATAAATGATTGAATCAATGGGTTAGTTGGAATTCAATTTATTTTTAAATTTAAAGTGCATCTTGGAATTGAGTTATCATTGATAAAAGTAGGTAGTTAGGATCCAACATATTTTCTTAAGATTCTACCACTTGGGTGGTTTCATTTTCAAAGTCTAGAGAAATGTATAGAAGTTTGATTTTTAAAAATAATCACATGGGTATTGAATTGGATTTGATAATTGTCCCGAACCATCATAAAGGTTAATGTTCCATGAATCCCCAATCCTTCCATCAATAGGCCAGGGGCTGGTGACTAGAGCTGAGTAGGCATATCACTAACATGGGAGGACTTATACCAATAACCCCCCATACACATCTCCAAGACCATACAATGATGAAATGTAAATAAAACACCTGAAAATCATGAAAGCATATGTCTACATCCCAATATGAGAGAATGAAATGAAGTGAAGGAAAGTAAACAGGTCCAAATATGATCCCAACAAAAATATTCTAAAAACATGTCCAACATGAATATAAAGATAGGGAATGCTGTCAAGATACCACATGAACACACCTTGGTATGTCTAGTCTCACTAAACACCTCCTAGTCCTATTCTGTATAGTATTCTAGCAAAAGGTTTATCATCTGCACTAGACACAAAACATGAAGGAATATCCCATGTAAGGGTGAGAATAAAAACACTCAATAGGGCTCCCCGAGACTACAAAGCATTAAAAAAAGGAATAATAGTTAGCTCTACATGGGTATACGTACAAAATACATATAACAAGAATACCCAGATATACTAAATAAAGAGACATAGTCTAAAGGTAAGTTACAATCATAAATCTAGCCTAGGATTCTAGCTCCAAATATCTAAAAAGAACTTCTCTGGGAGAAAACACTCCATGAGTCTGATAACACTAATGATGTCTATCCAAGAGGTAGTTATCATTGGGTCTTTCCATAGGAAGTACACACTAGAAGTACAATGAGATAAAATACAAAAATGAGGATCACTCCAAAGTCCATGGGGGTATACCAATAACTCAATATGGATTAAAATTCTAAGTGGAGGATCGACACCCGTGTAGTTTTGGTCACGATGTTACCATGAACTCCACCTAGGGTATGAAGATGAATAAAATATCTGACTTTTGGACTCACAGAAGGATTCCAACAAAAAATCTTGGAAGTCCAGCTAAAGGGATCACTATCCTATAAGTAATATTTGATTCTATACTAACCATCAGGGAAATGATATGGGGAACTCACCCTAATGAAACTTTTCCAAGATACAAAGTACAAGGGCTCCAAGACAACATTTTAGAAATATATGACATGCAGTAGGGTTACATTCTATTGCACTTTGACCTTGGTTCCTACTCATGTAAATGACCTATTCCCATTTCCGTGTCCATGTTCATGTCCATTTGAAATTACATGGAATTATTTTTTCCTTTGTAATTCACCTAATGTACTGGTATATGACATAACCCATGTATTCCTTGCCTATCTGTGTTCATGTTGGAGTACACGACATGCCCGTGCCTGTGTACTCTAGCTTGAGTCCATGTAACCACTGAAGTACGTATTGAGACTTCAATCATGGGTCACATTCCATGTGATAAGCTCACACACCATGTGATATTTATCTTCTTCTTGAAACCATAACCTCTACTGAGAGGGGCCCACACTATGTGTGGCTTCGTGTTACCTGATGTGTAGCGTAGAAATTTCTTGATTCCTAGATCTGGTTCATGTGTTTTAGGATACTTCTTCAGCAACCTTTACGGTATATCCCTTCACTAGAACCATGGGAGATCATCGTATGAACCTCATCATTATCGAAAATTGGATCCAACCCTTGAATCCTTCTAGAAATTGGATTTGTATGACATTATTTGTTGCACAACAAAGAAAATTAAATACGGTATAAAAAACAGTTTGATTCATTTCCACTTCTATCATCACACCACCATCATGTTATGATGATCCGAGATCTACAATATTGGATCATTTATCTTAGAAATAGGTGCACAATGATTGATTTATCTGGGCATGTCGAACCACACGATAAACAAAAATAACTCCAATGAATGAAGAATTGGGGGAGAAAATCACAAGAAAAATCATGAGAAATGGACCATGGTCAATGTTTGTGCTGACCAAAATTCATTATCATTATAATGACAGAAAAATAGACAACAATTTAATCATGAATAAATTCTTCTAAATAAAACCCTACAATTATCACATCACACAGAAAACTGATCTATGAATCAATTTGTTGGTTGATTGGTTTTCATTTGTGGAAAAAATCAAGAACAAAGAAAGAAATAAAAATTAAAAAACATCCTACCTTGAGATTGATCAATAATTGATGAAAAATGATCCTTCTTTGTTATCGTTAGTGAGATCCTGAATCTTCTTGCTTGCTGATTTCTGATTTACTATCCAGTTGTTGTTTTTTTAAGAAAGATCCAACAAATCTCTCTGTAATGGCTCTACAACAGATCTCGGTTTATATAGTTTATTTAAATACACATCAGTCTCTATGTCAAAAAAATAAAAATAAAATAATTCATTTAATTATTTTAGTCATTTCATGCCCATGAATAATTTTCCACAAACGCCTTATGATGAAAATGGTTATGTCATACCTAGGGTAAAAAATTCATTCAAAACTCAATGGTGTCATTATATTTCTAATCCAGGCCCCCATTTATATGTTATTCCACTTTTTTAGGAAAATTGTGTGTGTACTATTTAATATATTTAAAGCATTTATTCTAGGCACACTAGGCCTCGTAATTTCATGTCATCTTATTTCCTAGTATTGAAAATAATTCATAAAATATCCAAAAATAATAAATTAAAAATATAAGTGATTAAATTATCCCCACCTTGTAAATTTATGTACTAAAAATCCAAAATAAGGTCTACACAAAGAGATGTGGGTACTGGGCATAAATCTGATCCTCCTGATCTGAGAATCTCTCCTAAAGATTCTCGTGCTACCACTAGACACAAACTAAAGGAATCACTCACCCATAAAAGATTATCTCATCCCGATCCTCAATATCTACTGGGTAATCATCAAAGGTAGCTCAATACTCAATGTTTATATTTCCCTAGTCAATAACATTTGATGAGTCATGCACATACCTCCTCAGCTACAACACGTGGAAGATGTTGTGTACCCAGTCTAACTATAGAGGTAGAGATAAGTGGTACTCCACCCCCCCAACTCTATGTAGTATCTAGAAAGGTACAATAAATCATAGAGATATATTTCCACCTTAGAAAAATATTCATAGTCCACGTCAAGTTGAAACCCGTAGCAACACATGGTATACCTCATTGAACTCCAAAGGCCTCTGTTATTTGTTTGCATAATACTTTTGATGGCTCTGTGTAGGGATCATCAGTTCTTGGATTATTTGAACCTTCTCTGTAGTTTCTCACACCAACTCTGGGCCCATGAGTGTCGACTCTCCTAGGTCAGTTTAGAAAAGTGGGGACCAGTAGGGTCATCAGAAATGATCATTGATGGAACTCCATGGAGTTAGATATCTCATGTAGGTTGAATCATCCCAAGCTCTCTACTGAAATCTACTCCCAAATATCTAAGAAGTGGGCCTACTTGGTGAGTAGATATACGATAACATTGATGGAATCATATTCTTTAGATGTACATGGTAAAATTTCAAAAAGTACATGAATATTCCATCACACTTCCATTTTGTCATCTCAAGGGGTTGATCTAATCCTGTTGGAACTTGGTGCTCAGCCTTCACTTTCAAAAAAGTAAGGCATCAAGAGAAAAACTCTACAACTCCCTTCTTTATCCTTGTCCACCAAAACTAAAATTGAAGGCACTATTAAATATTTTCCGTTCTTTGATGTACTGAAAAATAAGATACATGGAACTCTCTTATAACCTCCTCTCGCGATGTCACTAGTGCCATTATATATCCTCAAAAAAGAACGACTTGATCCCCACCTTTAGAAAATTCATCAGGAGCACATCTAGTGGAAATATGAGTACATACGGTCTCATAGTCAACATCCCTAAGATGTGCCTACCAAAATTAATGTAAGACCAGAGGGGTAATGACCATCGACTGAAGGTATTCTACTTCATCTCCCTCAATAAGGGATAACTACAATGAGGCTAACTACTCTAACACCTTGTTCAGTAATTGCAAATAGTTTCTCCTGCTGAGATAATCAGCTACTATGTTCCCCTTCTAAGGAGTATAGATAATTTCATATTCATAGTCCTGGAGGAACTCTAGCTATTCCGTCTATCTAAATTTAATATCCTTATGAGATAAGATATACTTGAGACTTTTGTGATCATAATAGACGATAAACACCTCTCCCATCAGGTAGTGTTTCCACATATTTAGGGAGAAGACTACTGATGCTAACTCAACTTCATGGGTCACCTATTCCTATTCATGTGTTCTCAACTAACATGAACCATAGGAAATCACTAACTGCCTCTACATTATAACACAACCAAAACTAGTTCATAGTGCATCACAGAACACTATGTACTCGACATGTTCCTCTGGAAATCTCAGGACGAGAGCGCTCATCAATTTCTACCTCAACTCCTAAAATTCAGTTGTCACTTCTCTATCCACATAAAATTTTAACCCTTTTAGTTCAATGATACCATGGGCACTGATGATCTAGAGAAAGTGGGTATGAATATCTAGTAAAATACTTCCAGCCCAAGAAATCTCTGCACCTATGCCATGCTCTTGGGTGGATCCCAAGATAACACTAGCACGACCTTGGAATGGTCTACTTCCACTCTATCTACTGAGATAACATGTCCTAGAATGTGAAAAACATTAATCAAGGACTAAAACATAGAGATATTTCCATATAGTTTGTGCTCTCATAGTACGTTCAGAGTCATCCTCAAGTGCCTCATGTGCTCCTCCTCAGACGTCAAGTACACAAGGGTATCATCAATGAAGACTACTACAAATCGATGTAAGAACAGATGAAATATTCATTTAATGAGTCACATGAACATGTTTGGGGAGTTATTCATGCTAAAGGGATTCACCAAGTACTCATAGTGAATGTAGCGACATTTTAATGCCATCTTAGGTATATCCAAATCCTCTACTTGTAATAGGTGATAACCTGACCTGAGGTCAACCTTCGAGAACCATTGTTCCCCTCTCAAATGGTCAAATGGCTCATTTATCCTTGGTAGTGGATACTTATTCTTCACAATCACATAGTTCAAGGACCGGTAGTCCACACATAACCTTAATACCCCTCTTACTTTTTGTAAAATAGAACTGGGGATGTGCAGGGTAAATCACTGGGTATAACGAAGCCCTTCTTCTTTAAATCCTCAAAATACACCATCATATCACAATGCTCTTCGGGAACCTTCAGATATGATTGTGTAGATATTAGTGTCATGTCAGGATAAAGATCAATGCAGAAGTCTATCTCTCAGTGGGGTGGTATGCCAAGAAAATCCTCTAGGAAGATGTGTTCATACTCCTTCACTACTATAGGGAACTGAAACCTCATAAAATCCACTACACCAAGGGCCACACAATCCAACTGATGAGTAATTGGATACACTATCCTATGAATGAGTCCATCATTCACTAATTGGGTTTCCTTTACACCCACAAAGGAAAAACTGGTTCTATCATTATGGACACACTGCATCCTCTATATAAAATAGTCAATCTGGGCATGAAATGTAGATAACAAGTCCACACATAAGATGAAATCTTAAGGCCTCATTGCTGATAAGAAGAGATCCCAATAGAATATCTCTACTCCAATACTCATGTCACCTTGTCAGCAAAAGTGTGTGATCACTGAGTCATCTATAGTAGGAGTCTCCATGTACGAGGCTCAATCCAAGGGATCAAATAGAATATATAAGTATCAAACAAGATATATGGAAAGAAAGGAATGACTAGAACCATGGTCTGTAAGTACTATAGATAGGGTAGAAAAGATACTGATTATACCTCAAATCATTCCCAGAGTCTCTGGGTTGTATGCTTCGACCACCTGCATTTATCCCTTCCCCACTCCTCCTGATCCCTAAGCCTATTGTGGACCACCTGGGGTGGTTGTTGTAATAAGTCAAATTATCTACCACCTCCTAATTCTCTCCCAAATACTATTACACATCCGCTACTCTACAAACCTACCTGTTCCTACCACTATATCTACCTCAGAGACCAATCCATTGTTTCTCTGTCTTCCACACAATGGTTTGGACAATCTTGTGCAAGATATACCCTACCGTCACATGAGTTTCACCACCTATCCCTAGGATGGATGGACCCATCCTAGTATCACTAAAATATGGATCCTATATTATATGACCTTCTAATAAAATGTCTCACATTTCCATGTCACTGAACTAATGTTGGATCCCTACTTTCTAGGTCTCTACTCCAACTTGGCCACTCCTAGAAACTACTACTTGTGTCTACTCAGCCAAGAAACCATCAACCACCAATGTTCTCTCTATCACCCCAACATAAGTAGAAATGAATATAGGGATAATAATAGCTCAAATGTCTCTGTGTAGACTCATCACTAATGTTCGAGACCTGAAGAACTAACCCCAAACCATATCCATTGAGTACTTGGTGTGGTTGGTAAACCTCAATTAATACTCAAATACTATCATGATTCCATACATAAGCTACAAAAACTAATAGATACATACATCCCTCAACATAGTTGAAGACAAATCCACACTAAAGATACAATCAAACTCTAACCATGCTAGAGTCACCTCATCATAAGACTCAGGCACTAACCCTCAACACAGTGATGTAGATCCATGAAGAAGGATCATATCCAGGACAAAAATATGATATGCTGAAGTCTTGTCTAGATGGAAAATCTATTCAAAACCCCAAGAAAATCCTCAGCTACTTGTGGGCTAGGCTCACCTCAGAACCTGAGGGGTCTCTGTCACTGAAACTCATGAAGTGTGTTCAGCCAGCAAACCTCATCCTCTGGTACCACGGGTAAAATTAGCTACTCTACAGTTGGTGGTATAACTACTGCACCAGCTGGAGGTAAAATATTTGGAACTAGTCCCTGTATCGATGCCTCACCACTAAGGGGATCATCCTCATGATCATGACTCAAAATCCTAGCTAGAATATTTCAAAGAGGCATCTTGAAAGTATACAATATGTACCACAATAAATGATTATATCTGGAGAGATTAATCAAGAAGGACATAGAAACCACTATCCATTCTTATATGATCCATGCACTATTTTTTTCATGCAACCAGTGCTCTCATGTACCAAGTCAAAAAGAAGGTGATCAGAGTTCTGGTGTATGGATACTTTGGCTGCTACACCAACACTGGAGTCCCTAATAGGAAATACGAACTCCAAACACTTAACACTGTTTCCCCAAACTAATCTCATAGACTCTAGTATTAAGGTGAAAACTGAATCCTCTGATACCACTCTGTTATGATCTGTCTTAAAGTGGACCATGTATGGTTGGCCTACCCATGTCCATGTGAGAGTACACAACATTCACATGCCCATGTACTCCATCCCATGTCCATGTACCCATTAAGGTACACACTATGCCTTTTGGGAGGGGTCACACATCATGTGATAGGGTTACATGCTGTGTGATACTTATCTTATTACCAAAAACCCTATTTATTGCTGAGAGGGACCCACATGGTGTGTGGATTCATGTTACAGGCTGTGTAGAATGGAAATTTCAAAATTCCCAGATCTGGTTCATGCATTTTGGCATCTTCTACATACACCATTCTATCCTCTAACTTCATTAGAATCAAGGGAGATCATCATCCAAACATCATCGTCATTGAACATCACAATCCAACCCATGAATCCAATTGGAGAATATATTTTTTACATCGTTATTCATTTCATACTGAGGAACCCAAAATAAAGTTTCCAAAACCATCCAACTTGTTACCTATTTTGTCTTTGCACCACCATAGTTTCATTCCAATCCCAAATCTACTATATTAGATCATTGAACAAGGAAATGGGTGTGCAAAGATCGATTTCATGGGATTTGTCAAACCATAGGCCTAACAAAAAAACACCCATGATGAATGAAGGATCGAGGGAGAAAAGTACCAGAACAATAATGAAGAACGAACCTCATTTTATGTTAGTTTCAAACTCGATTCATTTCCATTTGAAAAAAATGAAGAGATAATAATTTAATCATGAATAAATTCTTCCAAATAAACCATAAAATTATTCCATCCTTCAAAACAACCAATCCATGAATCAATCTGTTGGTTTATTGATTCACGTTCATCATAAAAGTCAAAAATAGGTAGGGAAATCCAAATAAATATATTTCCTACATTGAGATGGATCAATTTCTATTTAAGAACATTCCTACATCATTGTTTTTGTTGAAATATCAAATCCCATTGCTTGTTGATCGATGATATACGATCCTTTTGTTGTTCCTCTAAGAGAGATCCTTCAAATCTCTATCTAATGGATCTCCAATAGATCTATAGTTATGTAGATATGCCTATAATTTTTTTCATAATAGTATATTTAAATACACTTCAATCATCACATCAACAAAATACAAATAAAATAATTTATTTAATTTTTTTTTTCATTTGACATTCATTATGACTTTTCCATGAACACCCAACATTGAAAAAGGTTATGTCATGACTCGGGTAAACACCATGTTCAGAACTCAATGACGCCCTTAGATTTATGATCTATCCTCCATTTATAAGTTATTATATATTTTTTTCAAGCAAAATTTTTATGATCTATTTAATATATTTAATATATTTCAAACATTTATTCTTGCCACATCGGGCCTTGGAATCGCATGTTGTCTTAGCACCTGATCTTGAAAATATTCCTTAATATATCCAAAAATAATACTTGAAACATACAAGTCATTAAAATAATGGTTTAAAATAAAAGATAAGTGAATTCGATGTTAAGACTACTCTCTTCATCCGATTTGCTTCAAGTGTAAGTTCTTATTGAATGGAATTTGAGAGGATTATTGAAAGATGTGGGAGAGAAGTCTCGTACAGTTATATTTCCACTTCCATGATGTATTATTAGAATACCGGAGGGATAAAATATTTTTATACCTTTTACACCTCTTTATGGGACTCTATAAAGTAATGTAAAAATTTAAATAGTTCCTTGGATAAGTTCTGTAAAACTGGTTATTGGATGTCCTACTTTAAGCATTCAATGAGCTCCTGGATTTCCATATCTCCATAGTTATAAATCCAGACTACTCTCAAATTCCTATAAAATAATGTAATAATCACTTCCATAGAAAAAGGTCAGTGAAACAATGGTTCATTTTTTATATTTTAGAATTTAATTATAAAATCTGTGAAATATTTACATAATAAAAATAAATAGAAAGTTAAAGACTTCATGGATCTCCAAAAATTATGAAACATTTTACCGCAAAACTATCATGGTGTGTATGAAACCCCATGCATGTGACTATCTCAATTACACGGCATAAAGAGAATATTTTTTTACATACATTCCCAAAAAAATTTAGGTTTAATTTTTTAGAGAGTTAAGACAAACCATAAACCAACAAAACCTGTGTCATTTTTAACAAATAGACATTTTTAACACTATATAATTAACTAATTAATCCATAATAAGTCATTGAAATATCTCAATAATTATACATATAAGATACAATTATAAACATTTCATACTTTTCTTATCTTTATAACTTGGGTAAATAGAAACATAAGAAAAAGTGAACTCAAATTCTTAGTAAGTGTAAAAATATGTGAAAAAAATAAAATATCATAAGTGAGAATAATACAAAAAAATGAGTATAATTAGGATACATAATAAAACCATACACAATAAAACATAGATCAAAAATCTTGATTCATAATGGATGGATGAAACACATGAATATAAATCATATGAAAATACTACAAACTATGGAATTCATCAAATATCAGGATTAGGGATAATCACCAGTGTACTATATTGGTATTGGGATAATCCAACCTTTCACCCTTGGGATTGGTATAATCCTCCCATTTACCCTTTGTATTGGGATAAATACTCATGTGTACCATTTTTCATTGGATAAATCCTCACATGAAATGTTTGGCTTGGGAAAAATCCTCCTATGGAACATTTTTCTTGGGATAAATCCCCATGTCTTCAATTTGGCTTGGGATTAATTCTCATATGTAAGATTTTGATCTAATGAGATATAATCTATCATGAAATGGCCCACTGGGGTCCCGCTTGGACTGACAGTATTCCAAGAGTGACACCCCATGTCTACCTCCAATTGGTTAGGGGATGGTGACTAGCATCAAGTAGGCATATCTCACATGATGGTAGGAATTATCCTATAGTACTTGTATATATTTACACATGTCCACACAACAATGAAAGGATAATAATAAATTATGAAACCTATTTAGTATAATCAAATTCATAAACAACCTCTAGGTAAAAAAATTGAGTATAGAAAAAGAATTCATGTATAAATTTGGAAAAAATACACTAAAAAATGGAAAGTAACCCAACCTATAAAGGCTATTGAGGATGAAGGAGAGATATCTACTCATAATCATAGATAATAACCACCATAAATAACCATAGTATCCTGCTACAAATAAGATCAACCTACATGAGTTCCACCTAATTCTTTAGCATGTTACATGGAATCTACATAAGACACATCACATCTAAGAGAATCTGTGTAGGGGTGAGTATATACATACCTAGTAGGGTGACTTGATCAATATAAAAAAACAATTACAAGTAGATAGCCAACTCAACCCAAAATATAATAGGGGAAGGAAAAACTAACATAGATATACTCATAATAAATAATCCATAGTCTAAGGGAGGGGAATCTCAAAATTCATAGCCAACAAAGATAGACGGGTCTTTCTACAAATAACAGATCAAGTGCTATCCCAATGCTAGTATCCCAAATAATGCACACTAGAATTCAATAGAGTGTACATATATCCATGAAATTTTCCTTAGTCTAGGGAGTAATGAATTTAGTGAAAGATCTACTCCTCACCAGAGCTCAATGATGGGGGAGTAATGACTCCGTAGATAGAGGACCTGTGCCCATATGTGTATGGGGAGTAATGAACCTACCCATAAAAGGATATGATATACTTGTTCATTGAGAGAAATTCCATTCATCAGGGGATAATTGGTCCAAATATAAACTTTGATAATCAAACTTAAGCCATGTCATTGGCTAAGTATCTATAGAAGAAGTGTCCCACTTACATCACCTTGTGCTATATATCTAATATCAAGATAAATTCATGAAATTTAAATTTGAATGTACTAAAAATGGGTCCAAATAAAATTCCCAAAGAAAAAGATATGATATATAGATAAATTTGAGAAAAGAACGTGATGTGTTCATCAAGGACACACAACATGCATGCCCAAGTCTATCCTTGGAAATATATCGCTACCCTAAATGGAATGTGAAAACCCATGTACACGATGTGTTTTAGGAGCCCCATGGCGTGTGAGACCACCTGGGGTCCTAGGAATATACTTACCCCAACATGGATCAACTAACCAGGTAGTGTTATATAGTGTGTGGGTCTGACCACATGACTTGTGATATTTAACTCAGTGATGAAACCTGTAAATACCTGTAAATTTCAAGGAATTTCTTTTGCTTAATTTATTTGTGATTTTATGAGTACGCAGTTTTTGAAGGTACCTGATTCCGAGGCCCGGTGTTCCCGGAATCAATTTCCGAAGTTTAGCTCGGGTACGTTGAGTGAACGAATGAGTGAGTCTTCCTAACTTTTGAATCGATGCTCGGTATCGAAATTCGAGGGCACTGATGAAACTGCAGTGCTGGTAACTGCTTAGGAAGACCCTTTCTAGAGTTGCGTTTGCTTGGGAGGTGTTGTTAAATAAATGGGTTAACTGAAGAGTGAAATAAAATTTGTGCTACAATTTTATTTCTATTCTAAGTAAATATAACCTATGTGTGGAAGTTGGGGTGGGACCCACTACATCCTAACTCCATTTGGTAGGATATTAGTGATGTGGATCCCACACGAGCCCCACCCCTTAAATTCCTCTAACATCTCTTAATGTTGGAAAACCCCCTATTAATTTGTAACTCACCCACTCTCCCTCTTTAATTGCATGTCAACTCTCACATTAAATTGATTGATTAAAGCTATTCAATGAATTTAATTTTGAGTTTGAGTTTTTGAAGTTTTGAAAACGCATGGCATGTGTTAATAAAATAAGAAAGTCCTTATTTTATTTGGGGTTGTTTAGTTGTGTGAGGAGATTGGGAGAGAATACTCAAAGTCTTGAGGATCGTCATCTTCTTCATTGGAGAATGCGAAGAACGTCAAGACCTCGACGAAGAACACCGTCACCGCAAGGAGAGATCGACGTGCCGTCTCTTCTCCTCTCCGCAGCCGGTCTGTGACGCCTTTCCTGAATAATGATGATGTTCCCTCTTTAGATCTTCTTACCGCGTCAAAGGAAGGGAGACGCCACTCCTCCTCAGATGTTCTTCAACAAAATATACAAAGCTTCACCTCGCGACGCCGTTTTCCCGCGACGATCATCGTTCAACAACTTTTTCGAGGTAGGGGTTAAGTTCAAATTTAATCAATTAAATTTGCGCTTGTTTGATGTTGTGATTACTTGTTCTTGGACACTTGATATCGTTATAACGAGAGGAGTTTGGACTGCCCAAACATGGCCGACCCTCCTCCCCCTTTTTTTGTTGAACTTCTATGTGGCTTGGAAATGGAGGTTACATGGTGTTTTTGCACCGTGATGGAACGAGATAAACCACGGTGATGGAGTGCAGCACTGTCGTGCCGCGCCGGTGAAGCCGAAGGAGGCCGCGACCAGGAGAGGGCCGCGGCGGAGGAGCGTGGTGCCGTCGTACCGCGCCGGAACACCGATGAGGGCTGCAGTGGGGCGGGGCACATTGGAGGGGCACAACACCGTCGCGCCATGCCGGACGGGGAGGAGTCGCGGCCTATGGCCGCGGCGGTTCGGGGAAGCGGCCGGCTCTGCCGGCCGCTGGAGCCAGCTAGAGGCGTGACCCCGTGGGTCCTGTGGGTTCAGTTAAGGCCAGCCATAAATGGCCAGCCATTTTTCAAGCATGGGGGGAAGCACCCCCCCCCCATTCTGTGTCTGCTCAGTGAGCGGACACCGCAATGAGACCGGACCGGTCACAAAGGGCTGGACCGCCCGCACCGGGCCGGACTGCCCGCACCGGGATGGGCCACCCGCGCCGGGCCGGATCCCCGCGCTGGGCTGGGGCACACAGGCTGGGCTAGGCCACGCCAGCCAGGCCAGCCCCGGACCCAGGTCGTGTCTACCCAGTTCGGGCCGACCTAGGGGGTGTTGGGCTGGGTCGGATCCGGCCCAAACCCCCTATTTTCTGACAGATCCATTCAAACGTCCATAACATGGGCTACAGACCTCTGATTGATGCACCGTTAGTTGCGTAACGATATATGGATCGAGACGGTCGTTTTGGTATATTACACTCAATGTTTTGAAGAACTTTGTGTATGTCCGGGTTGGTTCGAACATGAAACCAAACGGGCCCTCGGAGCGGAAACACATATAACGTGAGGTCTGGATGTCCGATTGACATGTCGTCGACTTTATTGGATTCCTCTTAGTGAGATGGTTCTTTTGGCTTACTCCGATAAAGGTTTGGAATCAGTTGGAGGATGTTCGGGTTGGATTGACTTAAAAACCAACCGGGCCCCTAGGACGAAAAAGCCAATAACTCTCAGATCGGGTGTTCGATTGATGCGTCGTCTATCAGGTTGAGTTCCTTTTTACAAGACGGAACATTGGGATACATCAACTCCAGAATTCGTTTCAGTTGATTATCGATCCACTTGGCTCGTGGAGTAGACCCTCCCGGAATCGAGCATGTTGTGTGTGGGAACCCTAGAGCTGGCTGCGACTGTGACGACAACGACGACTGTACTGAAATCCTCCATAGGTTTGATAGCAACGACTACCATACTATAATCCTCCATGGGTTCGACGATGATGACTAATGTTCTTGTATCCTATGTGGGTCCGGCAGTATTTGGCTACTGTTCTTGTATCCTGTGTGGGTCCGGCAGTAATGCCCTATGTACTTGTATCCTGTGTGGGTCCGACAGTGTAGCTAGTCTTGTATCCTGTGTGGGTCTGACAACTTGGCTGGTCTTGTATCCTATGTGGGTCCGACAGCCTAGATGAATCAGTGGCTACATCTGATCACCTCTATCGCCAAATGAAAAAGTATACCTGTGTGAGATGAGTATTAACTTATAATCAATATCATCGATATGATTCTTGTGATTTCCTATGTGGATTGGGTTGTGATTTCCTATGTGAATTTGATTGTGAATTCCTATGTGGAATGGGTTATGTTTTCCTGTGTGGACTGGGTTGTACTTGGGCTCGTGTGCTGGAGCCTAGCTGGAATTGATGACTTAGGTATATATATGGGCATATACCTAAGTAGAGTTGGTTGTTACTTTCTGATTATATCATTACTTTGTGGTTTATCCTTTGGATTCTGGGAGACCTTCGGGGGTCTCAAGGTCCCTACTGAGTAGCGTATACTCACCCCTACATGGGCTATGCCCCCACTATGTTGTGTTGGATGCAGACGACAGACAACGTTGTCCGAGGTAGGAGCTCGTGGAGCTGGATGGTACCTAGATGTGGCTCACTGGATGAGATGTACACGGAGTGGACGGATGGAGCTGAGGAGAAGAGGAGACTATATGTACCCACCCTTCAGGTGGTATTTCCAGAGGACGGCTCGGTGTTTCTACTTTACTTTTCTGTTGCTGTACATTCTTTTCAGTTGTACTTTACTTTCAGTTGGGTTTGTATTCTGGCCCATTTACTTTCCAGCACTTACTTGTGTACTCAGTTTGCTTAGTGTTTACTTCTGCTTTCATGATCTGTGGTGTTTGTTTATTTTATAAATGCAATTCCTTCCCTTTTTTTGGGATTTATACCTTTGGTGCTAGTTGCTCGCCCCTGGCCTATGGAAGGTGGGCTTGGGGTAGTCACAGAACTGGCCCCGAGGATGGGTCGTGACAAATTGGTATCAGAGGAGTTCGGTTCTACCATAGAACTCAAGACTTTGATCTTTCTTCTATGTGAAGAAATAGTGTTAAGGGTATTGAGTGTGGTTATCAGTCCAAGGAGTCCAGTGTTGGTGCGACGGCCGACGTATCCATACACCAGGACCCTGACTTCTGATTTCCAACTCAGTGCATGAAAACATTGATTGCAAGTCTGTTTCAAAAGTTTTCTTTGTGCTTACTTTATGTCAGCTCACCAAGTATAATGTATTGACCGTGGAGCACCTATCTCTTTACAGGATGTCCCCATGATGGCAGCCAGCTAGGGTTTCGAGCTTTGTATGAGACGACAGCCCACCGAGCGATGAGGCCTCGGTGCAGGGCCCTATTACAGCGGAGGCACCGACGAAACCTCTACCCGCCGAGCCACTGATGCCACCAGACCCAACTGCTGAGAGTGCACGTTGCCTTAGTTAACTGCACGAGTTTCAGTGTCAGAGACCGCCCATGTTCTGTGGGGAGACGGACCCTCAGGAAGCCGAGAATTGGATGGAGGCTGTTATTCGAGTTTTTAGGTTAGTAGGGACACCAGCTGTCCTCATGGTGATCCTTACAGTGAGTCTACTGCACGCGGTAGCAGGAAGATGGTGGAGCCTGATGCTCCAGGTGCATGACGAGTCTTCTCTCCTTTGTTTGGACTTCGAGAGCCTCTTTCGCTCGGAGTTCGTCCCAGACACACTCTGTGCGGGGCGCATTCAGGAGCTACTATAGTTGTGGAAGGGCAGCATGACGATATCCCAGTACTCGGTGAGATTTACCAATCTCTCGCGCTATTCCACGGACATGGCACGAGACCCATTCTTCCAGGCCCGGACCTTCGAACATGGACTGAGGCATGAGATCAAGGCTTCGATGATCTCCCTCAGTATTCTGACGTATGAAGGAGTACTGGAGCGATCCCTTCTCGTAGAGAGCTTTCTTGTTAAGCCTACACCAGCAGTGAGACCCACAGTAGGGCGGCATGTAGCTGAGTCTTCTGCAGCTGGTAGTCGACGGATGTTACAGGGGTCCCAGCGGATTTGACCATCAGGCAGATGACCTCAGGATACTGGCTCGAAGGTGCGGCGTGCACGCAGTAGAGCCAACCTTTTTAGGGAAAGATAGTGCTATGCATGTGGCGGGCAGGGCCACATGGCTCGTGACTGCCCAAACCGCCGTGCAGAGGAGCAATAGATGGCTGATGGACCACCCAGGCAGAGGCATAGGTTCGACCGTGGTGGTCTGCAGGGAGCAAGAGGATGAGGCAGAGGAGCTGGCCGAGCAGTAGGTGGTGGGCGATGCTTTGAGGCTCTACCACCACCACCACCAGGAGGTCCAACTTGACTATATGCAGCTAGCGAATAGAGGCAGGCTCAGCTTCAGGCAGCGGAGGCCTACGACCACGACGCACCATAGATGATTCGAGGTACTATCTGTGTCTACTCTACCCTTGCTACAGTTCTTATAGATATAGGAGCGAGTCATTCTTTCATTGCTGCTGCCCTTGTTCGGAGCTCAGAGATTCCGACGGAGTCGTTGGCTCGATCCTTACGGCTAAAGACTCCTATGGGAGTAGACTTGACGATTACGCACTGGTAACGGTAGTGTGAGCTTACTCTAGGAGGTGAGAGCTTCGGTTGGGATCTTCTTATAGAGACGTCGATGCCTTACGACATCATCTTAGGCATGGATTGGTTATCTACAGTCCATGCTCAGATTGACTGTATTAGGCACAAGGTGCGGTTTGTCCGTACCGATGGGAGCATGTTCACCTTCACCGGCGATAAGGGAGCCTTTGCAGTGCAGGATGGACTCATGCAGAGGAGTGGACATCCGATCACTCATAAGTTGGATAGCCTCATCCTTGGAGTAGTTGGCGTTCGGAGTCTGAGTTTTCCTGTAGTGGTGGATCAGTATGCGGACGTTTTTCCTGACAACGTTCCAGGACTACATCCTCGTAGAGAGGTAGACTTCTATATTGACCTGTACCCTAGGACAACTCTGATATCCACTCCATCATATCGAATGGCTCCCATTGAGATTCGAGAGCTACAGGTATAGCTGGAGGACTTGCAGGGCAAGAGATTCATCCGACCTAGTGTTTCACCCTGGGCTTCCCCGATTTTGTTTGCCAAGAAGACGAATGGGAGCTTGCGACTGTGTGTCGATTACCGACGCCTGAACCAGGTGATCGTGAGAAACAAGTATCCTCTTTCGAGGATTGAAGACCTCTTCAATTAGATCATGGGAGCATGGTGGTTCTCGAAGATAGATTTCTGGTCAGGCTATCATCAGCTTAGAGTTCGAGACGAGGATGTGCAGAAGATGACCTTCAGATGTCGGTATGGCCACTATGAGTTCTGGGTTATGCCTTTCACCATAACCAATACTCTAGCAGTGTTCATGAGTCTCACGAACAGGATCTTCCAGCCTTACCTCGATCGATTTGTTGTGGTCTTCATCGATGACATATTGATATACTTGACTACTGAGGAGGAGCATGTCTACCACTTGTGGGTTGTACTAGACACACTCCGAGAGAACCAGCTTTATGGTAAGATCTCGACATGTCAGTTCTGGATACATGAGGTCCACTTCTTGGGGCACGTCATCTCTGAGGTGGGAGTTGCGGTGGATCCTGCGAAGTTCGAGGAAGTGCTAGCTTGGGAGACACCTAGGAGTGTGACGGAGGTGCGGAGTTTCTTAGGTATAGCTGGGTACTACCAGAGATTTCTTCCAGACTTCTCCAGAGTTGCAGCACCGCTTACAGCTTTGACGAAGAAATAGAAACCCTTCGTGTGGTCAGACAGATGTCAGCAGAGCTTCTAGGAGCTGAGAGAGAGATTGACCAGTGCACCCATCTTGAGGCTACCAGAGGAGGGAGTAAGGTACGTAGTCTACTACGATGCATTAGGGACTGGACTCGGGTGTGTCCTGATGCAGGGGTGAGAAGTGATTGCCTATGGATCACGACAGTTGAGGCAGCACGAGTAGAACGATGCTACCCATGACCTAGAGTTAGCAGCAGTGGTCTTTGCTCTGATGATGTGGAGAAACTATCTGATGGGCGAGCACTTTACTATCTATTCTGACCACCAGAGTCTCAGGTACATCTTCTTGCAGAAGGACCTGAACCTGAGACAGCGACGATGACTCGAGTTCCTCCAGGACTATGACTTTGAGATAGTCTATACTCCTGGAAAGGGGAATGTAGTAGCTGATGCTCTCAGTAAGAGGATGGGCATTCAGCTACTTGGAGAGGTGATAGAGCAGCTATCCGCTTTACAGATATCCTTCGTGGATAGAGATGGGGCAGCCTTACTTCAGTCGCTCACAGTCACACCTCCACTTCTTCAGCGGGTCAGAGAGGCACAACGTGGGGACGTTGACTATGAGGCATGACATGCATAGATTTCCAAAGGACAGGCACCTGATGGTTTCTCTATAGGATGAGAGGATGATGTCCTTTTCAGAGGACGTACCATGGTACCAGCTGCTTTTCAGGAGGAGGTGCTAAGACAGTTTCACACATCCCCTTTAGCGGTACATCCAGGGGTAGCGAATATGTACCAGGATCTCAAATGATAGCACTGGTGGCCGGGTATGAAGAAGTTTGTGGCAGAGTTTGTTTCTCGATGTCTCACCTGCCAGCAGGTGAAGGCGGAGCACCAGGTACCAGCAGCCTTGGTATAGCCCTTAGAGGTCTCGGAGTTGAAGTGGGATGGAATATCTATGGATTTCGTGACTAGACTTCCACGTACTTCCAGAGGTCACGACTCCATTTGGGTGATTGTCGACCAACTCACCAAGTCGGCCCACTTTTTACCCATCAGAGAGCAGGGATCAATGGAGAGCTTGGGATGCCTCTATGTTCAGGAGATTTTATGGCTTCATGGTGTGCAATCATATATCGTCTCCGATCGAGATGCTCGCTTTACTTACTGGCTTTGGAAGGGGTTGTAGGAGACATTCGGGACAAAGCTACATCTGAGCACCGCCTTTCAACCTCATATGGATAGTCAGATGGAGAGGACCATTCATACTCTTGAGGACATGCTCCATGCATATATCCTCGACTTTGGTCGCAGCTAGGAGGATCACCTACCCTTGTTGGAGTTTTCTTACAATAACAGATACCACTCCACCATCGGGATGACACCATACGAGGCATTGTATGACCGACCTTTCAGATCACCTCTATGCTGGATAGACCCTGGGTAGTCAGCACTTGTGGGACTAGAGATGGTCCAGGCCATGACAGAGAAGGTCTAGGTCATCTAGGAGTAGATGAGGACAGATCAGAGCCAACATAAGTCTTATGATGACAGTAGGTGGAGACCACTAGAGTTCGAGGATGGTGACCACGTTTTCTTATGGGTCTCACCATGGCGTGGATTATAGAGATTTGGCCGGGGTGACAAGTTATCTCCACACTTCATCAGACCATTCCAGGTTCTCAACAGGATAGGTGAGGTGGCTTATCACCTGGCTCTACCACCTCAATTGCACCGGGTGCATGACATCTTCCACGTATCTCAGCTAAGGAGATACGTGCACAACCCGACGCATATCATCGACCATGGGGAGCTGGACATTGATGATGGGGAGACTTTTGAGGAGGTCCCGGTGGAGATCGAGGATCGACAGGAGCGGGTCCTACGTGGTCGTTCGATTCCTCTAGTGCGCATCAAGTGGCAGCACGGGAACCTCCAGGAGAGCACTTGGGATCGGGAGGCTCATATGCGTGCTCAGTACCCTCATTTGTTTCCCTAGGTTTGTGATGTATCTTTATGGTGACGTAAATACCTGAGGTAAGAGTAATGTAATGACCTATAAATTTCAAGGAAATTTTTTTTTCATAATTTCTTTGGGATTTTACGAGTATGCAGTTATTGACGGCACCTGATTCTGAGGCCCGGTGTGCCCGGAATCAATTTCCGAAGTTTAGCTCGGGTGCGTTCAGTAAACGAACGAGCGAGTTGTCCTAACATTTGAACCAGTGCTCGGTATCGAAATCTGAGGGCACCGATGAAACCGCATCGCCAATAATTTCTTAGGAAGACCTTTTCTGGAGTTTCTTTTTCTCGGGAGGTGTTGTTAAATAAATGGGTTAACAGAAGAGTGAAATAAAATTTTCGCTACAATTTTATTTCTATTCTAAGTAAATATAACCTATGGGTGGACATTGGGGTGGGACCCACTACATATTAACTCCACTTGGTAGGATATTAGTGGGGAGGGGCCCACACGATCCCCACTCCTTCAATTCCTCTAACCTCTCTTAAAGTTGGAAAACCCCCCATTAATTTGTAACTCACCCACTCTCCCTCTTTAATTGCATGTCAACTTTCACATTAAATTGATTGACTAAATCTATTCAATGAATTTAATTTTGAGTTTGAGTTTTTGAAGTTTTGAAAATGCATGGAATGTGATAATAAAATAAGGAAGGCCTTATTTTATTTGGGGTTGTTTAGTTGTGTGAGGAGATTGGGAGAGAATACTCAGAGTCTTGAGGATCGTCATCTTCTTCGTTGGATAATGCGAAGAACGTCAAGACCTCGACAAAGAATGCCATCACCGCAACGATAGATCGACGTGCCGTCTCTTCTCCTCTCCATAGTCGGTGTGTGACACCTTTCTCGAAGAATGATGATGTGCCCTCTTTCAATCTTCTTCCTGCGTCAAAGGAAGGGATACATCGCTCCTCCTCGGACGTTCTCTGACAACATATACGGAGCTTCACCTCGCGACGTTGTTTTCCCGCGACGATCATCGTTCAACAAATTATTCGAGTTAGGGGTTAAGTTCAAATTTAATCAATTAAATTTGCACTTATTTGTTGTTGTGATTACTCGTTCTTGTTCGTTTGCTATCGTTATAATGGGAGGAGGTCAGACCGCACAAACACGGCTGACCCTTCTCTCCCTTTTTGTTGTTGAACTTCTATGTGGCTTGGAAATGGAGGCGACGCGGTGCTGTTGCACCGTGAGGGAATGCGATAAACCATGAAGATGGAGCGTGGCGTCGTCACGCCACGCCAGTGAGGCTGAAGGAGGCTGCGGTGGAGGAGCGCGGCGTCGTCGCGCCGCGCCGGAACACCGAGGAGGGCCTCGGTGGAGGGGCGCGGCGCCGTCTCGCTGCGCCGGACGAGGAGGAGCCACGGCGGTTCGAGGAAGCGGCCGACTGAGCTGGCTACTAGAGCCAGCTAAAGGTGGGACACCATTGGTCCCACGGGTTCAGTTAAGGCCGACCATAAATGGTCGGCCGATTTTCAAGCAAGGGGGGCAGCCCCCCCCCCACCCATCTGCGTCCGCTCTACGAGCGGACGCCCGCACGGGACCGGACCGACCGCACCGGGCTCGACTGCCCACGCTAGGTCGGGCCACCTACACTGGGCCAGAACCGAACCCGGGTTAGGTCGACCCGGTTCGGGCCGACCCAGGGGGTGTTGGGCCGGGTCGGACCGGGCCCAAATCCCCTATTTTCGGACAGATCCGTTCAAACGCCCATAACATGGGCTACGGACCTCCGATCGATGCACCGTCAGTTGAGTAGCGATACTTGGATCGAGACGGTCGTTTTGGTATATTAAACTCAAGGTTTTGGAGAACTTTGTGTATGACCGGGTTGGTTTGAACACGAAACCAAACGGGCCCTCGGAGCGGAAACACTTATAACTTGAGCTCCGGACATCCGATTGACGTACCGTCGACTTTGTTGGATTCCTCTTAGTGAGAAGGGTTTTTTGGATTACTCCTCTCAAGGATTGGAATCATTTGGAGTATAGTTGGGTTGGATTTACATAAAAACCAACTGGGTCCCTGTGACGTAAAAGCCAATAACTCTCAGATCGGGCGTCCGATTGATGTGTCGTCTGCCACGTTGAGTTCCTTTTTACGAGACGGAAATTTTGGATACATCAACTCCGGACTTTTTTTCAGTTGATGTATCGACCCCCTTGGATCATGGAGTGGACCCTCCCGGAATCGAGCATGCTGTGTGCAGGGACCCTAGAGCTGGCTGTGACTGTGACGACGACGACGACTGTACTGAAATCCTTTGTGGGTTCGACAGCAATGAATACCGTACTGGAATCCTCCGTGGGTTCGACGACGATGACTACTGTTCTTATATGCTATGTGGGTCCAACAATATTTGGCTATTGTTCTTGTATCCTGTGTGGGTCCGGCAGTATTGACCTCTGTACTTGTATCCTATGTAGGTCCGGTAGAGTAGCTGGTCGTGTATCCTATGTGGGTCCGACAGCTTGGCTAGTCTTGTATCATGTGTCGGTCCGACAGCCTAGATGAATCAGTGGATACATCTGATCATCTCTATCGCAAAATGATGAAGTATATCTGTGTGAGATGAGTCTTAAATTACAATCAATATCATCGATATGATTGTTGTGCTTTCCTGTGTGGATTGGGTTGTGCTTACTTGTGTGGATTGGATTGTGAATTCCTCTATGGAATGGGTTATGTTTTTCTATGTGGACTGGGTTGTACTTGGGCTCGTGTGCTGGAGATGAGCTGGAATTGATGACTTAGGTATATGTATGGGCATATACCTAAGTAGAGTTGGTTGTTACTTTGTGATTGTATATTTCATTTGGGGTTTATCCTTTCGATTTTGGGAGACTTTTGGGGGTCTCGGGGTCCCTACTGAGTAGCTTATACTCACCCCTTCATAGGCTATTCCCGCACTACGTTGTGTTGGATGCAGACGACAGACAGCACTGACCGAGGTAGGATCTCGTGGAGCTGGACGGTACCTGGAGGTGGATCACTAGATGAGACGTACACGGAGTGGACGGCTGGAGCTGAGGAGCAGAGGAGACTATCTGTACCCACCGTTCAGGTAAGATTTCTAGAGGATGGCTCGGTGTTGCTACTTTACTTTTTTGCTGTTGCACTTTCTTTTCAGTTGTACTTTACTTTTAGTTGGGTTTGTATTCTGGCCCATTTACGTTCCATCACATACTTTTGTACTCAGTTTTCTTAGTGTTTACTTCTGCTTGAATTCTCTGTGGTGTTTGTTTATTTTCTAAAGGCAATTCCTTCCCTTTTTATCAAGATTTACGCCTTTGGTTCTAGTCTCCAGCCCCTGGCCTATGGAAGGCGGGCTTGGGGAAGTCATGGCACGGGCCCTGAGGACGGGTCATGACAAAACCCTAGCCACCATAGAAAGCAGATGAGACAATGTGTGTTCTTTCAAAACAAATGAAGTGTAATCAGGTTTTTCATAGAAATTAATGTCTAGTCCCCTGGATCTTAACATGTCTACCATTTCCCCTTCTTCAACAATGAATCATTCACAAAAAAAATTCAACCTGAGTTGGCCATCATCAAGGCTTAGCTAAATGTTAGATCCCAAACGTTATTCATTTAAGAATCAATTAAGGTTTCCTCTCATGTCATCCGCACACATTTTTTTACAAAATCAACATCTATAATCCTCCCTATGATTTATATTATCAACATTGCACCTCCTCCATGCATCAATCCATGATTTTCAACCCACAACAATGATATATGTAACTAAATAACAAATATGTAATGAATTTGGTTCCTAGAAATATTTGAACAACTGGTCAAATGAATATTGATGATGAATTCACATAGAATGAATAGAGAAATACATAAAAACCAAATTGAATAATGATTAAGGTCCATGTTCATTTTCCTCCATTCATTGATTGTGAATGAATGATAATTAACAATATATAAATCTAGATAAAAGTCATAAATTAAATGGTATTAGAAATGAATGATTTATAGGTAGTTGTTAGGAGCTATCCCATAATCATAAGAAAATTCAAAACTGAGGACAAAATCAGAAAAAAAACCCCACATCAAGAACATATTGATAATTAGTGATGAATTAATTTTCTAGTGATGTTTTAGATGAATCAGCTATGATTTCCATTCATCACATGATTTCCCATGATCAAACAACATTGATCCTTAATTACTCCTTCATTCAATCATCGAAGGTCCATCCCTATAGTGATGTCTTTTCTACCTCTCAATATTTTAGGGTTATGCTGTCAACTTTGATGATTGGATATATGATAGTTTATAAAGGGGTCTATACTAGATTAATGATTTAAAAAAACTAAAATTGGTTAGTTAATTTTATTTATTTAATTTTTTCCATGATAGCGTTTTTTCCCAATACCTTATGTGAATGAATGTTATGTTCTGTATAGGGTAAATCCCATGTTTGAAGTTCAACAACATCCTCTATTTTCCCATTCCAAACACCGATTAATGGGAAAAAATTTTATTCAGAAAATATACACACACATTGTTTAATATATTAAATATTTTTAATACATAAATTATAAGGTTTAGTGACACTCATAACACCATAAAAATATAATGGAAACCCTAAATATATTTATTGAAATGTACAAAGGGTACAAAAATCAAAACTGATGTTATTGCATTCCCCCACCTTTAAGGATTTTCACCTCAAAAAGAAAAAACCCAATCAAGAAGGTGTGCGCACTGAGATATCATCTAAATATCACACCCCTAGGAGCTTTCCTTGAGGTTCCCATGATGCAAAATAACTCACACCCATAGGATAACTCTCCCATGAAGGATCCTCTCCTAAATATCTTTTATGGAATCCAAATACTTTTTGAAAGTGAATCCATCCTTGGTGTCTCGCTTGGCCCAATCAATAATGTGTGATGGGTCATGCATGTATCTCCTCAAATTTGACACATGGAAGATACCATGAACTCAATATAACTACAGGGAAAAGTCTGGGTGATAAGAAATCTCTCTAAACCTTTGTAGGATATAGATCAACATGATGATTCTCATGATATTTTTTTACCCCGACCAAACCTCTATAAACCTCATCATGTAGAGAACTTCAGGAACAGATGGTATCCCTACTCCAAATACATGTGTCTATGATGTTGACTTGCATAATATTTCTACCAAATCAAGGATATTTTTATTCACTCACGGGCCAATTAAAATTTCTCCATTTTTCCAAAACCAGCTTTGGTCCCATAAGCGATGACTCGCTTATCTCTGTCTAGAACAAAGGTGTTATGTAGGGTCTCTAATAAAAATCATTGAATTATGTCATACTGATGGTATAGTGAAAAATTTTATTATAAGTTAAATCCACTAATATAATGTGATCCTAAAAAATCCAACTAAAGTCCAACATTTAGAGTTTCAGCATATCCTCCGAAAACTAAATGATTCACTCAGTCGGGACATTCTTTTTTGGGTGAAACATCATGATCATATTTAACTAGGACCCAAGAGACCTCTAAAAACCTCTCCAAAACTATGTTTTGAATCAAGAGTCTTAGTCAAAGATGATATTTAAGGGTACCCCATGAAGTTAGAATATTTCCTACATGTACAAGTGCTCAAAAATCTCAATTGATCTTTTATCCCAAATGGTAAGGAAGTGAGCCGACTTAGTAAGCTGATAAAAAATAACTCAGATTGAATTATTTCCTATCACTATCCATAGAACCCCAATAATAAAATCTATTGATATGTAATCTAACTTCCATTATGTGATCTTAAGAGGTTGATTCATACTTTTTGTAACTTGATGTTATTCCTTTATCTACTAACTTGTAAGGCATCGAGAAACATACTCAGTAACACTTATCCTTACAACAACCCACCAAAACTACCAATGATGGTAATAATTCATTGTTTCCACTCTATGATGTACCATTAAGGGGGAGGTCTGAAACTCCCTCAACACCTCCTCATAAAACATAACTAGAACCACTGTTCATCGTAAAAAAAGATGACTTTCTCCCTACCTTAAAAAAACAATCTGATGCATCTTCTATAGATATCTGGTCACATAGAAATTAAAAATTGATGTCTCCAAATCAAGCCTCTCTCACATGATAGAGAAGTTATGGAGTCACTACCATCAAATAAAGATAATTTTTCCATATCCCCTCTATGAGGGTAAGTTTCAATGAGAATAACTGCTTTGATGCATCCTCCACCAAGAGAGAATGATATTACCTACAAATAGAATCTGCCACCACATTACCTTTCTGAAAGTATATAATATCTTGAACTTATAGTCATGTATGAATTCTAAACAATTTATTTATATCAGGTTTATATCTCTATAGTTAAAGATATAATTGATTCTTTAGTGATATGAAACAACTATAAATCACTCACCAAGAATATAATTCTTTTACATATTCAAAGAAAAGAATAATGTAGCCAATTACAAGTAATGGGTCATGTAGTTCTACTAATGGGGTCTAAACTCCCTCAAACCATAAAAAATCACAACTTTATTCTACATAAACACACATATGATCCCAACTCTGTAGGCATCAAGAAACACCGTTTAATCAACACCCACCTCTTGAAGTCTTAACATATGAGTAATGAATAACCTCTACCTTATCTCCTTGAAGGATATTTGGCACTACTCAGTCCTAGAAAATGATTAACCTTTCACCATTAAGACAATAAAATGGATTGTAATACTATAAAATTATACCACACACCTCTGATAGTACCCTACCAATATAAGGAAACTCTGAACCTCCAACATTATCTTGGGTGGCACTCATGTGCAAACTACCTCAATCATTTCTGGATTCACTTATACACCATTCTTATATATGGAATTCCCTAGAAATGAAACAATTGAATCTTGATCTTTTACTTCATGAAATTACCATATAAATGGTTCTCTTATAGTAAGTCTAGTAGAATACTTAAATTATTTATGTGATCATTTTCAGATTCAAAGTAAATGAGAATGTTGTTGATAAAGAGAACCATGAACTATTCTTGGAAAGGCTGAAATATTTGGTTCATGAGTGACATGAAAACCATAGGGGAATTCATCACACTAAAAGAAATCACTAGGAAATACTAATTCCCAGAGTGAAATTGTAATTTTGTATTTGGAATATCCTCATTGTGAACCCTCAGCTAATGGTACCCATGTTCGAGATCAATATTTGAGAACTATCATATGCCTTTAAATTGATCGAAGTGGTTAGTGTTCCTAAAAAATGGGGACTTGTTCTTGATTTTCACCTAATTTAAGAAATGAAAATCCACACATAGTCTCAACACCATATCCAACTTCATGATGAAAAATACTGAAGCCACCCAAAGAGACACAATATGTCTAATAAATTAATTCTCTCAAAGGTCTTAAAACTACACTCTTAGGTCTTAGAGATTAGTAGGGGACACTCGATATGCTATGGAAGATATCAATGTAGTCTCAATGTGAAATTCAATGTAGAATTTGATCCCCCATATCATAGGTAGTCTGGGAACTTCTTTGGGGAAGAAATATATATAATCCTCCACTGATGATTGAATCCACACATTTAAAGTGTCTAATATACCATGGTCCAAACTCACCAAATTATGGGAGATATATTACTGATTGATCCTTAGGAGGACTACTCATTCAACCAAAGGTATTTATCAACATTAAAGAAAAATATCATCCCACCAGTACTTAGTAATCTAACTCTCCTTTAGTGATATTTTATATGGGAATGCACTATAAATAACCAGTCCCTACCTATAATGGCATCATATAGTTTTATTGCAATAGATAAGAGGTCCCATGAGAAAATATTTCCACTTAGCACCAACTCATACCTCAAATTGATGTGTGAAATAGTATAATTACTTCCTATAAGTACCTTTATCCATAATTTATGGTATAGTGACTCTAAAAGAACCCTGATATTTCATTCAATAAATATAAAAATAAAATAATAACTCATTATTGTTTCTATAAGTACTATATATTAGTTATATAAGATAATGATTATACCTCAAATCATCTCATGCACAACCTAGTAATATCCCTATATATCTTACAATTGACTATTCCCCCAACTACCAACATTCTATGCTTGATGGGGGCCACATAATGGTGGTGATGTAAGTAGGTCATAACATCATCCTCCACCTACAACTCCTCTTGGGACTCCATTACCCTCTCTATCAACTCCTACCCCCAAGGTCACCTTGACCATGACTGAGATATCGTTGAACACAATTCTTCTTTTACCGTGAAGTTTTTTCAACTATATTCCCACTATTTGTAGCATTTCAGGTCATGTAGTCACGACCTATGTGACCCATTCTATCACAAGCATAACATTTTCCAACTTCAGAATGACTTGCCCCACTACATGATCCTTGATCCACATATCCTTTCATCTGAGTTCGAGCGTGAGTATTCCTCATTCATTGAGATCATGTAGTATAACATTTTCTAGTAGTAGAGGATGACTCTACATCACAATGTACACTACTAGCGCTAGCTGCCCGATGCTCCTCTATCAAAAATCACTCTATCACCAGGGCCCATTCTAGCACCATGACATAAGTGGGAATGCATAGAGAGACTATTCTAGATCATATTTCCTTATGGAGGACCCTCTCAAACTTCCATGCCTAGAAGTATCCATTCCGTACCATGCCAAGAGAGTAACAAGTGAGGTCAACGATCCCTGACGTATACTCCACACCAATTATCTCACCTTTCTATAAATACTGAAGCTCTAAATTCTAAATATAGTGAAAAGTTGATGAGTAATACTTTTTTAAAAACACATTTTAAAACTCTTCCCATGAAAGTGTTGCCTCATCATGGGTTTAGGTGACCAAATTCCACCAGTGATTTGTCACACCATGAGAAATATTAGTCTCAAGCACAACCATACTACCAGTGAGGGTTTTCGCAAGCCAAAAAACATGAACCACCAACTCAATTCAATCCTTTGCTGCCTAATAGTCTATCTCAACATGAAACTAAAGAGATATATATCTTTGAAAATTATGAAGTGTACTTATGATATGTGCATCATTGTCTTTTCTAGCTAGAACAATTGATTACTAAATATAAAAAAATCAACCTAAACTATTAGAGGTGGGTACACACACTACACATTAAGTGGAAACACTACTCTATACTCACCTAGAAGAAGTACATCATAGAGAGATCCCAACACAGTTACCTCAACACTTAATTTTTCATCATCACAACCTAGTCTCAATATCCTAGCTTCTTGTCATCACAGAGGAATCCTAAATGTTAACATGATGTACCATGATTATATGAGAAAATATAAGGAGACGACTTAAGAAATATATAGAATTAAAATACCCATTCCTATATGATTCATTTACCACTAGTTTCCCTATAATAAAAACCTTTATTTGTTGAGTATAAAAGTTGGTGGTTAGAATATTGGTGTATGGATACATAAGCCACTACAGTATCACTAGGTTCCCTAGACTAAGATTTAAACTCTAGACACCTTACCACCATTTACCTAAGTTCCTATACCTATCCCACAACACATATATGTCAAAAATACATCACGTGGATATACCTCCTATGATACCACACTATCATGAACTGACCCATTAAGGCCCTCCCTAGGATAGTAGTAAGCTGGGAGTGACACCCCCATCCTACCTCTAACAGGCCAAGGGTTGGAAAATATTGTTGATTAGGAATATATCACATTATTAGAGATCTTAACATATAATACCCACACACAAACACACATACACACACTTCCATACAACAACACATTAATAATAACAAATGATAAACCTTACACAGTGTAATGAAATGCATGAAAAAACCTCTAGGTAAAACATCAGAGTACAACAAAAGAATCCATGTAAAAAGAGGGGAAAATAAACACCCAACAAAAAAAGTATCCAAACCCATAAATACTAATTAGGATGAAAGATATATCCATACTCATATTCCTTACCATTGACCATCATATGAAGTTATAGTCTTTTAGAGAAACTATGCTTCACCAACTCCAAGTCCACCAATGACTTTGCCCAGCTTCCCATCATCTATATAAGAAATGAAACATGTCAGTGAATACCATGTAGTGGTGAGTATATGTATACCAAGTTGGATTCCTCAAACAACATAAAGGGAAAAATAACAATAATATAGTCATATCATCCAACAAGAGAGGAGTAGAGGGGAACCTAATATAGATATACTTATAGAGAAGAATATGTAGTCAAAGAGAGAGAAATATCAATCTTCATAGCCATCTAAGAGAGATGATCATGTCCAAAAATCCTAGATCTAGTGTTTTCATATTTATATAAACCCAATTAAACCCTACAATAAAATAATAGAGGACCCACACCTTATTGGAAGATGCCTCAATAAAGGGAGTACTAACTACAGTGGAGGACCCACTTACTTTTATATATTGATGATGGTGGATTGCCGACTTTTCGTCTAGAGGAAACTCACTTAGATGTGTATGGGAAATACAAGCCCTACATATAAAAAAGACATGATAGACCCATAACCCAAGATAAATTCAATTTTTTATAGGAGTATCGATCCCAACATCAACTCGAATGATCACACTTGATCTCTGTCATCAGCTAAGCTTCGCTGGTAGAAGAATCCCACTCACACCACCTAATTATATATATAAATATATATTATGTCTAAAAAAAGGTCATGAACATGTTCTTTGCATAATTATACTCATAATAAAGTACTCGTGGGTCCAAATCTGAATTCCGAATAAAAATATATGAGATGAAGATGTTGTTGAGAAAATAACATGACATGTTCATTAGTGGAAGATAATGTGTATAAATAATTCCACCCTTGTTCATGTATCTGTTCCCTATATTGATTATGAAAACCCATGTACATAAAATGTACTTGGATTTATATTGAATTTGTTGTTACCTGGGGTCATAGGAATGTCCTTCCCTGAACATGGATTGACATCCCATGAAGTATCACACAATGTGTGGTCCTAATCACACGATGTGTGATATTTTACTACATAAAAAAAGCATATCCAATTTTGAAATTTGACTACAAAACATGTGTTATTCCAAAAAACATGGTGTTTATTCAGTATTTTCATAGATAGTAATGTCTGGTCAATCAGATCTTCATGCATCCACCATTTTCACTTCTTTTGTTTTGAATCATGCCGAAACAACTGCAACCCAATTTGACCATCATAAAGGCTCAATTAGGAGTCGAATTATGAACATTATTCACTAAAAAATATATCATTATTTCCCTACATTGTAACTTATACACACTGGTTCCCAAAACCATCATCTCTAATCCTCTCTCAGATTTTTGTCATCAATATTGAACCTCCATCATGAAACAATTTATTATTCTAAAATTTCAACAATGATCCACAAAACCAAAGATCAAACCATAATTAATTTGGTTCCATAAAATAATCAAAACACTGGTCAAATGAATACCAAGGATAAAAGCATGTAGAACAATTAATGACCACGTTTATTTTGGTGACCATTTGTTGATAGGGAATAAATTATAATTATCAATATATAAATATAGATAAAAATCAAAAATTAAATAGTCTTGTAAATGAATGATTCAAGTTTAGTCATTAGGAGTTATTCTATAATCACAATGAAATAAAAAAGTAGGGAAAATCACAATAAAATCCTTACCTTAAGAAAAAATTGATCATTAGTGAAGAATATTTTTTGTAGTGATTTTATTGAAGAATCCAATGCACTATCTATTTGTCCCATAGTTCCATATGACCATAAGAATATAATCCCTTATTCCTCCTTTGTTTTCTCAACAAAGGTCCTTATCTAAAGTAAAATATACTATACCTCCCAATATCCTAGGTTTATGTGGCTAACCATGTTAGTTGGACATAAATAATATTATATAGGGATCAATTCTAGGTTAATCATTTAAATAAAATGAAATTATTTAGTTAATTTTATTTGTTCTAAATTGTCCAGGGCAAGGTGTCATCCTAATACCCAATGCATATGATAATAATTTATCATATAGAATAAACCATGAATTTTATATTCAACCATAGTCTCAGTTTCTTAATTCAAGACTATGATCAATGGGGAAACAATTTATTCTAATAAAGATGCATGCACATGGTTTAATATACTTAATATTTTATATATATCAATTTTGGGGTTCTGCGACACTCATAACACCATGTGAACTCAGAAGAAAAACCCATATATATTTATAGAAATATCCAAAAGTTCTAAACATCAAAACTGGAGTCATTACATAAACATTACTAACTTATTAGAGGGATATTTAATCCCCCACCTGTCAATCATCCATGCATATATGTGCCACTTGAAATTAGTCATTCAATATATCATAAAGACCTAAGGTGATAAAATGGGTTTATATACTTTTAAAATAGAATCACATAAATTAATTATTCATAATTCTATAAATAATAAAAACATGACAAGCCCATGGAAAATAGATGGCTATCCAAAGATATTGAGTGATTTTCTAGGTAAATACCCTTCAATAAATACAATAATGAATATGGTATTTAAGGTATATAGATAAAGGTTAAATTTTTAAGTCAATAATTTCCCCTATCAATTGATCTATAAAATCTAAGTGAACACCCTTAAATCAAATAAATGGTATGAAAGGTATTCATAAAGTATATGCATTATAAGAAAAGTTATGCCTATCCACAGTGGATGGTTAGGCAAGACAAAGGTAGTAGAGGATAATATATTTAATAGAAAAGAAAAATACATAATACATTAAAAAAATAAAAGTAGATTTTAATATTTTAATAAAATATTTAATTAATAATAATATATGTCAAATGATAATGACTTTGATGAAAAACACTTTTTTGAATTTTTATAAAAAACCACATGAGGGAAAATACATTAGAAATAATAAATATCCTTGACCTATTGAAAATATTTAATTTTTTTTATAAAAATAAGAGAAAAATAATTTCATTTATAACCCTTTAAAACATAGAGAGAATAATTTACATAAAATGAAAAAGGTGGGAAAACCATACGTTTATACGAAAATGCTTAAGTGAATTCTTTTTCCGAAAACAACCCATACATAAAATGTTTAAATGATTTTATTTTAAAAAAACTGAAAAGAAATTTAGAGTAGTTGAGAATTATTTTTTAAATTTTAAAAATAAATATAGTGATATCAACAAAATTTGGAGTAGAAGATAAAAATATTAGTATAAAAATAAATTACCTTTTTGTATATTTTTTAATTTTTTTGTTAAAAGAAAAATCTCTTTAAAATATTATTATAGTTCCAATTTAAAATAATATAAACGGGATAAAATCTCACCAAGTATAACCATATGTGGATAAAATTATTTTGATATAGGAAAGATAGACAATTCATGTTCCCTAGATGGATTATCAGATTTGATAGATCTAAATTTTAAAATGAGGTTGGAAAAAGAACCCCTAAAACATGAGTAACATTTAAATCAAACCCCCTAGAATGAGAAATATCTTTAAAGTGAACATTACATATCATTAATAAAAGATAAATAATGGTAAAATGTAAAAAATAGGTAGTATATGCACCATATAAAAGAAAATTGGTGTATAAAAATTAGCATTTCTCAAGACATAGGAATTTTGACCAAGAAACCCCTTTTAGGTAAAATAATCACTGAGTTGAGAATCATTAGATAATGAGGTTATAAGGAATAGTTGAAATAACACATAAAATAATTATTGAACACAATAAAAATTATTTGTTCAAAAAAATAATTCAAACTATGAACAATAGGGTTCAATAAGAAAGTTTGTAACTCAATAAAAAAAATTGAGTTAGCACAAACCCTTGACTTGGTCCTAATTCTCTTTAAAAATGAAACTAAATTCCTGAATAATTAAATTAAATTTATTATATACCTTATTAGTAATGTTATAAATCTATATTTAAATTTATAAGGACCATTCAGTAGAATACACTATTTATTTATTATATAGTTTTTTCTTAGGTTGGTTATTTGAGGTCATTTGGTCAATTTATATGCAACTCTTTTGGTATGTTGACAATGGTTAAAGGTATTGTAGGATAAATTAATAATATAAAAAAAATTTAGGCATTTATTTTGTTTATTATTATATTGTAATAAAATTTATATGATTATATATGTTTTTATAAAATAAACTCATATTAGGAAAGGTATTCTAATTTGTTCATTTTTTATGGTTAAGTTTAATTTGATCATTTATTATTAATATAAATTATAGAATGATTGATATTTATATTTATAGAATATTAATAGTGTAATAAATATAATCATTTTAGATTAAATAAATGTATAATGTCAACCTTGTTATATGGTAATAGAAAATAAATCATGCAGCTTCGTCGGGGCAATAATTCCCACAAACACATGATTAATGTTATTTTGTTTTTATTAGTGGATGGGAAGGAATAAATAATGTTTATTACATTAATATAATAACAGTTAATTATTGTAATTATACTAAGGTAATTAAATTACTATGTTCATGTGGAATAGAAAAATTAAGAAGAAAAGAATAATGATTAACTAATACTCACTTTGGGAATTTGAAATTTATATTGAAATTACCCTTTAAAATGATGGGAATTGGTTAAATTATGTTGAAAACGAGATTTAGATAATTAAATGGACTTATATGAGAGGAAAATTATGTAGTGTTTAAATGAAATTGATAAGGGGATCTATAAATTTGTGAGGATGGAAGTGGACCCCTTTTATAAGTGAATAAAGGGGCACTTTTGTGAACTCCCTTTATATTTCTATAATGCAATGAACTTATTTAAGAGTAAATGGTTCTAAAACTGAGAAATAATTTATTTTTTCGGGATATAAGTTCTATAAATCCTATACCACTTATTTTAACACATGATTTAAAAATGTTTCAATCCTTTCACCATTTGGTTTTTACATTTTACCATTTTATTTTTTATCTTGGTAACTAGTATTTAACCAAGTAATATATATTTTATTAAAAATATAAGGTAACAATTTTAATTTTTTTTGATTTTATAAAATTAAATTTATGCTCCATATAGTCAATTTTAATTTTTACATATGATGAAAATAACTTTTAAACAGAAACATTTAATATATAGAAAAACTATTTTGTAGAAAATATTGATTTTACCGTTAAGGGTTCTAGATGTTATTTAGTACTTATTATCATTTGAAAAATTGGTAATATATTTTTTATATATGTAAAAATAACATAAAATTCATTATATAAAATATAAAATTTATTTTATTTGATAAAAATTACACAACATTAAAAACAATTCTTTGAAAATAACTCTTTCACCATTATCATGGATATTAAATTTAATCTTAGTAATCATAATTTTAGTTTTAATAATTATATTTAACTTATTAAATAATATGAACACTTTGATATATAATATGAAATCTGATTTTTTAGATTTAATTTCTATAAACGATGAGAACTATTATTTAATGTATGTGAATAAAAATATTATTAGAGTAAAAAATTACTCAAGTCAACAAAACATTAAAATGTTTTTTATAAATTTAAAATATTATTTTTAAATTTTTTATTTTTAAATTTTTTTAAGAAAATGGTTAAAAATACTTTTAAATCATAAAAGTGATGGTATTAAAAAACTTTGTAATTTTTCACTATCTACCTAAAAATCAATTATTTTTGAAAAATCTATAAAATTAATCCAAAGAGGATATTAAATTTGTTAATCCAAAAATAAATTTTTAATTTTTAATTAAAATTTTAAAATTTATTAATTAAAATTTAAATGAAAATAAAATATATAAATAAAAACTACTTTTATTAAGAAAATGGAATTTCCAATATCATATGGTCTTAATATTATTTCATATAAATTTATAAATAATTTAATATTGACATATTAGTTTATAAATATGAATATTACCTATTATAATAAAGTTTTAACTGTGATCAATTTAATTTATAAAGGTACAATAAAATACGTTTTTATATAGTTCTTCGAAAGAAATACTTTTTTAAATATTAATCAAATAAAAAATAATAATATGTAATTATTTTAATTGATCATTATCTTTTTATCTAGTAATGATTATATTCATTATTTAATTTTCGTATGTTAGGGTTTTTTTAGTTGGGTGTTGTGTTAATTCGGTATTTCATGTGACACAATCTATTGAAGATAATTTTAATTTTAAGGATTCAAAATCACGAGTCGCTTCACACTTCCCCTTAAATAAATTGAATCCTCTAATTTTTAATTATTACTCATTGATTTAAGTAGGTGAGGGTATTCTAAGAAATTTCATCATTCAAGGTATAACCTATAATCTACCATACTCTCTTAGGCTATATTAAGTGACTTATCTTTCCTCAAACAACATCAATCATTCAAAAAATTATATACCCTAATCATATATTATCCATAACACACATTTCCCAAAACCATTTGAATATATAACATATTAAACCAAAATGAAATCATGTATTCCTTTAAAAATTAACTCTTATATTCAATAAAAAATTTCATAAATTCACACACTAGTCTGTATATATCATGATCCAAAAATTGAGATAAACTTTACAAAAAATACCGTGAATCAATTATCAATCCCAAAGTTACCAATGACATCTAAATCAATCAATCTTTATTAACTCAACATACATCATATATTAAACATAGGATTTTTCTATACCTTAATCACGTGTTCTCTAATAGTTTTCCCCAATCATATAAACCTGTTATAAAATATTTTTTCAATGTTATTGGTACAATTTAATATATGTTTCCAAAAATTTAAGGCAAAACTATTAATGAAAAACCCTTAGATATTTCACATAATCATTATAAATTTTAGAACATACAATAATATCATCAATAAATATCACTCACTAATGAAAATATCTAAGAGTACCAAAATTTATTTTCTATTATGATATCAACCTAACTACCTTTGGTAACACTAGTAAACCCACATTTTCTATCATAATAATTATATACTAAAATTATCAACTATTTAAGTATTATCCCTTATTTAGTTATATGGAATAGTGGTTTCTAGATACATACCCTTCTCAAATTCATTATTATAATCATATTTCAATAAATAATAAAAACAATAAAATTATTTTAAACTCTAAAATATGAATATGAAAACACCAAATCTGAAGATGTATTCCCCTATGTCACCATTGTTTATAACATATGATAATTTCAGTTCAACCTACGATGTTTAATCCATGGTTATCTATAAATAATGAGTTGATACTCAACCAAATATTTTCAGGGTGATTACCCATAGGTTGTAAAGACCCTCATATGTGACTTTATAAATTACATGAATTAATGAAAATATTTCATTTCAACACATCTCTAAGACCTTTCAGGTTTATAGTTTTAGAGAATTCAGAAAAAAAATTAAGTACCAAAACGAATTCCTTTTTCACCAATGGAAAATTTTCCTACTATATAAATAGATTCTTAATCCACAACAAGTATTCAATATATCTAACTAGTTATTCACATAAGTTACTATTCTAGATGTTTTATACTTTTCTTATCTTCATAACCCAGGAAAATAAAAACATAAGAAAGGGGTGAGATCATATACTCAGTAAGGGTAAACACAAGTGATAACAATCATGGATCTTATGTGAGTATAATATGACAATATGGGTATAGTCAGGATAAATAAGAAAGTTACACATAATAAAGAATTGATCATAAATTAGGAATACCATAAGAATACGTTATGGAAATATTTCATATATAAAATATTGCTTACTTGTGAATTGTAAAACAACCAGAAGCATAGAAATCATAATATAGAAGATCAGATATCACGACATGTTTTCCTTAGTGGATCAATATTCACTCACCTATTTTCATTTCTGGATCAGACTTTAATCACATGTTTTCCTTAGAATATTAGGATTCAGTGCCTATTTACCATTTTGGATAGAGTATCACTTCTCATTTCACTATTATCTCATGAGATTAAAAGCTTTACTTAATGTATTATAGGGATATATAGGTCCCGCCAATCACTTAAAGATTAACTATACACATTTTTGACACAATAAAACATCTAACTATTACATTATTAAAAACCAAAAATAATAATGTGTTTTACAAAATGTTCAAATAAAAATCATTCACTTTTTATAGCATAAAGAACCCATGGAAATAAAATGTGTTTCATTTAACACATTGTAAAGATCCCATGAAAAATAAAATGGCCCTTATTATAAAATTTTCACCTAATGATTCAAAATTTTAAATCCAATTTATTTGATTCAATTTATAAAATTAATAAAAATTAATTTTTAAATACTAAATGTATAATGTTATTAAAACATTTTTTTATTGAAAAATATAACTTAAGTTCTAAAATATCCAATATGCGTTTGTAATTTACAAAAATCATTTTTAAAATTATAAATACAGTTATAAAATACACATTTGTTCATATAAAAAGGTTTCATGAATTTCCAATTCATACTTATAGACTAATAATGTCATAAAAATTTGTTATTTGTAAAAATGGTATTTTTCACTATTCACATAAAATTAATATTTTTAAAAAAATACCAAAAATTTATATTAATATAATATTGAAATATTTGTTAGAAAATTATATAATTTTTTCCAATTAAAAATTAAAAATTTATAAATTATCTTTTAAATGAAAATACAAAATATAAAGAAAAACTACTTATAAAAAAATACCCTTTTAAACTTCAAGTGTCTTCAGTGTTATTTTATATATATTTAAAAAAAATTAATATAGATATATTAGTTTATAAATACAAATATAAATTATGATTAATTTTTTTTTAAATATGATTAATTTAATTTATTATTGTAAAATAAAATACCCCATTTTAAAATGGTTGTTTATAAGGAATTATTTCTTTTAAAATATGAATCAAATAAAAATAGTAATGTGTAACTATTTAAATTGATTATTATATTTAATAATTATTATATTATTTATGTAATTTTAATATGTCATAGTTTTTTTTAGTTAGGTATTTCATTCTTTTAGTGTTGCATGTTACACAAGCTATCGAAGATAATATCAATTTAAAGGATCCAAAATATTTGGTAGTTACATTATACTGTTCTTAAATAAAATGAATCAACATGATTTAAATTATTACAAATGGATGAAATTTTGTATGGTACGTTTTACATATTCATCAACCAGGATATAAATTTTAATATAATATCTACCTAACTTTCTAAAGTTATATCATTTTACTTATCTTTATTCAAATAACATTTATCATTTATACAATCATATACCTTGTTATGTGTATAACCTAATCATATATTCTCCATTACATAACTTTCCTAAAACCATTTGAATATACAAGATATTAAACCATATAAAAATCATATATACCTTCAAAAAACAAACTCTTATATTCAATCACTAGTTTATAAAGTCACATAACAGTCAATATAAATCATGATCCAAAAAATGAGATAAAATTCACCCCAAAATATCATGGATAATTTTTTCATTAAATCAATAATAAATTCCAAGGATATAAATACTATCTAAATCAATTTTCTCAAAATCAATCAACCCTTTATTACCTCATCATAAATCATATATTAAAGCTAAGAGTTATCCATACTGTAATCATGTGTTCTCAAATACTTATCCAAAAAAATATAATGTTATTATTAAATCACATTTAAAGGATAATGATACAATTAAATATATGTTTTTATACAAATAAAGCATAATGGCTAAAGAAAAATCCTCATATGTTTTACATAATCTTCATAACTTTTATAATGTACCAAAATATCAACGATAAATATCAATCACTAATAAAAATAGCTAATATTAACAAGATATAATTTATATTAATCAATTATACTCACCGCCTTAAGTAAAATATTTAAACTCACCTTTTTTACATCATAATAAGAATATACTAAATTTATACACCATTTAAGTATTCCCCTTATTAATTTATAAGACATAATGGTTTTTGGATACATACCTTTATCAACTTCATTTTTGTGATCCTGTTTCAATCAAATAATAAAACCAAAATGATTATGATAATATCTAATAAAATTATATTGAATTATCATATGAATATGAAATATAAATCCCAACGTGTCTTCACAAACAAAACATTCATTTCAACCTATGATACTTTAATTTTTTACTCTATCACACTTGGTTCATCCTATAACACTATTGGTTCTACATAGGTTACTTTGAGTTATGTTATGTCATAATTATTATCCTAATACCTTAATGTAATAAATAAATAAATACTTGATAATGGTTTATAAATATAATTTTATTTTCTAGAAAACAGTTTTTTGTCGCATTATGTACTTTAATTTTGAAAGTAACTTTTACCAAATTTAGAGATTTAATCTTAAAAAATACATTTCATATTTTTAATCAGTGGGTTCAAATTTTATAAATATTATAACCTCATTTTTGGTCATCATGAATTTTAACTTTTTAAAAAAAATCTATTTACCATTGTAAGAGTTAAAAGAGGATAAAAGAGTTAAAACTAAAATGATAAGGGATAAAATATTGAACAATTTTATAAATATTATTTGTTGAAAATATTTAGACACTCTATTAACTATTTTTAAAAAATGAGTCATTTTGGTGCCACTTTTATTCGATAATACATTAATACATTTTAATCTTTTGAAAAATTTTAAGTGTATCCTCTCCCTCACTTATAAAAGGATATTACATATCCTCTCTTATACACATAGAAAGATCCTCTTATCTTGGAAAATACCTACCCAAATACATTATTAAAATCCATACCCATGAACTATAGGTAATTTTTTTATCATAATACTATCCTAGTAAGGCTTTATATATAAACCTAAGGAGGTTGTCTGAAGAAGAGGTATAGTTCTTAACCAATTTCTTTTACTTTATTTCTAGTTTTACCTCCTTAAAAAATATCTTAACCATTAAAATATAATAAAATTAGTATATATAATATAATATAATTTTATTATGTTTATTATATAACCCTTATTCATATACTTATCCATCTAATGAAAAATAAAAACATTGCTCATGCATATGTGTAGGCTATTACCTGACAGGATGATGTATTCCATTTTTCACCACGGAATCTTGTGGATTATAATAATAATGGATCCAAATGAAATAATATAATATACATTGTATAAATTTCAATAAATAATTGTAAATAAATATAATAATTTTTTATTTACCATCCAATGAAAAATAAAAACACCGCTCATGCATATGTGTGGACTATCACCTCACCAACTATTGTATTTTATTTTTTATCACCCCTATCATGGATGATATATATATATGTGGATTTAAATAAATAATATGATATTTATGATATAATTATCAATAAATAAAAATAAAATAATACTCACCTTATTTTCCTTATGTTCGTTAAAAAATTGAAACATTACTCATGTGTACGTACAGACTACCATCTTAATATTGTAACATAAATAATTTTTCATAAAATCCTTAAATTGTTGGTTATTAAAGTATAATAAATGTATATAAATTATAATTATAACATGATTAATATTTCATAAATGATATAATCCTAATCCATTTGACCATAGTCATCCTACTAAAAGTAATTTGGATTTATGAATCAAACATCCTCAAAATGTTTAAAGTAAACCAAATCAATTAAGTGATTAAGTATGACAAAGTAATATGTGAAATAAAAGAAATAATAAAAGGATAATTAAATTTAAAAATATTGTAAATAAATTAAATAATTAATATAAATGTATTATTTAGGTAGATAATGAATGTGTATGACAAGTCAGACTGAAGGTAATGGATATTTTATCTTCAAACATAATATAAAAATGTTTTGAAGATTCATTTTAATATTTTTCCTCAATATCCATATTGTTTAGAAAATAAAAAAATATTTAAATAAATTAATTAAAAAGGAAAATTTACCTCTCTTTTGACTTTCATAAAATGGTCTTCAAAATTAATATTCTTACGTATTTCATATTGAATGTTTGATCTTCTATACAATGTATAAAAAGAGAGTTTTTTAACATATACGACATCATATTTTAACCATCATCATAATCATTATTTTATATTTGTATTAATTTACAATATTATATGTTTTCTTCAAATAAAACCAATTATTTCATTTGTCTTAGGTATTTTATTTTTGAAATTTTGGTTTTATATGAAAAGGATATTTCAATATTTGATTTTTTTTTATTATGGGTTCAAAAGTATATTATTATGAGTGTGATCATGTAAATGAAATATTTTATGTGTTTCATGTATGTTATAGTCCTTTTACATTATTTATGATAATATTTGAGCCCAATATAGCTCAAAAATGCATTTTTCAATGATTATATTATTCGGATAATTGTGTTGGAATTAACTGAGTAGGTAATTAAATTTGTAAGGGTTCTTGTAAGTGTTATATGGAGATGATGTAACAAAACACCTATATGAATTTTATATTATTGAAACTGAGTTTTCATTGAAATATTTTTATTTCAAAATTAATCTGATGATATTTTTTTAAAGGAATGATTATTTCCTTTATTAGTAAAAGGTATGTTTTTAAAGAAAATATCTTTCATGGATACTCATGTTTTCTATGAAACCCTCATGATTATGTTTTTTTTATTATAATGTTTTTTATGAAAAACTCTGGGTAGTAAAGATAATTTCATGTGTAATTAAATTATTATTTGATGTCAAAGATTATTATTCTAATAAAAAACTCTCTTATATGATCTCATGGTTTTTGAATGGACTAACAAGTTTATTTTCTTATTTATATATAACCATTACTAATATTTATCTACTCATTAAATGTTTTAAAATATTTTTCAAAGGGTATAAGGATGAATAAGAATAATTATAAAGTCAATTTCAAAAATGTTAATATTTATCAAGAAATGAAAATGTGTTTCTTTTTAAAAATATTATATTGTAAAAAAATAGAATCTAAGTGGAAATGACCACTTTGTAATGAATGGGGTTTTTATGTAAAATTTGTAAACTAATTATATAAAACTCTAAACCAAATAGATCCTATAAATTTAAGAAAGTGAATTCTTATATAAATATTAAATTATGTGTTAAATAATTATTTATTCCTTGTATTTGGTATCGAAAGAAAGGTTTAGATAATTTTAGAGGTTGGGATAATATAAGTATGTTCCCTTAGGATATTTTAATTTATTATTATCATGAGTTGGATTTTTGGAATACCATGTTGATTCATCTCACACATGTATTTTTAGAATCATTTTCTATTGAGTAAATAGGGAAAAAAAGTTGGAAGGAACCAATAGGAAAATATCCTACCAAATCAGTAACATAGAATGGTTAGAATTGGATATGGGTAGTTTTTTACTATGAGATATTAGTGGATGTAGGATATTTATGGTGGTTGCATCCATTTTAGAGAGAAACCACATTCACTACTAAGGAACATATATATAATAGACTATTTTAGGGAGTAAAACATATAATATTCAACGGACCTTATAAACCAATGGTAGATGAAGGATGGATTAAATTTTTTGAAAATATATTTGAAGTCATGGGTTATTTGGATTATCAAAAATAAATTCTTGATATTTATCATCTTTAAGGAGAATATAATCAACTGTGGTCAATGGTAAAGAATACCTTTGAAAGAGAAGATATTTATTCCATAGAATATGATGAATTTAATAATATTTTAATTGATAAATATTTTCCTAAGATTTCCTGACTTAGGATGGAAAAACAATTCATAGAATTAAAGTAGAAGGATGGAGATTAAGTGGCTGTGTATAAAGAAAACTTCACCCAATTGGAAACGTTTACCCAAAATTGAATCCAAGATCTTGATAGTAAAGTAAATTGATTTTAATTAGTATAAAATCAAATATATTTAATGGTAATGTATTCACCTAAATTTAAATGTTGTGAGAAAATATTTCAGTGTACAAAGAATGTAGAAATGGAGTTTTCTAATAATCAAGCATTATATATGAATAAGCAGAAAAATAGGCTTATGTGATAGAAAATGGGGAATCATTCATTGAGTAAATATGAAGGTAAGAACATAAAGATTCCATATTATAATAAGTGTGGTAAAAATAACCCTCGAGAATGCATTATAATATATGGGAAGTGTTTCTCATGTGGTATATTTGAAAATGCGGCTCATGAATGCAATGAAAAGTATCATAATAATGATCATGAAAATAAGGAAAAGTTAATAGTAATATGATTTAATAATAATGAGATGGTCCATTAAGAGAGTAATTTTACAAATATAGTAATAATGTATGGTAGTCATAATAATCACAAGAATAATGGTGTGTCTAGGTCCTTTACAACTACTTTGATAGATTTTAGACCATCCAATGATATGGTGTCAAGTACATTACATGTTTATTTATATTATTTTGAAGTCTTAGTTGATTTAGGGTTTACACTTTCTTTCATATCCAAGAAATTTTATAGTAAATTATAAATTTTATCTCAAGAAATAAAGCCACAAATTTTGGTAAAAACTCACAGGGGTGGTATTAAGGTAAAAATAAATTATAATAATATTCCTGGTATTGTTTGTGAAAAGTATTTACCTACAAACCTTATTGGCATTCACCTTGTACAGTATGATGTTATTCTAGGTAGGGATTAGATTTTTTTTATCATAATAAGATAGATTATAGAGACAAATAAGTTGTTTTCAGAATGAGTTTTATTTTGTATAAAATAATGAATTCATACCTTTGATAACATATCAAAAAGATGATATATTTATTTAATATGGAAATTAAAGTTATCTGGAACATATTTTTGAGAAGAATAAATTATTTCTAATGGGTAATGTTCTAATAGTAATGAATATCTATATGTATTTATTGATGAATTTTCTGATCTTAAACATAACTAGGAGATCAAATTTACTATTCAACTAGTTCATGATACTAATCCAATATCAAAACCTCCATATCGAATGGATCAAATAGAACTTTTGGAATTAAAAAATTAGTTAAAGTAGATTACTGAAAAATGATTTATTCACCCTAGCACTTCACTATAGGGTGCTTCTGTTTTTTTGATGAAAATAAAGATGGTTCCACGAGGCTTTACATTGATTATAATGTATTGAATAACATCACTTTTAATAATAAGTATCCATTGACTCATATAGATGACTAGTCTGATTAGTTACATAGATCTTAGTATCTTTTGAAGGGTGATATCAAGTATGAGTATCATCAACTGATGGTAAAGGATGATTAAAATTCATATACAATATTTTAGACTAGGTATGAAAATTATGAGTCTATGGTTATTCTATTTGGGTTGAGAAATGCTCTATCTTTATTTATGGACATTATGAATTTTGTTTCCATGTATTCTTGGGTAAGTTTTTTGTTTATGTTTATTGATGATATTCTGATGGAGGATTACATTGCAAAGACTACATTTCATACTATTTGTGGGCATTATGAGTTTATGGTTATGCCTTTTGGGTTGACAAACAATCCAACTTTATTTATAGACATTATGAATAGTATTTTCTATGAGTTATTGGATAAATTTTTGGTTAGGTTTATTTATGATATATTTATTTTTTCTAAAAGTTATGATGATGATGAGAAACATTTGAGGGTTTTTCTACAAACGTTAAAAATAAGTTATATGGAAAATTTAGTAAATGTGATTTTTTTTGTTGTCAAAAATCTATTTCCACAGAAATATTATATATTATGATGAATAACTATTCATCTAGTTAAAAAATAAGTTTTTAAATATTTTAAAAGATATAAAAATGTCATAGATATTCATAGTATTCTTGGATTAGTGGGTTATTACAAATGGTTTATTGAAAACATTGAACACTTATCTAACCCACTAACTAAGTTAACATGGAAAGAATTTAAATTCATTTGAAACAAATAATGTGATGAATCATTCTTGGAATTTAAAATAAGATTAGTTAATTCTCCAATTTACCCTATTTTATATAAATGGCTAGTTTTTCATCTACCATGATGCTTTATTGAAGGGAATTTTTTTTTGATATATAATAATTGAGTAAATACTTATGATTTATGAAAATTGAAACCTCATGAGAAAAATTATCTTATAAATAAACTTGAACTAATAACTATAGTGTTTTATTTAAAAATATAGAGACATCATTTATATGGAGTAAAATGTGAAATATATACTAATTATAAAAGTTGTAAGTATAAATTTACTCAGAGATAATTAAACTTGAGACAAAGAATATGGAAAAAACTGATTAAGGATTATGACCACATGATTCATTACCATATAGAAAAAAAACAGAGTGTATTATTCTTTAAATTAGAAATATAATGAATCATTAACTATGAAAAAAGGAATATGAAACTCTAGTTAATTTTTTTAATGTATGTTAGTTTAAAAATTATTCATGATGGAACTTCATCTATTTTTCTTTCAGTTTTTGTACAGTCATTATTGTTAGATTTAATTAAGAAAGCTAAAAAGGAGGATCGTAACTTACAAGAAAAGATCAAATAAGTTAGGAAGGTAATTTTTTTGAATTAATAAGTAAAAATAATTTCTTTTGAGATTCAGAGAAAAATTATGTGTTCGTTTTGATTCACAATTGAATAAAGAATTGTTGATTGAAGCTCATACCACTTCATTTTATGTCTATCTCAACTTCAATAAGATATATAGTGACATTCAAAAGAAATTCTGGTGGGATGGAAAGAAAAAATATATTACTAACTTAACCATGAAATTTTTGACTTGTCAATAGTTTACTGTGGAATTAAAATTATTGAAGGAAATTTTTCAATATTTTTTATTTTTAGAATGGAAATGAGATAATATATTCATTGGTTTCATGGTGGTATTACCAAAGACATATCGTGGTAATAATGTGAAGAGAGTTATTATTTATCATTTGACTAAATCTATTAATTTTCATCTTATTTTAGATAATATGTATTTGGATAATTTTTCTAGATTTTATGTTAAAGAGATAATTAGATTTCAAGGAGTACCCCTTTTTATTTTTTAGGATCATGACCATAGATTTATTTCAATTTTTTGGAAAATAATTTTTAATTCATTAGGTAATGAATTAAATTTTAGTAATACATGTAATCTTTAATCTAATAGAAATTCATAGTAAATTATTTATAATTTTGAGGATATGCTTCAGGCTTGTTCATTGGATTACTAGGGAATTTGGGATCAACATCCTCCATTACTTTATTTTTTTTATTACAACAGTTTCCATTCCAGTATACAGATGTCACATTTTGAGGAATTATATAGAAATTGTTATTAGAATCCCTCTTATTTGCATAATTTTTTTGAAAGAAGGTTTTTCGGACCATAATTTGTAGAATATATAGTTGAGAAAGTAAAGGTGATTTAGTAGAATATGAGGTTACCTCAAAGCAGGACAAAAAGTTTTGTAGACAAAAGGAGGATATATCTTTCATTGGTTATAGGTGACCAAGTTTTTATTAATTTATATCCATGGAAAAGTGATATGTGTTTTGTTAATAAAATAAATTTAAATCCACAGTTCTTTGGATTGCATGAATTTTTTAAAACATTATATTGGTTTCTTATCGAGTGGTTTTTCCTCTAAGTTTATCTCAGGTACATGTTCTGTTTCATGTTTCATTATTAAGGAAGTATATGACAAATGAATATCATGTTTTGAGTGCTGAATTAGTTTAATTATAAGAGAAAATTTATTATTATGAACAACCTATTTAGATTCTTGGCTATAGAGAAGAGGTGTTATCGAATATATTGATTCACCATATTACAGTTTTATGGTAAAACTATATGATTCAAGATGAATCATGAGAATATAAAAATCCTATGAAGGGAAAATATCCGAAATTATTTAAGAAGTGAATAAAAATTATGATTGTTCAATTTAAAAAATGGGGTAGGATGTAAAAACTAATGTGATATTAATTTTTGATCCTATGATTAATTTTTTTCAATAATTCAATATGTGTTAGTGGATAAATTAGAAATAAGAAGAATTGTTATGGATTCATCTAAGGGAAATGGATATCACACTTGGAAAATTATCCTTTTTTAATCTGACGATTGATTAAACAGATCTTGAATGGAAAGGACATGTGCTATAGAGGTTTCACTCTATTTACAACAACATAAATGAAGTGTTTATGAGAAAAATCTCCTAAAAGAAAAATGGAAGGACACAAAATATTTTATACGTTTATGTGAAAAAGTAGTTTTTAAGGTGGACATGCATATTATACTTATTATTTTTATGATGAATTTTGATAATATGTATAACTATTATTTATAGTTAACAAAAATATTATGCCAATCCAAAACCTATCAATGAAAACATCAATCGAGGGATCATGGGGGACATAGAGTCCAAACACACCCAATGGAGGACAACTTATGCAATAAATCATGCAATAGTGGGAGATATTTAATCACTAGAGTTCACTCCCATGTATAAGGAATGCTTAAGCCACATATAGAACCACAATAGGAGAAGATGGGCACATAGTGTGTGCCTGGAGTACCGATGGGATGAAATACATGGTCATGTGTGTGGGTATATCTGGTGTTGATCCTCATGTGTTAGCTTGAATTAGGAGTAGTCATAACGTGATAGATAAACCAGAATGAAAACTATGGGAAGAAATGATGTGGGATGTAGATGCACGAGGTACTTTTCCCACATCATTAAAAGATATGTATATTTCATTGGCCTTCAGATATATTGATCTAAGTCATTCGCTGAATCCCGCTCCCCATAGGTTTAAATGAGACCATGGTATTCAAGCTATCTATGAAGTCATTTCTCACGTGAATCATGAAACAACCATCCAATGAAAATAAATTAAGACCAATCTTCAATGAACTGAAGAATAGAATGGAACTTCATCATGAATTTTTACGATTGTCATGAATCCATCGCAAGAACAGTGGTGTCATGTGAAACTATTGCATGAAGCCAGAAACTGGTCACATTATGATCTTAAGATCATGCAACCCTATGGTTATAATCAACAAGGAGTCACAAGAAGGTATCTCACAAATTGAATACAATCACCCCGACATCACATGAATATCAACAATTGTGAGAAGCCTCCTTCTTTATTTATTTTTAATATGAATTATCATGAGGTTATCCAGAGGATCTCTACCATGATTTCAAGATATTAAAAATAAAGGCATGTAAATATTCACTATTCCAATACAAAATTCCACCATGGAATTGCATGTTCAACAGAGTGATCATGCATTGAATAAGAATTCATCATGAGGATGACATGATCATTCCAGTGAGAAGTTGAAATACTCATCATTCATGATATCCTGATATCCTAGGGAGATGGAATATGTCCTCCCTTACTTTTGAATATAGAGATAATCAGTTTAATCCTTTATTATAAAAACCAATGATTGGTTAAGTGAAGAGGTTGCTGGATGATGATATATTGATAGATCTATTGTTAAAAGAGAGAACTTTTGAGATCCTTTCTCTCAAAGGAAAAGAATCCCGCATGACCCATTCATGTAAAGGAGATCCATAATGATTTTTTATTTCTCATGAAGAATGTTTCCTCAGACAATTTAGTTTTTGGAAGAAGTAAATTCCATGTATCAAATTTTGTTTCACTAAGGGGAGAATAAGACACCACAAACAGTCACATGAATGGCATAAGGGTTCATATAACACTCTTTATAAGCCTTACACAAAGGAGAGGAAGATCTAAAAAACCATATTTATTATGATAATGAAATAAGGAGGAACCTGTAGAATTTTTTTTTGAGATCTTATGAAACCCCCATTTGTTTTCATGAAGAACAATTTAAATCACATGACCACTTTATGTAAAGGAAATAGGAGAACCATCAAGCCCCACTTGGCTTATGAAAAGGCATTGAGAAGTACACACATACATGGATAGATCTTTAAATTCACATGATATATGGAATAAGGTTAAAATAACAAGGTTTCATAAAATTCATAAGATGAATTGCATGAAATATGATAATAAAATAGGGGGACAAGTGCATATCCATTCCAGTTTGTGTAAAAGGCACTAAAGATTGAATGTGGATAGTGTAGGATTACATACACACGTGAATAATAACCTGAGAAGTTGATATTACCAAAAAATACTTGATAAGAACATAATAATAAATTTAATAAATAAATGTTCTAATGTTTTAGAATCCATAGAATCCACATATAAAGTGTGCTTAATTTTAGACTAAAGTTGGACATAATATTAGAAGTACTTATATCCAAGTTGATAGTGTTTAATAATTCAAAAAGGCATACTGAGATAACATTATGAAATAACTTTATTGCATATAATATTCATGAATAAGTTGTGTGCCCCACTTAAACACATAACAATGTGTTCAATACTTCATCATAGGATGGAAGCATAGCCCAGATATTTGTTTCACTGAGGCAACTAATCAAATATTGGTGATTCGAGATTTATGAGTATGACTGAAAATATTTACAAAGGTACTTGAATAGGTACATTATAAATTTTGATCCCAAAATATCATGGAATAATATCAATAGATAAATATACAATGGATAAATCCTTAAATAAAGGAGTAATTCTCTTATGTGAATTTAGGAGGAAGTCTCTTGGGTGACTCTGGAGGATAAGTCTCTAGTACAGATTCTTGAGAAGTATAGTATGGATTTTGGTAACACTACATGATGTAGTATAAATAACCTCCTTTATGGATTTATGAGAGATAAAATGTGACTCTGTACCAAATATTTTAATTGATAATAATATTATAGTAGAGAATCTCTATTCATGAGAATAACCAACACAATAAGAAGTGTGACTTTATATCAAACCCTATTAATATCATGTGTTGTGATATTTATTATTATTTATTTATTTGAAATGATATTATGATATATCAATGAGTATATTTATAACCTTAACAAGTTTAATGGGTTTAATTCAAAAGAAATAATATTTAAAAAGTAACAACTAATTCACCCCTATTAATGGTCAATCCAATCTGGGGCATTATAATTTTTATCAGAGGGAAGGTCACCTCTAAATATATAGGAGAGTTTTTATCAATTTTATATTTAATGAAATTAGTGAGATAACTTATATGGAGAAAAAGTAAGTTACTCCTGAGTATAATAATCTATAAATTTCTACCCAGGCTCAGAAGAATAGAAAAAAGATACAAGAAAGAAAGCTGAAGAAGAATCTCACAATACAGATAGAGATACCTCTAAGTGAAGGTAATAAAAATGCTATATATTGTAGTTCTTATTTGGATTATTATTCTTCTAATGAATTATTCTCATGTTTTGATGATGATGTATCACTTAGTGATATAATACTTGTATTCAAATAATATCTGATGAAAGTTCCCAAAGAAGTTGTAAATAATATTGCTAAATGTTTCAAGGGTCTTTAGGATGAAAAATTATAGTTGAAAGAAGAGGATAATTATATGTAAGATGCATTTTATAAAAGGGTTTGAATATCCAACACTCTCAAAAAAATTTCAAAGAAAAGTAATAAACAATTTCACTTTTCAATGAAATATATGTTGAAACTTTTAAAGAATTGTAATGAAGCATTTGGGAGACATAATTATTTGAGATTGTATTTATAGAATATTTCCATTAATTTGAAAAATTACATGAAGTTTCTGTGGTTGTAAAAATTTATTAACTAGAGGATGAAGATGAAAGGTTAAATTAGCTTGAAAATTATGTGTAAGAATAAAAAAGAATGCATAGAGAACAAATGAAGAAGCTGAAGAAGTATTGGGACGCTAAGATGAGATTAGTTTAAGATGAGAATAAGTCCATTGACATTATGTTTTTTGATCTATAGGTAAGAATGAAAAATCTAGAATCAACACAAGCTATAACTTTTCAATTAACTTAAAGAATAAATTCTACTACTCAAGTTTATATGGAGGATCATGATTATATAAATAACATGAGACCAACCTCAAATAAAATAGAACTATCCTCCAAGAAGAAGGTATCCCATATCCCAGAAACTATTAAATATAGTAATGATGTTTCTATTGTTTGTAATTTTTTTGAAAAAGACTATAGAAAATTATAAATGGTGAATAATTCTATTAAATTCACCACATAAAATATGAATGTGAAAATCTACATGAATACCTATTCCTTAATAAGTTTCCTAATCAGTGTTAGAGCCAATTAAAAGAAGAAAGGCTTTCAATTTTTAAAAACTAAATATATTACACCAAAAAATAAAATAATAATGTTCGTTGTCTATTTTTTGTGTTTATAGAAGTTTCCATATAAAAATTTGGAATAATAGAATAACATGTAAATTCATGAAAATAACAGAAGGCCTGCATTTAGGAGGAGTAAATATGAAAAAAAGATAAGAAATAAACTATAGGGGACAAACCCATAAAAATGAATCTGTATACAAAGAATAGTTTAAAATTCTTAGAATATTTCTATGAGTTATTTAATAGAAGTGGCCACTATTATGAAGATTGATGGTATGTATTCATCACACACAAATAATATAATTATATGAAGAGAATATCACAACAAAAGGGAAGGCATGTAAGGAAATAGGGTGACAATTCAATCATGAGATGTGATCAAAATAAGAAGACTTTTTAACTAACTATCACATAGAAGAACAATGAGATATACTATCCTGTCTCAAAGGGAGAACAAAGTGAGTTAATAAAATCACTCCCCCAAGAAAAAATAAGTCTTAGTTTAAAAATGTACAACAATAATAGGTGTCTAGATAGAATGAATAAAAAGGTTTAAGATCTAGGTTTATTAATTTTTGTTGGTGTTGTGAAACATATGGGAACAAAGGCTACTCTTACTGGTATAACATGTCATTTCAAGAAAACAGGAATGAATCAATGGGGAGTCATGGGAAAAAATTAGAATACTGTATTAGAGAAAGAAATATGGGACAAATAATTCATCCAAGATACTAAGAAAAAATAGATATAACGGCATAAAAAATTTAGTATTAGATGTAATTAGAAGGTTCATAAAGTCTAGAAATACATTACAAGACTACCAAGAGATATTAACTATGATAATAAATGGAATATTCTACAACAAAAAAAACAATGATGAGTCATTTGAAGATTATAAGAAAACAAATATTGTCAGAAAATAGTTCATAGAAGTCTAGACAAATCAAGTAAAACTAGATAAATAATTGGAGGAAGCTGAAAATATTACTAAAGCCAAAGGAAAGAAAGTTTCTTTAGAAATATAGGTGGAAAATTCAATTCCACCCAAATATGGTGACTTTTTTTAAGGTGTGATAAATCTAGACATGCTCTACACAACTGTATATAGATTCTCCCAAGTTAGTGGGAGCTATTTAAAATTTAAATTAATGGATCATAGACCTCATGTAATTAAATGACTATAATTTAAAAGTAAAATTAACACAATTTAAAGACTAATATTGAGAGAAGACAACAAAAAGGTTGATAAACAACTCTTATCATGAATGTTACTCTTGATAAAAAAGAATTCCCTTTCTTATTCCCTTATATATGAATGATTTTGTACTAACATGTATGAAATTGAAGTAGATGGATGCATCCCTTGAGGGGGATAATTGATGAGATAAAGCTATTAAATCATTACCACCTAGTAAATGTGTAATATTTGAAAATATTTATAAAATTTGAAGATGAGGTACTCCAATCACAATTTCATCCCCTATTCTTAATTTTATTAACTATATCAATTAAGGGGGTGTGATTGATTGATAACAGGATAAAACAAAGGGATACATATATCTTTTTCACTAAAAATTTCTAATTTGTTTGTTGAAGTATGCGTAGGATTTAGCTTTAAATTGATAAATCTGATTATTTCCAATCCCTATAATGAGAATTGAGCCATTCCTTGAATTATTTCACATGCATGATATTTTATGGAATGCTTAGACATCTTCAGTTGTATCTCTCTTTTTTTTACATTGGGTTAGCCCACATAGACTTAAAATTGATTAACTAAAGGCTATTTGTTAAGATAACCATGTTTTATCACTCCTCTATTAGAAGTGATGTTGGGAATTTCATATAACGGAGATGATCATGTTATTCAAAAGATGATGAGTTGAGAACACCCCATTTACCATTTTTATATTGACAGTCAATAAGGGCGGTGGGGGGGGGGAGTTAGCACCAAATACTAACTTGTGATATGTACTGATATTGGAAACACAATAAAGTGGGGGATATTAATGTAATTTGGTGTCATTTTTTGTTAATAAGTAAATATGTGTTAGTGGATGAAGTAGAGATTACTAGAGGATTGTTACGGGTTCATCTAATGGAATTGGATGTCACGATTGGAAAATTATCCATGGTGAATCTTAAAAATGATTATGATGATCCCAAATGGAAAAGAAATGTGCTATAGAGGTTTCACTATGTTTATAACAACATAGAAGAATTTTTTAGAAGTACAATTCCCTGAAGAAATAATGAAAGGAAACAAAATATTTTATTTCTTGAGTTAAAAAAAAGAAGTTTTAAATGTATCCATGCATATTATTCTAATTATTTTCTTGATGACTTTTGAGAAGTTGTCTAACACTTTTTTAGAGTTTACTAAAAAAATTATGCCAACCCACAAGATGTCCAAGCCAACTTCAACCAAGGGATCATGTAGGACAAAAAGGTCCACCACACCCAAGTGAGGATATATCAAACAAGAAAGTTGGTGTAATGGGGGTTGTGTATAATCCACGGAGTGCAATCCCTTGTATTGGGCATCCTTGGGCCATGTTTAGGCCTATAAGAGGAATGGATGGTGGCATGGTTCATGCACAAAGTGAAGGTGGGACAAATCCCTTGGTGGTATGTATGGGTATATCTAATTATGATCCCCAAAGTCATCTTTAACAAGAAGAGGTCACTGTTTGACTAATAAACCACATTTTTGACCATGCGATGAAATGATGTGTAATGGATATACACAATGTACTATTCCCAAATCATTAAATGATACAAATATTTCATTGGTTGTTGGATAGATTGATCTAAGATTTACGCTGAATCCTATGCCTCAATGGTTTAATGAAGCCCATTATCTTCCGCCTCTCAATGAGGAAACCACTTGTGTGAAGCTTGAAACAATCGGCCACTACAAATACATTGAGACAAATCTATAATGAACCAAAGAAAGGAAAGAATATTTGTCTTGCTTGCATATGATTGTCATGAATCAATAACAAGAATAGTAGAGTTACACAAATCTATCACATGAATCTAGAAACCTATCACATGACAATTTTAAGATCATGTGACCCAATTGAGACAATGAATAATCCATTTCAAGAAGGTGTCACAATAACTAAAGACAATCAATGAGACATCGCATGAATATCAATGATCATGAGAAGCCTCTATATTAACAGATTTTTAATGTGAATTATCATGATATTATTGAGTGGATACCCACTGTGATTGACAAAGACATCGCATGAAGGCATTCCAACATTCATTGTACCATCACAAGAAGACTACTGAGGTATCACATGATCAATAGAGTGATCTTGTGAAGAAGAAGAAGAAGCTATCACGAGTATCGTGTGATCATTCAAGTGTGAAGTCGAAGGACTTGGACTTTATAACATACTAAGATCATTTGGAAGTTGAATATGTACTTTGATCAGCTTATAAAACCTAGATATGTGGTGTAATCCTTGAGTATAAAAAACTAGGCATAGTTGAGTGACAGGTCTAATGGATAGTGATATATTGAGAGATCTCTCATTAAAACAGAGCACTCACAGGATCCTTTCTCATGAAAGAAGATAAGACCACATGAACCATTCACATGAATAATATTTTAGAATCTTTTCATATCTCTTGAAAAAATGTTCAAAGAACATTGAAATTTATAGGAGATTAAATTTCCACATAACATATTTTTTTATGCTAAGGAGAGAATATGACACCATATATTGTCACACAAAGGGCGTAAGGGTTCACATAAAACTCTTTAAAATCCTTATACAAAGGAAAGACAGATACCATGAAGTGTCTTGTTTACATGATGTAAATAAGGAGGAACCATGAACAATGTTTTTGAGATCATAAAAATCACATGTTTACTATCATGAAGAACACTTGAAATCATATTATCATTTCATGTAATGGAAGGAGGAGAACCGTCAAGCCTTACTTAGCTTATGAAAAGGTAGTGATAATATCTTATATACTTGGATATATCATTCTCTTCTCATGATATATAAAATAAGTGAGTAATATAATGATTTCATGAAATTTAAGAAAAACATTTCATGCAGTACATCAATAAAAGCGAAGGAGAATGGAATACCATTCAGGTTTATGCCCAATACACTGACGCTTGAAGATGTATAGTGCATGATCATGCACACACACATGAATAAACAATTTTCATGTTGAGATTCCCAAAACATAATTGATAAGAACATAACAAAAAAATTTCATAACTAAATGTGCTAAGGTTTCAGATTCCATGAAATCCATGCATGAAGTGTTCCTAATTTGAGACTGAAGCTAGACAGAATATCAGAAGAGCTTATATCTGAGTTTTTAGAGTTTATGAATTTAAGAAGATAGAATGATCTAACATTGTGAAAGAACTTTATTTAATATAATATTATTAATGAAATTTCCTGCACCACATCAAACATAATAGTGAGGTCAGAAATTCATCATTAGAAGGAAGCATAGCCCAAGAATTTGTTTCACTAAGGTAATTAATCAAATACTAGTGATCAAAGATTTGTGAGGAAGATTATGAATCTTTAAAAAGGCACTTGAATCCGTACATAGGTTAGTATGATCTAGTATGTTCATGGAGTAAAATCAATATATCAACCTCAACGAATCAAGCCTTGAATAAAGCAGTAATTCTATCAGGTAGATTCAAAAGCATGATGTGTCTTAGGCAACTTAGGATAAGAAATATCTAGTGTTGATTCTGTAGTTGTCCAATGTAGATTCTGGTAACATTTTAGGATGTAATATAAAAAACCACTTATGTGGATTTAGGACAGATAAAATGTGACTATGTATCAACCATTGTAATTGATAATAAGGTTACAGTGGAGAATCAATGTCTGGGAGAATAACCAACATGGAAAAGAGTAGGTATTTGTATCGATCCTTTTAAATATCATGTTTTTTGATCTTTATTATTCTTTATACATAAAAAGTGATACTATGATATTTAATTTAGTGGATCATACAACCTTAACAAGTTCAAAAGGTTGAATTCAAAAGAGAGAATTAAAAAAATAAACCATTGATTCACCCCCTCTCAATAGTCAATCTTACTCAATGTACTACATTAATAATAGATCAATTTAATTAATTATTAATATTATTGAATTATATTTCATTAATATATTTTTATTATAAAAATAATATTTAATTTCTCAACCAAAAAGAAAATAAGTTTATTCTAACAAAATTGAGTTTCATGCATTATACAATTTTATTCAAAATTTTAATTTCCAAATTGTTTAATTTGAATTTGAAAAAATGATATCATTTGTATATAATCATGTCAAAATTATATTAGAGTAATTTTTTGTCATAATTTTCTAAAAAAGTTTATTTTTGGATGAAAAATAGAAAATACCAATTTTTAAGAAAGATAAATTTTCCTTTAAGGTATTTAGAATGTATAATTTTGTTTTTGTTTAGTTTTAAAATACCATTATTTTTTAATTATTAATAATACAATAAATTTAATTGAAATTTAAATTAAACTTGATTTTGGTATAAAAATATTTTTATACATAAAATAAGAATTTATCAATAAAATTGTTTTTCATCACGTTAAACACTCTGATTTTAAAAGTAATTTTTTACTAGTTTAGATATTTAATATTGAAAAATATATTTCATATTTGGAATTAACATTTTTAAAAAAATTTAACCTCATTTTTGTTCACCATGGATAGTAACTTTGTTAAAAAAATCTAGTTACCATAATAAGAGTTGAAATATGTTAAAAGTGTTAAAAAATGATATGTGTTAAAATAAATTAAAAACTTGTTTAAATAATAATTTTTTTAACATATATTAACCCCATATTATATATTATTCAAAAATGATTCATTTTAGCCAGTTTCCTTGAGTAAGATATTAATATATTTTGATATTTTGAAAATTTACAAGTATATCCTCTGCCTCACCTATTGATTTACACCACCAATCATCTCTTCTATACAATTGAAGAGACTATTATATTGGAAAATACCTAATAAAATCCCTTAATAACATCCCAACATATATTTTAGGGGTCTTGGTTTGATCATAATGTCATCCTATAAAGTATTTAAATATAAAACTATGGAGGTTGTCCAAAGAAGAGGTATTGTTCTTAACCGAGTGATTTCATTTTATTTCATCTTTTACCTCATTAAAACTTCTTTTAAAAATATTAATAAAATAAAATAATTATCTTAAATATATTTTAATTTTATTATTTTTATTCTATAACCTTTTTAATCTACTTAACCATTTAATGGGAAATAAAAACATTGCTCATTCATACGTGTATACTACCCCCTCACGAGATAATGTATTTCAATATTCTTCACCAACTCTTAGGAATGGTAATAATAATGGATAAAAATGAAATAATATGAAATATATTATACAAATTTAATTTTTAATGGAAAATAAATTATCTTTTTGTTATTTACCATCCAACGAAAAATAAAAAAATCATTTGTCTGTACGTGTGGACTATCGCCTTGCTAATCGATATATTTTATTTTTCATTATCACCTCACATGGTTGGTATATATAGTTTTATTTTGTGAAATAATATAATATTTATGATAGGATTATAATTCTATAAAAAAAATAATACTTACCTACTTTCCCTTATGTTTTTTAAAAAATTGAAACATTAATCATTCGAATGTATGAACTACCATCTCCGTGTAGCGACACGATTCAATTTTCATTACCATTCCACATAGTTTGTTATAAAAGTATGATTAATGTATAAAAATTAAAATTATAAAATTATTAAGATTAAAGAAATCATATAATCATGATACATTTGACCATAGTTAGACCACCAAAGTCATTTTGGACTTATGAACCAAATTTCCTCAAATTATCCCAAGTAAACTTAATAAATTAAGTGATTAATTATGAAATGGAAATAAGTGAAATAAAAGGTATAATATAAAATTAATGAAAAAGAGATTATTAATCCATTAAACAATTAACAGAACTTTATTATTCATGAAGATAAAGATCATACATAGTAATACATATTATTGGTAATAAATATTCTATCATAAAACCATGTTTTAAAATATTTTAATGATTTATTGTTAATATTTTCCCTCCATGTACATATTATTTGATTGATGAGTAATTATTTAAATAAATGAATTAAAATCTAAATTTTTGCTCTCTATTTACTTTATTTCAAAGATCTTCGAAAGGAATCTTTCTGTGTATTTCATACATAATGTTGAATTTCATTACAAAGAATAAAAGAAATGTTTTTTTAACATATATGACATCAATGGATTTTCCCACCGCCAAAACCCTTATTTTATATTTTGATTCCTTTATATGATTCCATGTTCACTTCAATGAAAAACCCTTATTCCCTTTGTTATGGATATTTTAGTTTTTAAAATGAGGTTTTAAAGGAAGGGGATATATCAATATCCAAAAATGTTTTCTTTATGGGTTAAAAATTATTTTTTTGTGTTTGATGATGTAAATTAAATATTATATGTGTTTATTATATTTTATAGCCCCTGAAAATTTTTTATGACAATTTGTGAGCCCAATATAGATCTCAAATTCTTTTTCTAATTATTATGTTCTCCAGATAATTATGTTGGATTTAATGGAGTAGGTTATTCCATTTGTAAGGGATATTATAAGAGTTCTTGATAGGGTTTTATGAATATGATATACCAAGAAACCTATATGAAATCTATATGTTTGAAAATGAATTTTTATGGAGATATTTTGATTTTCTAAGTAAGATAAGGATATTTTGTTTAAATCAATGATTGTTCCCAGTAAGAGTAAAATTTATTTGTTTATGAAACTATTTTTCATGGGTTCTCTTGTTTTCTAAGAAACCATCATGATTATGGGTATTCCTATTTGTTTTGTTATAAAGTGTTTAATTAAAATATTTTTCTACTAAATTTTATTTCATGTGTAACTAAATTAATATTTGATCTCAGATATTTTTATGCTAAAGGAAAACTCTCTTATATGATCTCATGGTTTTTAAATGGACTAATGAGTTTCTTTTTTTATTTTTATATATATCTCAATGATTTTTTATGATTATACCATGTGTTTAAATTTTTTTTATGTGGTTTTAGTATGAGTAGAAACAAAGATGATATAAATTTTAAAATCATGAAGATTTTTAACGAAACGAAATCAGTTTTCATTTTAAAATTATTCTATTGTGGAAAAAATGGACACCATGTAAAAGTGACCACATTGTATTTAATGTGTTTATTATGTAAGATTTATGACCTAATTATATAAAATTATAAACCATACAGATCCTTGAAATGTTAGAAACATAATTCTTGTTTTAAAATTAAATTATTGGTTGAATAAAGATTGATTCCTTATACATCATAAAGAACCCATGAAAGAAAATGGGTTTCATATCCTTTTAAATGAATTCAAATAATCAAACCATTAATAATTCTATCAATAATCATAACACAGTAAACCATGAAAAATAAATGAGTATCTAGTGAAATCAATTAAATTTATAGGTAAATACTTTTTAATCAATGTAATAAATCATATAATATTTAAACCATATAAATAAATGGTATATGAACAAACATTAATTTTATATAATCATTTGATGTATGGAATATAGGTGAACAAACTTTAATAAAAGGAATTAAAAATAGCGTATTCATAAATGAAAATCATTGGAATAAAAATTATGGTTATACACAAAAAAAATCAAGCAGGTCAAAGGCAGTGGTTGATCATTTCTCTCAAAGGGAAGGACATTACATAATCCATCCATATCAATAATGTGGATGGTTACATATGAAAAATATACTTGATTAATCTTGAGATATTTTTAAGTAAAATTACTTAGATGAGAAATAATTTTATGAAGTTTTGGAAAAATCACATTGGAAATAATAAATATATTTTATATTTTGAAACCATTCTAAAAGAGATATTTTGTAAATATGGAAGAAAAATAAGTTTATTTTAGAAACCATGAAAATTTACAGATACATTTTAAAATAAAGTGAAAAAATAATTAGATAGACATGTTCCCTAGAAAAACATTAAAATAGATCATTTTGAATAAATTCATAAAATGATGAAGTTACATGTCACTTTAAAAATTTATTTTTATAAAGGTGAATGAAAAAAATTGGATAACATATAACTTTGAAAAATAAACTTAAATAATTTAATCCTTGAAAAATAATATATATTAATAAAATAAATTTGGGGTGGAAGATAGTATTTTTTATTTTTAAAGGATGTGAAATGTTTTGACCTAATTTTATTTAAAAACCTACATCATGAAAATAGTATTTTTAATTTTTAAAAGGGGTAATTATAATTATTAGAATCATTGAAAATAATCCATATTAGATTTACCAAAAATAGAGGATAACATTGGCAGGAATGAAAATCTGGACCAGAATCAAATATCCAATTAAGAGATGGAGGTTCATCCTTGATAATGTTATACTTTATGTGAGAGAAAAATATGGTAGTAATATTTTAATAAAAAACAAATTCTTTATAAAAATATAAAAACATAAAAACATATAAAATGGAAAATATATTAATAATTAGAATATATAAGGTTGAATTTTTAAAGGAAACCATATATCTCAAAGAAAGATATTTGAGTTACCAAAGTCCGTTACAGACAACATAGTTTATAATGTAAGAAAATTTGGTAAAGGATTTTATGTGGTAAAAATTTAAATCACTATAATTCAATTGAAAATATTACATAATACATCAATATAGTATACATTACAAAATTATATGAAATATTTTCAAGCAGAACAATTATAACTCAGTGGATGAGAATTCAATTTACAAAAAACCTTGCAAATTGAAGAGAATTTAAATCAAAACCTATTGAAATAAATTTATTTATATTGAACATAAATTTAAATTAATAATATATATATCTTGATATAATAACTCTATTAGGTAGTATATAAACTACATAAAATAAATTAGGTGCATAATACAAAACATGTCTCAAAAAGAGGAATTTGAGACGAAAATCCTTACCTCAGTCCCAATTTGTCCTCCACGTTCACCGAAAATCATGAATAAATAAATAAAGCTTATTAATTACATACCCAAGAACATTTTTCATAACTATTACTATTTATACTCCTCATTTATAACCATTACATACACACACATATATATTATTTATTTTTTACATATTTTCCCACATCTGGTGTTTATAATTTTAATGGTTTATAATAGTTTCATAGAAGTAGTGTCAGTATTCACTATTCTTTAAATGGTAATAATTATAATATTATTGAATTTACTATAATGGATTATTTTTAATTATTTATTAATTTTAAATTTCCTTTGATGAGTGATTTAATTTTTATCCTAGAAGTTGAAATTGACAACATGAATATTTTGGTGATTTGGAACCCATAAAGGGTGTTTTCTTAGTTAATGAATTAAATTATTATATAATCCTTAAAAACCATAAAAACACTTTATTTAAATATTTAATCATATTACACCATTAATTATGTTTCCATAATCATCCATGACATAATTTCATTACATTGTTCAAGTAGGTTGTCAAACCAACCCAACCATGAACATACCATGATTAATTGATGATTATGAGGTAATTTAGTTTCAATATAATTATACTAATAGAATAATGATAATATTTAGTGTTTATTAGTTTCATATATCATAATTATATGATTATAAGAAGAAGTAATGGATAAAAAACAATTACATAGTATGAATAAATTGTTTTTCTTCTTAGTTTGTTTGTTTAAGACAGTTAATATTATAATTACTGTTTATTCTTTTTATCATTAATATGTTATTAAATTTTTATTAAAAAAAGTTATAATTATATAAAAATGTTATTTATCCTTTAAACCCTTTCATAAATACATCCATGAATGATGATGATGAAAAATGGAACACACAGTTCCATGCAGGCGGTAATCGGCACATATGCATGGATGATGATTTCATTTCACATAGAAAATGAAAGAGTAGTAATATGTTTTATCATTTTATAATATAACTTAATTTATATTTATCATAATTATACATTAAATTACATTTTTTGAACCATCCATGTGAGATGGTGGAGGAAACAAATACGTTACTTCATGGAGGTGGTGGTCTGCACAGACACAATTCACATTTTCTTTTTTCTTAACAGGAAAAAGGAAAGGTTGTTAATGATTATAACATATTTATAATAACTCATAAATATAATATTAATAATTATTTTATAATTATAATATGTTTTAATGTAATTTTATGAATAAAGAGTGCATAAAAAATAGAAATGGTAGAGACGTTAAGAACTTATACCTTACTTATTATATTCTTTATTTTTCAAAGGTGGGTTAATCCATTGATGGATAGTATTATTAGAATTAAAAAACCTCTTTATGTTGATTAGTAATGATTATGAGAGGTTTGGGTAGGTTTTTGTTTGGCGGTATGTGAGGAGATGAGTGCCCCTTTTATGAGTGGAAAGGGATGACATTTTTATGAATACCCAAAACTTTTCAGTAATGGCAACTCAATATAATGGTAAGTGGAAAAAAAATTTAAAAATAATTTATTGGGAAATATATAATCATTATCCACACCTAAAACACTCAATTAAAAATATTATTTTAACAAGATTGGCCCTTTTCCACTTAGGTTACACATTTTAACCATTTTGATTTCCACCACGATAACAAGTTTTTACCTATTTAATTTATCCCTTATGATAAAAAATAAAATGTTCCTTGTTATATATTTTGGGCCTAATCATTAAAAAATTGAAATCCATTTTATTTTATTCAATTTATAAAGGTAATAAAACTAAATTTTAAAATACTAAATGTGTAATTTTATTAAAAAAATATCCTTAAAAAATATTACTCAAGTTCTAAAATGTTAGATATAGGGTTTTAAATTAATTTTTTAAATTCTAAATACCCTTAAAAAATGGATATTAGTATTATAAAAAGTATTCATTAATTTAATACTCATACTTATATACTAATAATAACATAAAATTAATGTTATTTCTAAAAAATCTATTTTCAACAATTCATCTAAATATCAATCTTTTTAGAAAAATACAAAACATTCATCCTAAGGTAATATTTAAAGGTTTAATAAAAAAATTATTTTATTTTAAAATTAAAATTATGAAATTTATAATTTATCTTTCAACGAAAATATAATATATAAATACAAAACTACATTAAAAAAATGTCCTTTTTAACCTTTAAGTTTTTTTTAGTCTTCTTTAATATAGATTTATAAATAATTGAATATTTATATATTAGTTGGTAAATATAAATATTACCAATTAAGATAAAACTTTAATTAGGTTAAATTTAATTTATTGAGGTAAAATACAATGCCACTTTTTTTAAATGGTTCTTTGAAAGGAATTATTTCTTTTAAAATATGAATCAAATAAAAATAATAATATGTAACTATTTTAACTAATTATTATATTTTTACTTACTCATTATTATATTATTCATGTAATTTTAATATGTCATAATTTCTTTTAGTTGGGTGTTACATTATTTAAATTTTTCATATGAAACAAGCTATCAAAGATAATATCAATTAAAACGATTGAAAATATTTGTTTGTTAAATGGGTGTATCTTTTCCACACCCTTATCCACTTTCCAATATCAATATATTGTTGTAATTTCTAGATAATCGCACAATATATATTACCAAATCTTCTAGATGTTATATTATATTCATACTTATCCATTAGACTCATCCCTAGGGTTTTTACTAAAGTTATCTTATCCCAATAACTAAAATATTCAATATTATATCAACTAATCTAAAGGGTTATATATACCTATGAAATTATGATAAATATTAACTTATCAGCCCTTCAATATTTCTCAACTAACATCCTAATCTATAAGGTTATCTAAATATTACTCTGATTCAAACTTTTATGCCCCATAGATGTGACAATATCAAATAACAATATAATGAAAATATTTCATTACATACATTCCTAATACCTTTTTTTTTCGAGTTTTAAAGAGTTATGAAAAATCCTAAACCAACAAAAACCATGTCGTTTCCAACCAATGGAATATTTTTACATTATATAATAAACTACTTAATCCATAAAAATTATTCAAATTCTCCCACTAATTCTCCATATAAGATATTATTTTAGGAAATTCATACTTTTCTTATCTTTATAAATTAGGGAAATAGAAACATAAGTAAGGGATGAGATCAAAAAACCAGTATGGTAAACATGCATGATAACAATAAATCATCATAAGTGCGAATAATATGAAGATATATATATAATTATTATAAAAAATAAAATCATAAAAAAACATAGATCATAAATCATGTTTCATAAATTATAACACAAACATAAAAATAGAAATCATAAGTAAAAACTACCCATCAATATATTTATCACACATAAATCTTGGGATAATCACCCATGTACCATATTGGGTGTTATATAATCCTCATGCACAAACTTGGGCTTAGGATAATCCACTCATGTAACATTTAGATTTGGATAAATCCTCTTATGTACCATTTTCATTGTTCTAAATAATAATGTGTATTGTTTTTATTTAGATAAATCCTACCATGTTCCATTTTTCACGGGATAAATCCTATAATGTACCATTTTGTTCTTATGTGGTATAAAAATTACTAATGAATTAGAGGGTTATATATAACTCCACCCATCATTCAACCTTTACTAAGTTCACCATGTGAAATCAATCATTCAAAATATCATGAAAACCCAATTGAAGAAAATGGGTTTCATATAATTTTTAAATGAAATCACATAGAGATATCATTCACTATTCCATAAATAAAAATAATAAGTTAAAACCTTGAAAATTAAATGTTTATCCAAATATATTTAGTAACTTTATAGGTTAATACACTTTAATCAATATAATTAGTCATATGATTTTTACAACATATTGATAAATAGTATATAGTTATGTTAATAATTTAACTAATAAATCAATTTATGGAATCTAGGTAAACACCCTTCAATTAAATAAATTTAAAATAGGGTATTCACAAAAGAAAGGCTTTTGAATAAATGATATGCCAATTCATAGATATGGTTACAAATAATAAAGGTAGTGATGGATCATATATATCATAGATAAGAACATTACATTTTCTAATTAGAGAAAGAAGGTGTATGGTAATATTTGAAGAATATCCTTTATCAATAATAAGATATGAAAATGGAAAATGACATAGATGAAAAACACTTTATAGGATTTTTAGAAAAAAATAACATTGAAAATAAGAAATATCCAGTATATTTTAATTTTTTTAAAAGAAACATTTAAAAAAAATAGGGACAAATAATTACTTTTAAAAACAATGAAAACTTAGAGATAAAGTTTAAAATAAAATAAAAAAGGTGGAAAAAGATATGTTTATAAGGAAATGCTAAAAGGGACTCTTTTTTTTGAAAATAACCCATAAAGAAAACATTAAAAATATTTTATTTTAAAAAAAATTCAAAATAATCCCAGGTCATTGAAAATGATTATTTCAAATTTTTAAATAAAGATAGGGATATCCAAAAAATGTGGAGTTGAAGTGAAAAATATTAGAATAAAAATAAATTCCATTTTTTATATTTTCAAAAATACTTTTGTTGAAAATTACATAGTTTTAAAAGATTATAAAAATTTCAATTTAAAACAAGATAAATAAGAAAACAATATCATAAAGGATAACCATATAAGAAGAAAATTATTGTGATATTGGAATTAAAGACTATAAAAATCCCTAGATGGGTTATCACATTTGATAAATATTGATTTTAAAATGAGGTTAGGAAAAGAAACCTTAGGGAATGAGTAACATTTAAATAAAATCTCCAAGAATGAGAAACTACTTGAAAATGAACTTAAAATACCATGAATAAAAAATAATTCATGATATAATATACTAAATAGGTAATACATACACCATATAAAATGAAATTGGTGCACAAAAGAAGCATGTCTCAATAAATATAAATTGAGGACAAGAAACCTCTTTTAGGTTAGAGTATATTTGACGTAAGAATCATTTGTTAATGAGGTTATAAGGAATGATTATAGAAACATATAAAATAAGGATTAAATATAATAAAAATTATTTACTAGGTATAATAAATCACACTTTGAACAATATATTTTAATAATAAAGCTTTTAACTCGATGGAAGAAAATTGAGCTAACACAAACCCTTACCTTAGTCATGATTCACTATTCACATGAACCTAAATTCTTGAATAATCATATTAATTTTATTATATAACTTTATACTAACCTTATTTATCAATATTTCAATTAATCAGGACCATTTAATATCATATTATAATTATTTATTGTATAGTTTTTTCTTTGGTTGGTTATTTGAGGTGCTTCGGTCAATTTCTATGTAACACTTTTTATATGTTGACCATAAATAAAGGTTTTGTCTTTTAAATTCATAATATATATAATATTATTGGTTTATTTAATTTATTTTTATATTATGATAATATTTATATATTTATATAGATTCTTATAAAACGAACCCAAATTAAGAAAGGTACTTTGATAATTCCATTTTAGGTGGTTAAGTTTACTATGATCGTTTTTTATTAATATCACTAATATAATGTCCAATATTATATTTATTTAATATTAATAGTGTCATAAATATAATTTTTGTACCTTACATAAAATTTTAATTTAATCTATGTTACGTTGTGATGGAAAAAATCCTGACAGTTCGTGGAGGAAATAGTCTGTACAAACGCACGATCAACGTTCTTTTGTTTTTCAAAGTAGATGAGAATGAATAAATAAGGTTTGATACATGAATATAATAAAAATTAATTACAATAATGATAATTATTTCACTATATTACTATGGTTAGTATATATTTTTAATATAAATATTGAGAATAAATGTGCAAGGATTAAGTAACACTCACATTGGGACTTTTAACTTTCTCTTGAATGTATCCTTGGAAAGGAAGGGAATAGAATAAATTATGGTGACAGAATTAATTAAGTAGTGAAATTGAATTATATTATAAGAAAAGTTTTCCTTTTTTCAAGGAAAAATTTAATGGGGATGTGTAACTTTTATACTGTGGAAGTGATCCTCTTTTATAAGTGAAGAAAATGGAACTTTTGTTAACACCCATTATTTTTCAATAACGAAATGACACTATTCAAGGGTAAATGGTTAAAAAAGTGATAAATAATGATTTTTGGGGTGAAATAGGGTTACTAAATCCTCTACCAATCATTTTAACACAACGTTTCATCATGTTTCAAGCCGTTGACTACTTGATTTTTACATTTCACCATTTTGGTTTTTACCTGGGTAACTATTTTTTTTCAAGTAATTTATATTTTATTAAAAATATAGGGTGACACTTACAAAAAAATATTGATATTATAAACCTAAATTTAGTCCCCATATATTATAATTAAATTTCTAAATAAGAGATAGTTAACTTTTAAATGAAAATAATTAATATATAGAAGAATTATTTTGTAGAAAATGTTTTTTTACCATTAAGTGTTCTTAATGTTATTTAGTATTGATTATCAATTCAATGACTGATAATATATTTTTATATATGTGTAAAAATCACATAAAATTTATTATATGAAATATTTTAATTTATGTTGTAAGATAAAAATTACATAATATTAATAAAATAATTCTTTGAGAATAACCCTTTCAGCATTATCAAGGTCATTAACTTTAATCTTAGCAATCATAATTTTATTAAAAAAATTATATTGAAATTATGAAATTATATGTAAATGTTGATAAAAAAATATTAAATCTCTTTTTTATATTTAATTTTTATAAGTGATGAAAACACATTCTGAATATAAGTGAATAATAATAGTTTTAGAGTAAAATCTTACTTCACTTTCCAAAATGGCAAACAAGAGTTTTTAAAATTTTTTAAAAAATATTTTAACTTATAATTTTTATAGAAAAAGGGTTTCAAATAGTTTTTCATAATAAAATTAATGTTTTTTTCAAAATCATTAATTCTTCACTATTCACCTAAAAATCATTTATTTTAGAAAAATATGAAAAATTAATTCCTACCTAATCTTGACATGTATAATAATAAAATGAAGTTAATTTTGTGAAATTAAAATCCTAAAATTAATAAATTTATATTTTAAATAAAAAAATAAAAAAAACTTTTATTAAAAAATATCCATTTTAAACTTCAAGTGTATTTAATATTATTTCATATAAATTTCAAAATAATTTAATGTTGATATGTTAGTTTATAAATATAATAATTAACTATTATGATAAACTTTTATCTCTTATCAATTTAATTTAATAAGGTAAAATAAAATTAATTTTTTAAATGGTTCTTCAAAAGGAATCTTTTTAAAATAATAATCAAAGAAATAGATAATATATAATTATTTTAATTGATTATTATATATTTATCTACTAATGATTATATTAAATTAATGTAATTTTAACATTTCATGATTCATTTTAGTTAAGAGTTGTGTTAGTTTAATGTAACATTTGATGTAAACTATTAAAGATAATATTAATTTAAAAGGTCTATAATCGTAGGTCATTACAAGTTATGGAAACAACAATTATCTATTTTCCTATTACAATATAATGAATGAATATGGTCATATCACTTTAGGAGATTTCATAGTAAATCACTTATTATTCCTAATAATTTATTATATTATTAGCATTTTCTATTTATAAAAGAAACGAAATATGTGTGGTTGAGATTGTGGAATGAAATCCCTAAATGTAACCGTGAAATGAAAATAGAGTGAATAAAAATATAATAACTATTTGAAATAAATGAAATTATCTTAAAGAAATCATCCAGAGTGAAACTTCATCATCTTATTATTAATTTCATATTTACTTTATCATCACACTTTATTTTATATGTGAAGATATTATTCTATGATGGTAGTGTAAGTAAAATGCACACATAGATTGTGAAGTACACTGTAATCCTCCTCCATTTAAGGGAAACATATATAGAAGAATAAGTTAACCCTTAGATAATTGTAGTGAGGGTAACATATCTCACTACTGGTAATTGAAAATTTAACCCAAATAAGATAAGAAATATTAAACATGGATGCATAAAGACTTTGGTTCTATATTGGATTCATTCCCCTATAATATTCCATGGGTTAGTTACGCATTTTCATGAGTAAATGAGATCTCAGTGAAGAGGGAGTGTGAAATAGAGACATATAGGAATGAAAATAGAAAAATAAAGTGAATAATTTATTAAAACATATAGCATGTGATTATTGAATTAAAGGAGAATAAAATAAATAAGAAAACTATTCTAAAATAAATAAAATAATATTACCCCAAAATCTAACAATCCAATATTCCCCTCAAACGGTGAATACAACTTATTTATAGAGTGTAGGGGAGGCTAGGGTTACACATGTTACATGAAAGTAAATAGAAAATCAAATAAAATTGAATCCATATTATTGTGATGCATGGTTTACTATTATAATGATAAACATAGAGGTTTTTCTTATTGAATGAAATATTCAATTTTGAGTCCTATATTTTTTTTAAATTTTATCTCAATCTAAGCATGGATGAAAATGTGATAATTATATCATTAAAGTGATTTCCAAATTGACGAATCCATTCCATCATTGACTATATAGATTATTATCTCTATGAAAAAGTATGATCCAAATCGAGGTCTTTGAATAAAATATATAGTCCAAAATTTGTCAAATTCTATAAATATTTAAATTAATAATCTACACATATAATATTTTATTATAAAAATACTATAATGAAATTGAATGCAGAGAAATATAATTTATTTGCAGTTTTTAAATTTACTCTCTAATTAAAAATTCCAATCAAATATTGAGTTAAAGATTATGAATTTACTAATTAAGGTATAATATGGATAAAAAACATAAAAATAAATAAATATTTCATTTTCATAATTCAATAAAAAAGTATTCTTATAATCTAAAAATGTAATAATCAATCTTAAATTAATAAATTCGTTGGATATTAAGATCCAAAATTCAAAGTAAAATTATTGAAAATATTGTCTCAACTAATTTAATTCAATCTCATTTCATATTGTCATTCAAATTATGATCCTTGCCAAATTATTTATTAATATTTACTAGTTATTTCAATATTTTTTAACACAAAGTAACATTTATGTTGGTCTACAATCTCTGAATCTATTAATTTCATACCTGTTCAACTGAAATCTATTAGATACATTAATAAATATACTATAACACAAGAAGAATAATTTTTAATCTAAGTTAGTCATTCAGTTTCAAAATCAATGTTACAAACTAGATAATCCAAACCAGTGTAAGTGTTATAAATCGATAAGTTCCCAGGTCAAAAGAAGTCATTTATGGTCTAAATGAGAGATATTAATTTTGAACATTTTCACAGTATATACATCATATGTTACAACACCATTTTCCATTACTCTTGAAATTATTTAGTTAGAGGTTGAAAGTATACACAAATTTCATTTCAAGTCATCTATTTTCTAGGAATAATTATTAAAATGATGAAGGGTGCTTTTTATATTCACATCCATATAGGTATATAATAAGGGATTAAAATAACTAACCAAATGTTATAATTCGTACCCAAATTCTAGAATAGATTGAATCTATATGTATCCACCCTTAATAAAAAGTCAATAGGATCAAATAATAAATTTCAATATAATGAATCAAATTTTTTCCTTTCTTTCAAGTCTCTTGGAGATTTCATTAACCCATCATTCGTGCATGTAATGGTTTTAGATGACATGGATAATCTTCAAAATTAGGGTTTTAAAGGTATTAATTTAAAACATCTATTGTGGTATTATTTTTATACATCTTCACAATTGTGTGTTGATTCATAATTTTAATATTACTTATTGACTTCCTTCTAGAAGTTGAACACACTTTTCACTCTTTGTCTCCTTAAATCCTCTCCCTAATATAGCATATAATCATTGGGAGAAGAATTTTTTTATAATTGATCCCATTTTTTAAATACTTTCTTCGTGTAATAAAAAAGACTCTAGGATCATAACGTTAAGAAATTTTTAACACAATAATTCCTATATAGTAGACATTATATTATTTTTAATTCTATATACGAACTTGATATGGTAAAACTTAAGTAATTTTTTTTTGAATATTTGATACATTCTCTATTAAACTATTTATTTCCTTCACCAACTAATTCATGAAATGTATTATTCTTCTCAATAAAGAATTATATTACATCAATATCCATAAAATCCGTGACAAGATCCACTGACATGTTATAATCTTGATTTTGATGTCATGAAGTTTCAAAAAGTTCATTTGTTAAGTTAATATCTACTGTGGACTTGATTGATTTTATTGATATGTTTTTATATGGATTATATTTAATTTCAGTAATGAAAGAATCATTTATCACATTCAATGTTTTAGTCTCCACTATTAAGGAAGCATAGTGTTCATTCTACTAATTGACATCAGTGTTCAAATTTTATGTAACATTAGATTCTCCACACTAAATCCAATGGACACATTGAGCATGAAATTTCATCAATATAAAGTGTTAATAAACTTATTGACTATTCAACCTTGTTCTTAATTTTAATTTATAAAATTGACATTTTATACTCCCATAAATGGATCAATTTTCAATTGGAAAATATAAAAAACTTCTCCAAACCCATAGCATATTGAGGTGCATTCATGGGTAATCTAATTCAAATTATATTCATATAAAACCATCTACCTACATTATCATTAAAATATATATTTATATAATAATTAAGGACTAAATTAAAAATATTCATAACAAATCATCTTGGTTCAACATGACACTTCACTATACCAGACTCTTTACAAGGAAACAAACATGATTACAATCACTATGGGTTGATGAAATGCACTAGTGTATCAAAACATAACCATGTGAGAATTATTTCAGCATAAAATAATGATAAAAATAAACATAAAATTTCTAATAATCCTAGATGGTATTTTCATTGATTGGACTACCATTTAAGAAAAATAAACAATTATAAATAAAAAAGTAATTTAAATATGCATAAAAAACAACCGAATGACACATAACCAATAAAGAGTGAGAACTCTCATTATCAAAACTAATTAACATAAAAAAATGAATTTATTTTTATAATACATAGTGAAATAAAATACATCACATAATCAAAATAATAAAGGAATGAAAACCCACTCCAATTAGATGAATTGGATGATATATAAACATACAAAAAATCCAAGATATCGTGAGACATCTCCATATGACCCAAAATCACTTTCCACATCCATGTTATCCATAAAAAAATAAAAACATCAATTATAAGGGCCAAAACTTGGTAAATTGAAAGAAAACATGATAACCACACACACACATCAATGTATATATAGGTTGTGAGCCAAACGTACAGATTAGTATTTTAGAAAAGTGTTTGTGAATAGTTTGAAATATAATACTAAAATTAAGTTTTCCATGTAAGATATTGAATGGAAAACAAAATGTCATGATGAATTCCATAAAGTAAACATCACTTCATTTATTATAAATGGGTTTTATTTCTACATAGAAACAAGAAATAAATTTCAAAATCTAAAATAATTATCTCTTATTACAAAAACATTTTCCATTCTTCATTTCAAAACCTTTATCAAAATAATTTTTTAAAAAAATTTCCCTTTATCTTGAAATCATCCTTTACAAATCATGCTCGATTTTTTCAGAAAGTAAGAAACAAATAAGATAATATAAGTATAAATCAGGTAGGCACCATAATATTAATGAAGCATAATAAATAACATGAATCACAACCGAATAAATGGTTCCAAATGACATTAAATAAGGGGATGCAACAAATTATTTGATGGAAATAACCTATACCGAAATAATAACTTGTTATCATGGGAAACTACCCAAGACTCAATGTAATACCTATAATTCCATATCCCAAGGCTATTCAATAATTCCTAGGCTAAGGATTCTATATGAACTCAAGAATTCTTCCTCACACAATAAAGGTTGTTTAATAGTAACGAGGACCTAAAGAAAGAATTTGGGAGACTATACCCATGATATCATAGTGATATATAACAATAAATACCAATCAATATCTATATCATAGTACCCATAATAAATAAAAAACAATAGTACAATATTAAAATGATATTTGGATACAAAAAATACACTGATATCCCACTAGGATGAACCATAATACAAAGATCCAAAAATACAAAAAATATTCAAACTAACCCTATTTCTATCCTTGAGCCTCATCCCAATCTCCAATAATCATCAGGATACTATAAACTGATCCACTACAAGCCCCGCTCTTTGACCTAAAAAATAATGTTAAAATGCATTCCAGAGTTTCTATATAGAATGTGAGAATATAACTTAGTAAGGTATCACAAATTTATCTTAATATACACCATCATATGTGTGTGTATTCATGGGAAAATAGATTCATAAATAAACATGATCGTCAATTCAACATGTGGTAATCACAGAACCACAACACCTGACAAGGTACACTTTCCTGTTAGGCCACCACATGATAACTAGACTTCCAAAATTCCCAACCATACCTAATTGGGAAATATGATGGATTCCCATCACCATATCATAATACACATACATGCTCTTACCCAAACTCTCACTATGGGGTGTTATAATTTTTTTTACCACTAATAATTTAGTGTAGGGTATCATACTAAGAATCTTAGACAAACCATTACACTATGAAGGTTTCATGTCCAAGGATCAACCACTATATTATCACATAATGTAGGGTCTATCCATAATCCTCATAAAATGATAACAAAGACAGTATCTCAATCATGGTGGTTCCATCAACTAATTTTATATTAAACCACATCCAGGGCACTATCACACTCATGGGAGATGACTGTCCACTATAACTTCACATCAAGTCTTGGACCCCATTTAACTAATAGTAGTATAACTTTTATTACTCAGGTCTAAACATCTCACTCATGGATGATCTACCATGATCAAGTCAACAATCTCACTCATGGATGACACAAACTCAGCCCATAACAACTATCTCACTCATAGTGGGCCAAACATAGATCAAGACAACTATATCACTAATAAATAACCCAAATCCATTCCAAACTTGAATTTTATATCTCACTCATGGAAGTCACGCCAATTCAATCTCACTATTGGAAATGCCATGCCTTGAGACACATTACACCTTAGTATGATTCCATTTTCTATCACAAAAACATTTCAATAAGGACCCAAAAACCCATAAATTTTTTTTCCAACTCATCTCACCCAAGACCATCCCATAGCTAGCCTCTCACATCAAAACACAACTTGATTCTCCCAACAGGTATCCACTAGGGTCCTCCTGACCCATATTAACCTCCGCTCATCGATACTTGATTCCAATAATCACCCATAGGTTACCTCACAAATAGAATGATCATTATGACCCTATCCACATCAGACAGTGTCCTATTCATTATTAAGTTACCCCATGGAATGCTAATGAAAATAACCTTTTGTAATTTATATGACCCGTACCTAGGTCTCATTTCTCATATCTTAAGAGGTACCTCTCAAAATTCTACCAAAATGAATACCCTCTCTTTCATCTTGTGTCATGTCTCAAAGGACCCCTTTCATTTAGAGACCATATCAAGACTCACCACTAACCTTAAGAAGGAGTTCCTCATCACTCACATGGCTCACTTCAGTACCACACATCAATACTCTACCTAAAACATGTCATTCCCACAGATTAGCCCTAGGATACCAACCTAGTCTATCCAAATATCATCTCACATACCACGAACTCAAAAAGGTCTCTCAATAGATCAACTAATTCCCTCACTAATTTTTTATATAGTCTTCAGGTGATGACAATTTACCCAATGTTCTAAACAGAAATTCCTCTGATTCCAAGAGACCAAAGAAACCTCATAATCTTATATTAGTAATATAATAGTCCTTACCCATATACAGAAACCCATGAAATTTTTTGGTCATGCACACACATACATAAATATACATATAAAATTTTATAATAGGGGAAACCTACCTCAGTCAGAGAGTTAACCCCTCATCGAGCTCTGCGAAGCCTTTTCCAATCACATTGTGTATTATCCATGCCCCTGAGCACCTGCCTCATTCCAAGAGGCATCAATAATTATTAATTATAAACATTGATAACTAATTAATCATAAATGACTAAATACTCACTGAGCATCCTTAATTCACTAAAAACTCAAGCAATAGAGTGTGTTCCACTCCCAACATGCACCCAAGTCTAAGACACATAAAATAAAAATTAATACACCGATTCCAATATCCAATTTATGGAAAAACCATAAATAAATACATCATGTGGTATAAATTTAATGGAATGATGAGAAAAAAAATTCATACATTGACTCGGGTCTCCTTCAAGCCACTATGCACAAAATACCCATCAATATCATCCAATTTATCCATGCCCTAGTATGATTAGCACCAGAAACCTAAACTTAACCAAATAGAAATCAATAAAAACTAGGGGGAAACATAAACATAGTCAAGAGTGAATGCACTTACCCAAAAATAATTGTTATATCACACCAAAAATCATCCCATACCATTAAGTATCGATTGAGGAAGAGGGGGTGGAGGGAAAACTGATTTGGAACTCTCCTAAATACCCCAGACTCTAAAAAGATGAGGAGGTTGAATGATAAATTACAACGATTCCCCTGATTAAAAAATAGGGTGGATTTTTTTGTAGTATGACCTCAAGGGCTATGGTATAAACCCCACTTACTACAGTGTGGAGTAGGGGATACATGCCACACCCCACCTCAGGTATCCCCCAAGGGCCACCCCTCCTACTATGAAAACCTCTAGTTTGGGTCATAGTGCTCATCACCAAGTTACACTATAACTTAGCCTTCTCGGTTGTGTCATTGATGGCCCCCATGAGGTAGGTTATTCCCTATAGACCTCTCCCTTTACATTGTGGTGTAGACTTTCGGATACTCCATGGTTTTCCATGACTAAGCTAGGTCCAAGCTATGGAATGACCCTTAGGTTGTGGCGTAGCCACCAAAAATGGGTTAGGGAACCCAATCCCAAGGGTTTGCCTTCTCTGCGGTGTGGCCCCTAGGGAAACATCATAGGAAATACACCATGGGAAGACCTCTATAGAACACATTTTCGAATCCCATTGTGTATTTATTTTAATGATCACAAACACACATATGTGCTTTTGACTTGATTTATGTTTTAATGTTGTATTTTAAGTGATTCTCTTGAGTTATAGTGACAGGAAAGAAACCATAATTATTAAATTCTTAAAACAGGATTAAAGGATCTCTTTTGAGTACAATGCAATAGTGAAGAAAAGAACAGCTTGTAAGAGTGCACTGGCCTATCAATACAACAACCGGATCTGTCTTTTGTTAGATGTAATCCATAAACTATGTAATAGAGACTCAATAGCTGGCTGATGGAGGTTCCATACTCATAGGTTTTACTATCGTATGCATCGGTTAGCTAGTGGCATTAGGTGGATAATTGGTGGTGCTATTCCATAATCTTCTAAGGTGTATTTATTGTTGTCTTAAATGGATTAACTTGCCTCTTAAGGGATTTTCTCAACCTTGGATAACCCTGACACCCTAGAAGGATATAAATAAAGGGCAAGGGAGGCCTGGATCATCATTTTCATGACCCAACCCACCATATCCCACATGTTTGGTGATATATGAGTGTGAAAACCCCCAACCTACCTCCAATAGGCTTGGGGAAGCTGACCAACGCTGAGTAGGAATATCACACATATAGGAGGTATTATCCTAAGGTACTTGTATGCATAGAAAAATATTTAGTCCCATACAATAATAAAATGTAAAAAATTCAAAAAAGATTAATGCATGCATACATATAAATCCAAACATCAGAGTACCACATAGTATGGAAAGAGAAAAGTGCCAAATACAAGACCACAGAAAAATGAAAAGAAGTCCCACCTACTCAGAATAAGGCGAATAATGTCAAATGAAACCCCAATGTGAACCTCAGTCTATCTAAACCAAAACTATGATCAGCATATAACAATCCTCTTAGGACACCATCAAAATGACTATCATCTGTATATGACATGACACATGCAAGAATATCCTAGGTAGAGGTGAGTATAACAATACATAGTAGGACACCTAGAAATCACTAAACATAAACCTCAATATTAGTCATCTCATAAATACACATGTATTTAAATCAAGATATGAGAAATAAAAATAAAAAAACCCAGATATACTCATAATAGACTCCAAGTCTCAAAGAATTCTTAAACATATGAGGATATATTGTGTTTCAATAGATGTCACATTGTCTATGTATGTTGGTCACACCGATTCAACAAACCCCAATACATGATAGTCTGTCCTCCAATGGTTACATGATGTGTAATACCACACGGATTCTAGGGCATGCAATCCCTATACATGCCGATATGGATAGATATGGATCACATGAAATGTGTTCCCACCATATGGAGTGTGATTTTTATCTCCATTTGGAAATACTAACTGCCTCACAGAGAGGAATACATGGTGTGTGTCCCTATGGACTACATGGTGTGTACTTCATAATTTCATAGAAATTGTAGAACATTCACACATCTCATACCAACATCACCATAGCCACTAAATCTACCACATGTCTCTCTTTAAATACCATATTTTGTTGAACGAGACTCTCCATTTTTAATGGTGGGAAAAATGTAACATCTCTATTTCACCCTTATAAGAAAATGAAATATTTTTAGGATCGTTTTCATATCCAATCACCGAGATAACATGATATTTCAAGAAGTTCACCACATCACTTCCCAACATTGTAACTAAAAGATGTCCATATGGACCTCAATGATTCCATATACCAAGTGAAATCTCCATAATCCACATCAATGTGACATCTATTGAAACACAATATATCCTCATATAGCATCAAAGGCCACCATTAATGGTCCATTATGGACTCCAGATGTTCCCAGCCAGTCCTCATACACCCTTGGATGAACCTCACCTTTCACAACCATCTCTACCACTAACTCTAGGACCATAAGTGCTATCTACCACTAGCTTTGACCAGTAAAATGGTGACCTCTAGGGTATCCCATATATGGAATTAAATGTTCATATACCTATGGTGGAGTGGTAGGTATTATGGTATGAAAAATCTAGAAATAGTAGATGATCCTCCCATTTATGGTCCGTAACTAACAAGTAAACCATAATATTGTTCACCAAAACCTAAGTAGTTTTCTCAACCTGGCTAGCTACCTTGGGTAGAAAAACTAATCAACTAACACTGAGTCCCATGTCCTCCTGAATCTTCTCACAAATCATGAAGTGAAGTTAGAATCATAGTCTAAAATATATTTTGAGATAAATCCATGAAGCTAGACTACCTCATTCAAGAACATGCATCCCAAACACTCTAATATGATCTGCTCTCAGATGGTTAATAAGTGGGATAACATGTTAAGTTGACCAATGAACACTTAGAAAATTCTATGACCAATCACAGATAATTGAAACTACAACATAAAAACCAAAAATATAAAATCCCATTTCCACTTCCATTTTGAAACATTATCCATTAACTACTGATAGGTGAGACACTAAGAGTCTGATTCAGCAATCCGCTACCACATCCTTGTCCTCTAACCTTGATTGAAAAATATCATGGTATATCCATACCTATCTTGGGTGTAAAACTATGGGAAATAAACCTCATCAACACTTATGTCCACTACATGACTGGTGTCATCGTCCATACTCAATCAAGGATAATGTGATCCCCACCATTAGAAAATCCATCAAGATTATGTCTAGTGGATATCTAGTCACAAAATATCTCATAATAGATATCCCCAAGATGTACCTCCCAAAATCTTTGAAGGAGAAGAGGGGAAATAATCACTGACTGGAGGTACATTGCACCAACCTCACCCTAAATGTTCAAATGTAAAGTGGAAAATAACTCTATCACCTTTCTTAATAATAGAAAAAAGAAAAGGGTATTTTGGTTATCATCTATCACCACAATACTGTTAGGTATCTCTAAATATCACACCACCTCAACCTTTGTAGGGTTCACTACCACTCCCATGTTTAAGGAGACATTCTATAAGAAGTAGACCACTTGGATCTAAAACTGATAGTTAGGGAGACTCATATAAAGATAGTACTCTTAGAGAATGTCTAGAACCATTCTCAAGTATATCACATGCTAATCCTTAGACACCAAGAACACTAGGATTTCACTAAAAAAGACTACTATAAACTGATCCCAAAAGGGTTAAAGTACCTAGTTCATAAGTCTCACAAAATATAATCATGTGTCCAACATGCCAAATGATATCACCATAAAATAGAATCATCCATAGAGGCCTTAGAAGGAAAACTTTTTTATATCCTCAAATTAATCCTAGATATGGTTATAAACTATCCAGAGGCCTATCTTTGAGGACAACTTTTCCCCTAACAACTAGGTGAATAAGTCATTGATTCTCGGGGGTGGACACTCCTCCTTGTCATTCACATATTTCCAGTGACATCAATCCACACCTGGCATCAATAACTCATATACCTTCTATTTGAACAATATATGATTGAAAATGAGAACAAACTAGGTCTAACAATGACCCTTTCTCTGTAAATCCTCTAACTGCACCTTCATCTCTCGCTATGTTACAGGGTCATCCAATATGATAACACAGATATCAGGCCATCCCTGGTGAAAGTCTGTACAAAAAAATTGTATGGGGTGATAACCATGAAACATACTCATTGAATACATCCATATAATCCTATAACACTATTGGAAACTAATGATAATAGCATCGGCTTCTCCAAGGATCATATTATTTAATTTATAGGAAATCAGTTGTATCCTCCTACACATGACCTCATCCTTCCATGCCTAGGACTAATCCTTAACAAAGGAAGAAAACTACATCCTACAACACATATTCACTAAAACCCTCCTTGGTAGTAGAAAACTAATCATGGATGGAAAAAAACTAGTCCATATTGAGTAAAACATCATAGGGTCCCAGTGCCTCTATAGAAAGGATCCATACGAGACTCTCTTTCTATCTCCGATTAAGGTCACATAACTGACAAGTGTTTAATCACCGATCCTCTATAGTAGGGTCTCCAATCCAATGGTCTAGACAAAGGCTCAAAAACAATCTCTATGTCTTAAACTAGGGATATAGAAAGAAAAGAGTGGCTCGTGATCATGTCTATCAAAATTGAAAGTAAAGTAGAATGGACACAGATCATAACTCAAATCAATCTTGAAGACTTTAGGTAAAAATAATATAGTTCTTCAATATTCTGACGTCTCTGACCACTAGCTCACCGAGCCTATAATAGACCACCTAGGGGTGATGGTGGTGGAAATTGATCAAAGTGAAAAAAAACTCCTAGTACTCTCTAAACTCCTCTTCCATGACCACCACCCTGTGGATATCACTGTTCAAACTTCTCCCTCTATATGGGTGATCTACTCACCCTGTATTTGTATGCATCATGGGGGTAGTAAAATACTATATGATATGTACTCATACATTACAATTATGATGATGAATCTCTCTAATATGATAAAAACTATCCTGAGAGACCTAAACTATAGGCCCTTTATCCTGGGATTGTCTCCTAAAGTGCCTCATACACATAGATCCCTATGACTATAATTGGATGCCCAATACTGAGGTATTATCTCTTGTGTGTACCCTACCAGCATCCACTATCATAATTTTATTTTCTACAAATATTTTCACTACTAAATCATACTCAAGAACTCCATCATAGTTGGGAATACAAAGAGATATCACTCTATCATGGATATCTTAGTGTAATCCCTGTTTTATGTTATGTTATCCGAAGAATGAATATTGAAACATATCTAGAGAGTATCATAAAATTTTAGTGAACCTTAATAAATACTATTCCATAGACATTCTACCCTACTACAACTACAAAATCTCCTAAATGCGCATTGATCACAACATAGGTAGAGAGAACTCATCGGTAAAGAGATGCTCAAAATCTTACAAAAGGAGAGTTGTCTTATCATGTGACTAAGTAACTAGACTCCAACATACCCCAATATATCCCTAAATAAGAATCACTAATAGGACGACCCTTTGATATGTTGGTGTCCTCACATAGAAGAAGAATCATGTAACCAACTCAAGCCATTCCTCAGCTGCTTGGGGTCGGTCTCACCCTGATACCTAGGATATCACTACTTATGAAACTCATGGAGTGTTATCATCTTATGTACATCCTAGACTAGTACTACTAGCACAAACTGTTGTTCAATGGGTGGTGTAAATACTAGAAAACCACCTATAGGTACCACCTCTTATCTAGGCCCTTGTACGGAAGCCTCATCACTCGTTGAATTATCCTTAGCATAACATTGTGGAATCCTGGATGTAAAAATCATAGAGGAATCCAGAAATAAACCAGATGAACCATGATCAATAAGTATATATAGAGAGTTGACTAAAGAAGGATATGAAAACCACAACCCATTACTATATGATTCATATATAAGTATTTTTTCTTATAACTATTTTCTACGTGTACCGAGTCAATAAGTAGGTTATTAGAGTCTCGGTGAATGGATACATCAGTCACTAAACCAACATTAGACACCCTAGCTATAAATGTGAGCTCAAAAAACTTTAACACTATTTCCATAAATCCCAAAACAATCTCACATCTACAAAATCTCCAAACTCTAGTCTCAAGGTAAACCTCCAATGATACCAGTTTTTTATGAACCAACCCACCAAGAACCACATGGACAATGATAATCTAAGTATGATAACCCCAATACCACATCCTATAGTCCAGAGGATGGAATCCTACATTGAGTATGCACATCACACAAATTGGAGGCATTATCCTAAGGTATGTTTATATATGCACATGTCTCTAAGACCATACAATACTTAAAGGTAAAACAATAAAAATGATACCAATTCAAAAACACGTCTAAATACCACCATCAGAGTACCACATAGTACAAAAAGTAAAAAGGGCTACATACAAGCCCACAAAAAACTGAAAAAGAGTGCACCCTTATAAGAAAGATGGTATTACTATCAAATGAAACACCAGTATGAACCTGTGTTTTTCTAGCACAAAACTATGTTTCTCCTACTCCCAGCCCTTCTAGGACACCATAAAATGCATGTAATCTATATAAGATGAAACACGTGTGGGAAGATCCCATATAGGGGTGAGTATAACAAAACAAAGAAGTAAAACCTAAAATAACTAAACATAATGCATCAAGAGTATTCATCTCATCAATACACAGGTATTTCAATCGAGATACGAGACAAAAAATGATACCAAAATTCTAGATATACTCATAATAGAATCCAAGTCTCAAAGAGGTCTCAAACATACTACCATCCATAGGATTATACTCATGGATTCAATGTAATGCTCATTTGTTAGATCTATCTCCATGAGTCATGTTGTTATTAATGACATCCTTTCAAGAGGTTGTGCTCATCGGGTCTCTCCATGGATGCACTCACTGGAACTACAAGGATCTTAGAACAAAGGTACAAGATTATACCGAAGACCTCTAATGGACATTGAGAAACCTAAATAGAACTTTAAGTATCTCGATACATAAATAAGTGATCACACCTTGGACCACTAGGGGATGTCATAGACCCAATCTGGAATAACCCACTAAGTAGGGTATTAATTCCCACATAAGTTGGTCACAAAGATGCTACAAACCCAACCTAGGGAAATTGAAGGAATGATAGAGTATCACACCCTAGGTAATTTGGAGGTAAAATAAAGACTATATCCAAGAGTCATCATGTAGAGGAGATCACAATCCTATGCTGATGATGTAATGAAACACTATAACCTCATAGTGATAGAAAAAGATAAATCACTCAACCAATACTGGTATATTCTGAAACAGTATGAGGGTAACCACATAAGATCATACCACAATTGAATTAAGATTAATGAGGTCTCTAACCCACCCTTCAAGGAGTACATAGAATGTCTCAAAAGGGCACACAACGTTTCTCATTATGCCTGTAAATTCCCTTATATCACACTCAAAAAATAAGTGCTTCCCAAAAAGACATGGCCTATCCCATTATGGTACACAAAATGTAGATGTTCATCTAGCACTCAACATACTCTCCTGCCCATGCCTGTGAACTTTACAAATTACACGGTAGGTTCTCCACTATACACGATCTGTGAATCCACATAGGCTCATGGGAGTATACTCCCTATACACTTTGAGTCATCCTCCAAGGGTTACATGACATGTGACTTGGCACACACAATATGTAACACCACATGGATTCGTAGGAATGTACTGTATGTACATGCCTAGAAGGTCATCTAAGGGTTACACAACATGTTGAATTTATCTCTACAAGGAAACCCTAGACGCCGGATAGATAGGACTTCATTAAATTTGTCCCTCTAGACTGTATTATGTGTAGTTACAAATTTTTAAAAAATTACGAAATGTTCATGAATCATCTACCCACATAAACTAAACCAGAGAATGCACCTGAGGACCCTTAAGAAGGCCTAGATTTGGTTGAATGAGCCTAGACATCACTTATTTCTAGATTTTATCCATCTAATTCACTCAGTAAAAGGTTCCCATTACACCACATTGCATGCTGCATGAGAAACCATAACCAAGGAACCTAGATTTTATCGTGATCAACCAATGATAATTTTCAATCATCACCACATATCGATCACACCATTATTCATGAACCCAAACCCATGAAACTAATATTTTTCACCATGGAATGATTATAAAATGATTGATTACTAAGTATTTGGTCGAACCAATGACCAAGGAAATACTAGTGGTGAATCATGTGAAGAAACGAGGAATAAAGGTAAAAACCAAAAAGTAAGGGAAAAAATAATTCATTATTTTGTTTAGCCTTAATATATATCCATTATAATGATAAATTAATAGATATAAAAATTAATAATATCAATTCCCATATACCAAGAAGATAAACCTGATCCCACAAACATGAATGACTTTTGAATCAATCTGTTGGGGTATGTGATTCACGTTTGTCATGGAATAATAAAATGGTGAAATAAAATAATGAAAATAAACACTTTCACTTGAGTTAGATCGATCAAAAAAATAAGGATTCATGTTATCATTTTTGGTGGGATCCACAAACTCTTATTGGATCACCAATGCAATCCTTGATCTTTCATTAGTTGTATGAGAATCCTCCAAGGACACTTCTCTAATGGATCCTATAAATAAGCAGGGTTATGCATATAACCATAGAGCATGACCATAACATTAATTTTATAATGAGAGGACAAGGTCTCTTCATCCAAAATAAAATATAAATAAATAAATAATTTTTTTTTATTATTTTCACCCATGAATTCACATTATCAAAACTTACAAGATAAGGGATATGTCATACCTAGGTTAAAAAACATATTCCAAACTCAATGTAAGTCTAAAATTTATGATTAGATACTCATTTAGGATTTATTATATTATTTTAAAAAAACAACAATGCATGAATTATATAACATTTTTATTATATAAAAATAATCAGCTTTGGGCCTCAAAATATTGCACCATCTTAGTTCCTATCTCTAAAAATATTCATAATTTTTTTAAAGGACTAAAAGGGAAAAATAGAGATGTTATAATAATTTAAAATAAGCATGCTTCCAATAAAACACTCTCTGATCTCCAGTAATCAGTAATGCGTCTCTAATCCTTAAATATTTTCAATGTTCCAATATTTTTTATCTCTTTTCAAAGAATATCAAGAAAACATAATCCATTGGAATTGAGATCATCAATGTGAACCACTTAAATTCATGATATTTATCAACTTTATTTATGTTCCATCAAGTCTCCTTTTTTTATTATTTCTCTATGCTGTCTTTCTCTTTATTCTTGAGCCTTCCTAGTTTCTTATATATGCCACTGGATCTCTCAATCAATTGTAACTTTTCTCTCTCATCTCAACTTGTTCCATATTATTATATTTTAGTGAGTGTTTAAATGGTTTTTAAAGGGTCTCTCAAAAGAAAACCCATCTCATTTATTTATCCTTATTATTGGTTTCTTTATTTTTTCATTCTAAATAAAGAGTTCTTGAGGATCATGGATTCATACTAAAACTAAGTATTATTGGTTTCATGATTTATTTGTTCAAAATAAATGGTCTATTTTGATTATTTTATTTTCATTAAAACTAAGGGATGATAAATAATTTATTCTTGTATCTCCATTAAAACCAAGGGCTTATATAAAACTATCAAAAAAATTAAGTGGAAGGTATATAGGGTCACCAAGTATGCTATTTCTAAACTATGTTATCAAAGTGAACCTTTACTTTTTTAATTTACACATTTACTTGTTTGTTATGCTTTCACTTCACTAATTTATTTTAATTATTGATATAATTTACTTTGATAATATCCACTTCCTTCATGATATGGCCACATATTTTATAGAATCATTTCAAATTCATTTAATTTTTATTTTCCTTATTTTATATTTTTTTAAAAGGTAGTTCAATCCCATATTTCTATTCTACTAGAACTAAAAAATGGTATTAAAGGAGTTATTTGTGTTTTCATTAGAAAATTTCTTTCTTTAAATTTTGTTTTGAAAATAATAACTAATTTCAAAGTCTGGTTTTAGAAAAAAAATATACCTATTATAATCACAAAACTTTATTTTATGGTTTAAATTATTCTTATTGGAATAATATCATGTCTATTTTTTATAAGAATTGGTTATCATATTTGGAAAATGGTTATGCTTGGTTATGCTCTGACAAATGAACCAAAATATAAATGGACTCCCTATGAAATTACATATTTTAAAATATATGGTAAAGCTTTGAATTACTTAAATTTTGGTTTAGATAAAAATCAATTCAATAGAATACATACTCGTAAAACAACCTATGAATTTGGGAAAATATTATAATTTCCACATAAAGGAACTAATATAATTAAAGACACTATATTGGATATGTGTGTACAATATTTTGAAATTATATAAATTAATCCTAGTGAATGTATTATAATAATTTTTATGCACTTTAATAAAATTTACCATGGTAGAAAATCACTTAGTGATGATTTTTCTATATAAATTATCCTAAGGGAAATACTATATGTTTTAACTTGTTTATGGGATCCTAAAGTGTTGACCATCTAAGAAGAAAAATCGATGAAGATTATGGTAGTTGAATAAATCACTAGATCCATTATGATAGATGAAATCACCAAGAAATTTCAAGTGATCAAGGAAGCCTCATAATCCATGAAATCCAAGAGGAAAATATCCTTTAAAACAATAAAATATGTTTATTCTTTTGAAATTGAAATAGATGATGAAAGTTGAATTGATAAATTTATCATAAATGTGAACATGCTTCTAAATAAGAATAAATCATCTCATTGTTCCAAAAAGAAGATCAAATTGAATTTATTATTATGAGGTGCTATGAATTCAACAATAAGAAACATATATGGATAGAATTACTTATTTATAAAAGAGGTTGGATGAAAATAAAAAAGGTAATAATTCTCATAGAGCCATAACTTGGAGTGATTGTGATGATTTTCTAGACTCACTCTAGTATGAAATTTCTTATGGTGGAAGTTAAGGTGAGTAGTAATTTAAATCCCAAACCACATACCACTACTTCCTCTTTCTACTCCTCTTATACAAGTCCTCTAAGTTACTAGGACCTAAAATATGATCATTATCCAATTGAAAATAGATTTCATTAAATTTATTCTTTGTCTAAGTATCTTTAGAAAAAATATAAATATGTTTTTAATGAGAAAAATCAAGTTTAAATTTAATATGATCTAATTTTTAAAGAAAAATTTGATTTGGGTTTGAAATAAAAAAATCAATTATAAGTTGAAGCTTTAAAATATGAAATCAAGGATATCAAAAGATCACTTTCAAAATTCACCAATTGTGAATAAAATGTTAACATGATAATTTATTTTTGACATGTTAGAATTAATAATCATGGTTTCGGATTGTTAAATTATAATTATTGTTCTTAAAACAATACTACTTTTGTGAAAGGTGTTTCTTAAAATAAAATTTCAAAATATTGTAAAAAAATTAGGCATTTAATTTATAATTATGTTTATAAAAATGACAGATATTGAAGACCTAGGTGTATCCATATTTATTCCAATATTATTCAAAAATATAAACAAGTTTGGGTTCCAAATCTCAGTTATCCAATCTTAGTAGAACCAAAATTGATTCACCTCTCAATGACTGTTAGCTCACAATACCAAACCAAGATCTGGGTACCAAAAAGCCTCTTTTATTGATATCTTGTAGGGTTATGGAACCTGATGTAAATAAAATATTAAATAGTGGCCATACTATAATGAAAAGTCCATGTATTTGGAAATGTTGTAAAATCCATGATGTATTTTGTTTTTATATGTCTTATTTGTTTAATATAGGGTTTTTTAATTATCTATTACTCTCTTCTCTAATAATTTATCAATGTTTTAATATTTTTTTAAAATCGTGTTATAAATTTACATCTATTAGTATGATAGTCCTAATTATTTGAAAATATTATATAATTAGTTGAATATATTTATACATGTTGAAAAATACTTATTTTCAAATGTTTTTATTTTGAAGGAGTTTTTTCCTTGTCGTGTCTTATTTTTAACCATTATCCTTATTATTATATATTTTTCACACCTTCTTGATTTTAATTGTTTTTTATCCTCTTTATATATTGAATTATTATAGTTTGAAAATTACCCCACTTTAATATGTCCAAATTTTAATAAAGGGGGATTTAGATACTGTTATGCACATTTCATAAAGGTTGTTTTGAATTTATCTTGGAAATATATCATATTATCATATTTCTCTAACCTCTTTCATTGTAAGTTTGTTTTTTATAACCATAAAATGGGAGAAGGTTTTGATGATAGAGGAAAAAGATAAAATAATTAAAATGGATTTTTATCAAGGGGATATATTTCTATCAATTTATCGTAATTGTCGAAAAATAGTTTCATGAAAATTTGGGAAATCCATCATTTTTATATTTTTCCTATTCCTTGTCATGATTTTTACATCAATTCTTATTATCATAAACATGTGGGTTATTATTGACTCTCATAGTGTGTTTTTTTAATTATAAAAAACAATCTTATGTGTTTCTAACTTGTTTGATGTTGTTTTAAGTGTGTTTTTATTGTTTCATTTGAGTTATAGTGATATAAAAGAAACCAACATTTTTAAGTGATTAAATCAGGCTCAAAGGATCTCTTACTAGTACAATGAATTAGTGGAGCATCGAATATCTTGTAGGAGTGCACCATCTAGTCAATACAACAACTAAAATCCTCATTAAACAGTAGTAATCTACCAGAATGGATAGATAGTTGTGTTTCTTGACTTTTTGTAGCTTCATTCATGAGTATCAACTAAAATATGACATCGATCGACTATTCTGTGGTGTCATTCCAAAATATTTTAAGGCATAGTTAGTGTGGTATTAAATGGATTGAATCTACTCTTAATTGATTCAATCAACCTTGGATGACTCCAATAGCAAAGAAGGCTATAAATAATGGAAAAGGGAGGATTGGATCATCATTTAAGTGAAGTTTGCTTCCAAAAAAATAATATCTAATATTCAATGATAAATAATTAATCTATAATCATCAATGATATTAAAAGTTAAAATATTTATCATCCTTTCCCAAAGTAGACAAAGAGAACATCATCTCTGGTATTCAAATCATTAATAGGCACTATTTAATGCTATAATCTTCATTAAATTTCTTTATGTACCATCAAGTATCCTAATTCTGTCCTTTATTTTTCCACTCTATAATTTTTATTGATCCTTTTTACTTTTTTATATAACCCCTTGGATTTATCTTTCAATAGTAACGTGTATCTCTCTATCTATAATTCTTTCATATTATTATCTTTTAGTGAGAGTTTATATGTATTCATAATGGGTTTTTCCAAATGGAAAACCATCAATTTTCATTCCTCTTTATTAATATAGGTTTTTATTTAAAAGCAAGGGTTCTTTTGGTTTTTAAAATCATGGGTTCATGATTTCATTATTTCTACATTAAAAATAAAGGGGCTATTATGGTTCCTAGGTTTTCATAAAAATAAAGGGACATTCATTTTTTGGTTCTTGGATCTCCATTAAAACCAATGGGATATATAACCCTATAAAGCCTTCCTGATAGGTGGAGATATAGGGGAACCTACGGTTCTTTTTTTGAAATCAGTTATCAAAGTGTTCCCTTAAAATTTTGATTTCCATATTTACTTTATAGTCATTATTTCACTTCATTACTTATTTTAATTTTATTATTCTTTCCTTTGATAATATCAAATGATTTCATGATATAACCATATTTTTTTATACCATCATTTTGAATTCATTTTATTTTAATTTTGTTGTTTACTTTTTTCATTTTTTTAATAAGGTAATTCACCCCATACTTCCAATATACACCAACCAACAAAAACACTAGGCTTACATCATGTCATCCTTGACCATTAAATCTTATCACATATCCCTCATGAATGTGTTGTGGTGGCTATCTATAGCTGAAATATTTACTACAAGACTACCACATCATTGTTCTTCCACTAACCAAAGCATCCAAACAACTATTTGGACTTAATACATGTCCAAAAACCCTTTTTAAAAGTTAAAAATGCTCAAAATAATAATTTTATCCCAAATTAAAGGACTAGCCACCCTATCCAGGATGAAAATTCAAAATCCTTCTATAATAATGACCTAGAAGTCTACGAGTGGTTAGAAACTTTCCACTAAAACACTTCTAATCCTTGAGAATTCATGATAGTCCTAAAACCATGTCCTTAAATCTATCTCAATCGTTATTTCACTATAGGATTATTTAATTCTACTATGGAACACCAAATATGATTCTTCTGCACAACTCTGGCCACTAAGCTTGGATCTATAGGCTTTCCCTCTAGTCTGGCCCCCATACCACCTCAATTATGTCCTAAAAACCACTCTTGATGTGGTTACACTCTCAATATGTATAATATTATGAATTAATATTAGTAATAAATAATATGGTTGACTTATCCTTATAATTCTTGACTAAACTCACTAATGCATCACCATGACACCTTGATCGATCATGTTGTCTTAACACCCAAAGTTATCACTGAATCATCCAAGAAATAACACTAAATTATATACACAACTCTTATTGAAACTCTATGGTTAAATCACCAACTACCTACTCCAACCATAAATCTCTTACCACCAACATCAATGAACCTCTGATCTGCCTCTCTCTTAAATCTCACCAAACCTGCCTCAAGCCTGATTTCAATGCACCAAATCCTTCCAAAATTGCAACTAAACTTTGAATATGGTATTTAATGAGAAATCAGATCACATTATATCTTGCCACAAAATGATATCATGGTGCTTTTTCGGCCTTCCACCAGAAAATTTCACTTCCTCCATGTCCCTTATTACAAGAGGTTCATGGTACCATGACTGATATGATGCTCCCCACCATAAGAGTATCATTATTATCACCAACCAACTAACACACAATATCCTTAGTCCAAACTTTATTAATTACCACATTAAATGACTACACATGACTTCTCCACTCATACTTGAGTTCTAAAATTAAACACCAACCTTCACCCATTCTCACCTTACCAATTTTGTCATCATCCAATAGCTAATGGTGCACTCCCCACCATATGACTTCCCTTACACTGATCCCTAAGTGTCAACCCAAACATGTCTTGTCTACACACCTACCTATAAACAACCCTGTCATGGACTGAACCCCTGGGCCACCATGGATAAGAGTATACAACCATTGTACTACCACTATAACACCCTAAAAATTTATTATAAAATAATAATAATCTTGATATACTACTTAACAAGAAACACCAATCCTTAAGAGAATTGAGATGTATTATGAAAATATTATTATTTAAATGTCACCTATATATAGAATTATTGGGTATGAATATTAGTAATCTCATTATGAAATATGTTAATAAAATTAATAATCAATAAAAACATATTTATTATTTTCTATGAATTAAAACTCAATTTTTAGTGAAGTCATTTTATACTAATGCATTTTCTTCATAAATGTTTTTTATTACATTTTTTTATGTGGAAATTATAATTATTTTATGAAAGTTTTAGAAAATAAATTTTAAAAAATGAAAATTATTTTTTAATTTAGAACATAAAAAATATCTTAGAGTTCATTTTTGATAATTTAACAAAATTATTGATATTTCAATGAGTATTTAAAACTATTGTTTTTTATTGAAAATTTTATTTTCAATTAAAGAAATTATAAATATAATTTTTTTATTAAAAGGATTTTAAAATTATAATTAGTTCATTTCTATTATTAATAATCTAATTAAGGCCTTTAGAATTAATTTTATATTGGATTTCGGTATAAAAACTTTTTTTTTACTTTAGAAAACATTTTTCTAGAAAACTACTTTTGATCGCATTTTGTGGGTTTAATTTTAAATAAAATTATACCACTTATGTCAATTGAATATTAAAAAATAGATACCATATTCTGAATTAGGAGGATAAAATTATGTAAGTAGGTCACTTTTCCTTATCATTATTAATAGTAACCATGGTTAATATTTGTCACCACGGTAAGGGTAAAATGGATAAAATAGGATTAAAAATTTGGGATAAGGATTGAAAATTTCTCTAAAACATGAATATATCATTTTATATGAGTAGATTTAATCCATGTACATACATGTTTTAAAAATATGGAAACATAGTGACATTTTTATATGATTAATTCCTCATTATCGCTCAAATTTATCCAATAGATGAAGGTAAAACGGTCCTTGTAGTTTAGCTTGGGTTCTCGAATCCTCAGAGACCTAAGAAGAAACCTATAGAAACGTACATGATATACACTATTTTTGTCTATGAAGTGGCCAACTTGGGTTGATTTTAGATGGATTTAACAGAACTCTAAGAAACTTAAGTTAATTTAATTTAAATTAATTAGTTGATCATAGGTTATTACTTGGGGTGGATTGGATGTATTTCCATTTCAATGATTTTAATTTCTTATATTTGAGATGGATTAATTTAAGATGATAAAAAAAATCATCACTTACTGATTTAATGCCTACCCACTTTAATACTAATCAACTATAAACTTGAAAGATCAAATTTTTTTTCACTTCAAGGTAAAGGTTCGTATTAGCACATGAAGTGTGTGGCCTTAAATTCAACAAGGATGATGGTGTTTAAAAATCATCAAATAAAAATATAATTAAAGAAGTGATTATACATTAATGGAGTGATAAATAAAATCCAATCCATCCCCTTTATACTCCCTTGGATAAACCCATAAGTGGGTTTTCCCTCCATTGATCTCATGGTTTCAATGGAAGCGGAACGTAGACTCATGAGGGAAGAAATGGAGAAGTAAAAAACAACAACAAAAATCGATCACTCCTCCATTGTGTGATAAATATCACAAAGTATGGTGTGAATAAATTCACACATTGAACCAATGGTATCAAAGTGATAAGTATAATAATATAATAAGAGAAAAGGAAGAACTTTTTTTAATAAACTAAGGTGAATTAAACAACTTACATGAGAAAGAAATGCAATTACAAACACAAAGCGGCAACATAACACTACAATGAACCAATCACCAAAGATGAAAAACTCCTTCACCAACAATGCCTTAAATAGGCATTTTTGGAGCATTGGATTTAGCATCCAACAGTACAAAAGATCCCACTTGAGTATGGTAGGCCTAGGGTGGTGGAAAGTAAGGAAGAGGAGACTTTTCCACCCTTGACCCGAGGTGACAGCCAAATTGCTTCCACCGAACAGATGCACTTGTAAGTCCTTCTATATGGCCGAATTAGAGTCATCCATAGAATAATAAAATGTATCCTCGGATGTATTATACACGCCTGTAAAACTTGGGCCCATTTTGAGTTTTTTATTCGAAGATATTATTATATTAGTGGACTTTTTTCCTGGGCCGCAGAATCTGGACCAGAATTTTATCTCTAACTTGGGCCGCCTAAATGGACACTATGTAGGCCGAATTAGCATTGTCTCCTGCAGAGTTATTTGTTCCTCCACATGTCTTATAGAATATAACGAAATTTGGGATTAATTGGGCCTGTATGTTGGGCCCCACTGGCTCATCAGTGGGCTGGTTTCCAATCTGACTTCTCCAGAATTGTTTCCTTTCATCACAAAATATCTCCATCTTCTTCCATGAATTATCCATTGATCACTAAATCAAAAATGTTCATATTTAAGTATAGATCAATTTCCCAAAATATCATATTAGAATATGTATAATTATATTCCTTAAAATCAGATGAATCATTGGGATCTTTAAAAGATGTTAAAGAATGTACCACATAATAGTGCATTTTAAGAAGGTATTACAACCATAATGTGAAATGATGTTCAAAGTGTAAAATGAACTAAAATGGTGTTTATGAATAATAATGAACATGAATATTATATACATTAACAATGAATATTATCCTCATTTAGTGGCTAATCACACCACCCAACTTGAGTTTTGCTCGTCCCGACCAAAATATATCTCAACAATATGAAATTCGAATTCCCTTTTCCAAAAACATTTTAATACACAATGACCACTAGAAACCCTTATACCAAAAAATCATGAAACCCATCAAAATATTTTAATACAAGATAGTTTCATAAGAATATATCAATCCCAAGCCCATTCCTTTGTTCAAATTCATTGCCATATTTCATCCAATATCAATTAAGTATGAGGATGTGTTGTGCATCACAACAGACATGGGGGTTCATCTTTATTCAAGGGGGAAATTACAGAAGCGCTAGGTGGAATCACATTTCAATATTAAGAGGAGAATTCAATTTTTTTGTATTTTATATTTTTTGTTTTGTTTTTTTTGTTTTGTTTTTTTTGTTTTGCAATGTTTCCATGGTAATTGAAATTGAACTCAAAAGTTTCAACCCCTGTAGTGAGACTTTGTCGATGACTCTCAGGCTCAAAGACGTTAGGGCACCAAGTGAATCCCACATACTCAGGCATCATCTCAAGTTAACTCAGTCAAAAACAAATTCAAATTACCAAAAATAGAGATGAAATTACTAACTCTGGGTCAGACATTTATGGAGTCACGATCCCCAAGTGCCGAAAGCCACGCATTAGGTCCTTTTATTTCTCTACGCACAAATTTATTATTATTTTTTATTGAATACTCATTCTAAAACTAAAATGATCACCAAACTTATGCTGTTTATTTGGGGGACCCCATGAACTCAAACTAATACCCCACTATCCAAAGGGCGTGCATTGTGATCTTTTTTTTATTTGGATGAAAATATAAATGATGAAATATCACATTGTATAGCCATACTTTCCAAAATCTACGCTCAGGAAATTATACAAGGATTAAAATCAGAATTAGGGCATGCTAAATTATTTGATGTTCAGTTTCAAAGTGTGCAATGTGTATTACCATGTTCAAAGTTTAAGTAATTTTTCCTTCCATTTACACTTTTTTTTCAAATCATTCATTTTTTTACACAAAAGCCTTTTTTATTTTATCTCCCCCCCCAACATAAAATAACATTGTCCCCAGTGTTTTAAAAAAATAAAATTTATAAGGGGGTAGAGGTAGATAATGAAAGTTCAAAAAGGAAATTAAAAATGAGGATCACGGATTGAAGTCACCTGGTGGTTGAAGTTGAAATTATTGCTACTCCAAATTAGTCCTTTGATCTCTTAGGGGATGTAGGAACCTCCTTGATTGAACATGTATCACCCAAAATAGTCCCTGAACCATACAAAGAAGAACAAACCAGACAAAAAAACAACACAATAACTTATTGATTTCCAAGTATCATCATTTTTATGGTTTTCCCTGATTTTTTTTGTTTTTTTAAAATCAAAGTAATGATACATTGTATTCTTTTAAATTTCTGGCTACGGTAATACTCAGGGATCACACCGCATGACACGGATGAATATGATGCTCCCATTTCATACCCATCCATACTCATAAAAGAAGAACATGTCAATAGTCTAATTTTTTATTAAATATCAAAATGATTAATTAATCCTATTTAAAATATAAAGTTGATTAAAACAAAAAAAATTATTGGAAACATGAAAAACATGGGTTTCCTCCCATGCAACACTTTTTTTATTGTCGTTAGCCTGATATGGATTTTAAATCTATCAATTTTTTCCTGGTTCATAGGTTGGCTCAGTTAACTCAACCTCTATTTTCTGTTTATTGAATGATTCAATGAATGGTTTTAACCTTTGACCATTGACCTTGAAAATGTAACCACTTGTGGGATCTTGAATCTCTACTGCCCCATGGGGGTACACATGATGCATTATGAAAGGTCCTGACTATCTAGACCTTAACTTTTCCGGGTGTAAATGAAGTTTTGAACTATACAAGAGCAAAAGTCTTCCCAGTTCAAAATGTTTGACCATGATATTCCTAGATTGGTAGGCTTGAACTCTAGCTTTATTGATCCTTGAATTTTCATAAGCCTCTATCCTTAGTTCCTCCAGTTCATTGAGATCTAATTTCATTTTTGTTCTGGCCAATGAGAGGTCATAATCCATTTTCTTAATTGCCCAAAAGTCCTTATGCTCAATTTCAACATGTAAATGGCATGCTTTTCCATAAACGAACCTATATGGTGACATTCCTAGGATGGTTTTTTATACTGTACGATATTCCCAAAGAGAATCCAAGAGTTTCTTGGACCAATCTTTCCTAGAAGGATTGACAGTTTTCTCAAGAATTTGTTTGATTTCACGATTACCTAACTCACCTTGACCATTGGTCTGTGGGTGGTAAGCAGTGGACAATTTGTGAGAAATTCCATATTTTCCCATGAGTGATGAGAATGGACAATTGCAAAAATGAGTTCCATGATCACTAATGATAGCCCTAGGGATTCCAAATCTAAAGAATATGTTTTCCTTGAGAAATATAATCACAGTTTGATGATCATTGGATTTTGTAGAAATGGACTCAACCCATTTAGAGACACAATTGATAGCTAAGAGAATATAAAGATATCCCCTAGAGTTTGGGACGGGACCCATGAAATCAATTCCCCAATAGTCAAATATTTCAACCACTAAGATGGGAGTGAGTGGAATTTGATTCCTTTTTGTGATGGACCCTACTTGTTGACACCTATGACATCTTTGAAAAAATATGTAGGAGTCCCTTGAGAGGGTGGGCCAAAAGAGACCACATTGAAGAATCTTAGCAGATGTTTTCTGAGAGGAAAAGTGACCTCCACATGCCTCACTATGACAGAATTTAAGGATGGACTCTTGTTCAGATTCTGGAACACACCTCTTAATGGCTTGGTTAGGGAAGAACTTATAGAGGTATGGATTATCAAACACATAGTGTCTAACATTAGAAAGGAATTTCCTTTGAGCTTGAGTCCCTATGAATTTTGTAATGACTCCTGTAACTAAAAAATTGGCTATGTCAGCATACCAAGGGAAGTCACTCACAGAGTATAGGTGTTCATCAGGAAGTGAATCAGTCACAGAAAGGTGATTTGATTTGTCTTTGATTTCCTTCTTAGAGAGGTGACCAGCTACAACATTTTCAATGCCATTTTTATCCTTGATTCTGAGGTCAAATTCTTGTAAGATAAGGACCCACCTAATTAGTCTAGCCTTCGCATCTTATTTTTGGATGAGGTATTTTAGTACAGAATGGTCAGTGAACATAGTGATGGGGGATCTGAAGAGGTAGGACCTAAACTTTTCTAAGGAAAACACAATAGCAAGTAACTCCTTTTCAGTAGTGGTGTAGTTGATTTGGGCATCATTTAAGGATTTTCTTACATAATCAATGACATAAGGAGTTTTATCACAATGTTTTCCTAACACAGCTCCAACATAAAAGTCACTGGCATCACACATAAGTTCAAAAGGAAGGTTCTAATTTGGAGATTTCATAATGGGATGAGAGGTGAGAGAGGATTTGAGGGTTGAGAATGAACCCTCACAGCTTTCTATCCAAAAAAATGGAGCATCCTTTACTAGCAGAGCACAAAGGGGGCGAGAGATTGAACTAAAGTCCTTGATTAATCTTCTATAGAAACCAGCATGTCCTAAGAAATACCTCACTTCCTTGAAAGTTTTGGGTGATGGAAGGTGATGAATGATGTTAAACTTAGCTTTATCAACTTCAATCCCCCTACCTAAGACCAGATGGCCTATAACTAGTCCCTCTTTAACCATGTTATGGCATTTTTCCCAGTTTAGGACCAGATTATTTTCTTCACATCTTCACAAGACTCTTTCTACATTCATCAGACATCCCTTAAATGTATCCCCAAACACAGAGAAGTCATCCATGAACACCTCTAGAAAATCCCCTACCATGTCTGAGAAGATTCCCATCATGCACCACTGGAAGGTTCTAGGGGAATTGCATAACCCGAAGGGCATGCATTTGAAGGCAAAGGTTCCAAATGGACATGTGAATGTAGTCTTCCCTTGATCCTCTAGGGAGAACTCAATTTGATTATACCCTGAGTACCCATCTAAGAAACAGTAGAAGGCACGACATTCCACTCTCTCAAGGACTTGCTCAATGAATGGTAAGGGGAAATGGTCTTTCTTGGTGAATGAGTTTAGCTTCCTATAGTTAATACAGACCCTCCATCCACTACTCACCCTTGTTGGATGAATCTCTCCATCCTCATTGGTTATCACTGTGATTCCAGTCTTTTTTGGAGCCACTTGGATTGGGCTCACCCATTCACTATCAGATATGGGATATATGATACCAGCTTTTAACAATTTCAGAAGTTCTTTCCTTACTAACTCCATGAGATGAGGATTGATTCTCCGTTGAGGTTGATGACATGGTATTGAATCAAATTCTAGAACAATCCTATGAGTCCTGATAAGTGGGATAATCCTAGGAATATCAGACAGGGTACAACCAATGGCTTTCTTATGTTTCTTAAGGACATCTAGAAGTATCCTCTCATGATTGGATTCAAGAGAAGAATAAATGGCAATAGGATGTGTTTGATTGTCCCCTAGGAAATCATACTTGAGTGTAGCGGGAAGTTACTTCAATTCAAGATCAGGTTGGTTCAGAAATTCAGCAGAAGATTAGGACATTGGAACAAGTTCAATATCTTTTTTAGAGTTTCAGATAGGATTGATTCCCCACATGTAGAAGTTTCAACTACTAGATTGGCTTGATCAGATTTAGGGAAGGAATTTTTAATGGTCTCCATGAAATTGGTTTCCTGAAAGGTTTCACTGATTGTTGGACCTAAGACTTCATGATAAGATAAATTTCAAAATGATTCAAGCCATGGAGATAAAATTACTTCATGTGAACAAATTAAATCAATCTCATCCTAACTTAAACATTCATCAAATATTCCTTGATGTTCTATGGATTCATTATCAATGATTCTTATCATGTTTACTTCATTAATTTCCTCGTCATCCTCTATTTGTGAGCTTGCATTATAGATGTTCAAGTCTAGAATCATGTTCCCAAAGGTGATGGTCATGTTCCCATTTCGGATTCGGATAACAGAGTTGATTGTTGCAAGAAAAGGACGACCAAGGATGATTGGGGTTTGTTCCTTATTTCCTATGTTTGGATGGTTGTCAGAGACAATGAAGTCAGTAGGGTAGATGAAGTTTTCATCCTTTACCTGAACGTCCTTTAAAATCCCCTTTGGAACCCTAATGCTATGATTAGAAAGTTGAAGTGTGACAGATGTGGGTTGGAGTTCTTCTAGGCCTAACTAGTAGTACACGACACAGGGGATGAGATTGAAAATAGCACCTAGATCACACAAGGCCTTGACAACTTTGCTTTCTCCTAGTTCAACATTGATGTAAGGGCAACCTAGGTCTTTCAACTTATGAGGAATGGTCCCTTGAATGGTGGTACTCACACTAGCAGCCAAAAGGACTTGGTTTTTATGTGAAAATTTTCTTTTAAAAGTGAACAAGTCCTTAAGGTACTTTGAGTAGGCAGGTGTGGTTTGGATGGCATCGAGAAGGGGAATGTTCAACTTGACTTGTGATAATATTTCCCTCAATGTTTCACCCAGTTCACGCTTGGGTTTCCCCCCCATGTGTTGAGGAAATGGTGCAGGTTGTGGGGTTGTTTGTTGAAGAGTTGTTTCTTTCCCATTGTTATCAGTTTCCTCAGTTTGATCTTGTGGTTCATTTGAATTTTAATCAAAGTTTGAATCTTCAGGTGGGTTCTGAATTAGTTGTTTAGGTTTCTCAATTGATTTCCCACTTCTTAAAATAGTCATATCCTTTAGTTTTTCATGAGTTGTTTGAGCACAACTTGACTCTTCCCTTGAAGTTGAGGATGGCACCGCCTAAGTAGGCATGGGTGCCTTTCCAGTTTTGATGATTTTAAGTTCTTGTTTTAGCGAAGAGACTTCTGAGTTCATCCTCTCCATTTGTTTGCACAGTTGTTCTAGTAGGCTTTGTGGAACAGTTTGGGTTGGTGCTTGAGAATATTGGCTTATCCTAGGGGATATTTTGGAGGTGAGATGGTTTATTGAAAATGGACCGGTGGCTGTTGGTATTGGATAGGTTGGGTTTCGAACTTGTTATGGGATTGGTAGTTCTGATGGGGGTAAGGATTTTGTCCATGTGGTTGGTTGGGTTGTTGGTTATCATTCCAGTGGAAGCCTGGGTGGTCATTATACCTTGGGTTGAAGTTGTTTTGGTATTGAGGCTTTTGAAATTTCAAGGAATTTACTTCCATTGGGGAGCCTCCTAAAAGAACATCCTTGATAGATGGAATGGTTGGGAAGTTGCCTGTCTTATGGTCATGTTTGTCACAAATTGTGCAAACAGGGTCAACAGTTTGGATTTCATGGACTTTCCTAAGGTCTATCTCTTCAACATTCCTAGAGATTGCTACGAGTTTAGCCCTAAGGCTTTCCTCTTCTATAAGTGTATGAATTCCAGTAACTATTTGTGGATTTTCAGAATAAGGTGAAGTTCCCCATGTTTGGTTTTGTTCAGAAAGGCTTTCTAGATACTCGTAAGCATCATTTGGGGATTTGTTTTTAAAGGTTCCATTACACATCATGTCAGTGAATTGTTTATTCCCTGGACCCAACCCTTCATAGAAAATTCTCACTTGTTCAGCTATTGAAAAATCGTGGTGTGGAACCATGTTTAGAGTGTCTTTGAGCCTCTCCCTTGTTTCATAGATTGACTCTCCCACTTTTTCAAAAAAAAATTGGATACACTTTTTAAGTGCAATTGTTTTGTGGTGAAGAATGTATCTTTTGTAGAATTCTCTTTGTAGTTGGTACCAAGAGTTTAAGGATGATGGTATCAAATTTTTTAGCAAATTTTTAGCTCGATCATTTAAAGAAAAAGGAAATAGCCTCATCTTAGCTGATTCTAGTTGATGTGGGGGGCACATGGTTTCTACAATGTCATTGAACTCTTTAATGTGAAGGTAGGGAATCTCGGACTCCATTCCATGGAATGTGGGAAGATGGTTTAGGACATGGGGTTTAAAAGTGTAGTTGGAATTTCCTAGGGAGTTATATCTAATGTATGAAGTGTAATTGGTCTAGTAAGGTGTTAGGTAGTTATTCATTGTTTGATCAATTGTATTCCCCAAGTTTGGGGCTGCCCCATTTGGGTTTCCATTTTGGTTCCCACCCGGGTTTATGAGTTGGTTTCTTTGAAGACCTTCCATTGAAATAGGCTCAATTTTTGACTCTGGAGTATTAGGAAGATTAGGATCTAATGGAAATAGTTCCCTTGGTGAACTTTACACTCCAACCCTAGGACTATCCACCCTAACTAGACAGTTTTGATTGATCGCTGGTGTAGGCGGACATGCACCAAAAGAAAAAAAACGAGAAAGGGACAAGATAAGAGAATTTGGATGAGAAAAGAATAAATGGGGGAGGATAGAATGGGTTTTTATATGACTTACTTGGGTCCCCGGAAACAGCACCAAAATTTGATTCTTGCTCAAATTTACCCAAGAGATGAAGGTAGAACGGTCCTTGTAGTTTATCTTGGGTTGTCGAATCCTCAGAGACCTAAGAAGAAACATATAGACACGTACATTCTCTGTATTGTTTTTGGCTATGCAGTGGACAACTTGGGTTGGTTTTATATGGATTTAATGTAACTCTAAGAAACTTAAGTGAATTCAATTTAAAATAACGAGTTGATCCTAGGTTATCACTTGGGGTGGATTTGACGTATTTCCTTTTCAATGATTTCAATTTCTTATATTTGAGATAGATTCATTTAAGAAGATAAACAACATCATCACTTACTGATTTAATTCCTAACCACTTTAATACTAATCACCTATACACTTAAATGATCAATGTTTGGAGCACATTAAGGTAAAGGTTCGTATTAGCACATGAAGTGTGTGGCCTTAAATTCATCAAGGACGATAGAGTTTAAAAATCATCAAATAAAAATCTCAATTCAAGAAGTGATTATACATTAATGGGGTGATAAATAACATAGAATACGGCTCCTTGATACTCCCTTGGATCAACCCATAATTTTTCTATCCCTCCATTGATCCCATGGTTTCAATGGAAGCGGAAAGTAGACTCATGAGGGAAGAAATGGAGAAGTAAAAAACAACAACAAAAATCGATCACTCCTCCATTGTGTGATAAATATCACAAAGAATGGTATAAATAAATTCAAACCATGAACCAACGGTATAAACGTGATAAGTAGAAGAACATAATAATAGTAAAGGAAGAACTTTTATTTTGAAGCTAAGGTGAATTAAACAACTTACATGAGAAAGAAATGTGATTACTAACACAAAGTGGCAGCATAACACTACAATGAAACCAAGCACCAAAGATGAAAAACTCTTTCACAACCACTGACTTAAATAGGAATTTTTTGATCCTTGGGTTGAGACTCCAACAGTAAAAAAGATCCCACTTGAGTATGGTAGGCCTAGGGTGGTGGAAAGTAAGGGAGAGTAGACTTTTCCACCCTTGACCCGAGGTGGCAGCCAGCTTGTTTCCAACGAACAGACGTGCTTGTAAGTCCTTATAGATTTCTGAATCAGAGTGGTACATACAAGAATAAAATGCATACACGGATTTCTCCTACCTTCCTGTAAAAGTTGGGCCCATTTGGTGTTTAGTATTCGGAGATATGATTAGATTAGTGGACTGTTTTTCTGGGCCGCAGAATTTGTCCCAGAATTTTATCTGTAACTTGGTCCGCCTAAATGGACACCATGGTGGCCAAATTAGCATTGGATCCTGAAAAGGGTTATTTGTTCATCTACATTTCCTTGAGAATCCCACGAAATTTGGGATTCATTGGGCCTGTATGTTGGGCCCCACAATCTCATTAGTGGGATGGTATCCAATCTGACTTCTCCAGAATTGTTTCCTTTCATCACAAAATATCTCCATCTTCTTACATGAATTATCCATTGATACCTGAATCAAAAATGTTAATATTTAAGTTTATATCAATTTCCCAAAATATAAAATTAAAACATTTATAATTAGATTCCTTAAAATCAGATGAATCATTGGGTACTTTAAATGATGTTAAAAAATGTACCACATAATAGTGCATTTTAAGAAGGTATTATAATCATAATGTGAAATGATGTTCAAAGTAAAAAATGAACTAAAATGGTGTTTATGAATAATAAATAACATGAATATTATATATATTAACAATGAATATTAGCCTCATTTAGTGGATAATAAATTCCTTTATATTATTTTATGAAAAGAATAAATACAAAATGTCACTCTCTTGAATTTAATATCTCAATTGTTTTTACATTGATAAAAATAGGATAAGTTCAATTCTAAATTTTTATTTGAAATATAAAATAATTTAATTACTATATAGTTTTTTAATTTGTAGTGATTAAATAATTACCATAAATGCTTAAAATCATAGACACGTTATTTATTCAATTTATAGAATGATATAAAAATGATTTTAAAAATATTAAAAGTAACAAAATTTAGGTAAATTATTGTGTTATATGAATTTTTATATAAATATAATATATTATAGATTTGTTAAATTTTTATATTCAAGTAACAGTACTATCTTGATGATATTGTGTCCATGTAAATGAATAGTTCCAAAAAAATCCATTAATGATATTTTTTAATAAACAATAATTTATTAAATGATTTAATCTCCCACAAAGTAAATGATATATAGTTTAAAATTTCAACCATTCTCCATTTATGGGCCACTTTTGAATTTATTGAAAATTTATTTACACTGAAAGAGTAAAAAAACTTATATATTGTTGTAATTTTCAAAAGGAGTAACAGGGGGTTAAAAAAAGATATATGGGTGAAAAAATCACTTAAACTTGTCAAACAAATTTCATATGAGGTTATTTATAATCATAATTACATTATATTCAAAATATATCAATTTGGATCCACTTGAACCTGAAAATTAATTTATATTAAATTAATACTTAATGTAATTCCAGGAGTGCCCCTTTCCTCACTTATAAAAGGGAACCTATTCTCCTCACTTCATCGCAAATCTTGATCCATTTATCTCAAAATTACCCCAAAAAAATATTTTCCAACATCCTTATCCACATTCTATAGGTTCTGATGTACGGAAAAGACAAACCCAATGGTCCATAGAAGGGATCTAATGAAATTCTACCGAAGAAGAGGTAATCATCTTTACCTAGTATTTTAATTTTATTTCTTATTAGAATTTAATTAAATCTATTGTAACAATTCTAAAATAATAACTATAATATAATTAATTAATTTATCTATTATTATTATTATGTAATAATAATTTTCCATCTTATTTACATCATATCGAAAGTGAAAACATCACTCGTGGTTATGCATGACTTATTGTCTCCCTATTGCCGTGCTATTTTTTTTAATCACCCTTTTACATGGATGGTTATAAAGATTAAAATAATGAGTATATAATATATTTATGACATAATTATGGTTCTATTTATATAATACATCATTTACTTTATTACTTTTCAATCTGTTGGAAAATGGTAATGTCGCTCGTGTGTGTGTGTGGACTACACCTCCATATAGCGATGTGATCATTTTTTAATTTTTTCTTTATATGGATAGTAATAAGAATAAATTTAATTATTATATATAATATAATAATGGTGATATAAAATTTTATTTTGATTTAAATTTCTTGTGTGTCATCCTTTGAAAAGTAAAAAAAATGTTCGTGCGTATGTATGACCTACTATCTCTATGAGTGATATAATTCATTTTTCTATGTACAACATTCATTAATGATTATAAAATATGTATATATTTAATATATATTATTGTTATATAATGATTATAATCCTAAATATTATGTAATTAAGATCAAATTTTAAAAACTAGAACTTCCAAACCAAAACTTCCATGAAAAATGTAATGGTTAACACTCGGAAATGAATATTTTAAAAGGAATTATTAATAAATTGGTGTTGAAATATTAAAAGGGGCACATATATGAAATTATAAGTATGTACATGATTCCATTTTATAAATATAATAAATATAAATTTATTAAATAGGAGGATAAAATAATTTATGCAGTAATTCATACCTATGGTAAGGGGTTTCTTAACTAAATTTCCCATTATTGGGTTAAACTTGCAAATCATCAACTATATCATTACATGATTATGCATGAAATTTCATTTTATTTAATTATGTTTCATTTAAAATTTTTACACACAATAATTTCATTTATTAATTCTCACTTTAATGTTACAATCATTGTAAGGGACTTCATTATAATTTTCACATTATTGAGAAATATTTGGTATTATGCACCAATTTTATTTTAATAAGTGTATATGCTATCACTTGAATATATTTAATATGAATATATATTTATTAATGATGATTAAATATTAAATTCATGATTAATATTTTAAGGGGTTAAAATTTAAAAGTAAGAAAATATGTGAGAATTTATTTTAGGATCTCACTTTTTTGGGATTGCTCTAATTTTCATGAAAGGGATCTTATAATATATCCTTCATAAACTAAATATATTCTCTTACAATATTGATATTTAAGGAGTTTACATGTTTTATTCCAAATTTTATTCTCCTTTTACCTTTAATCAATAAAATACTTGTTTAAAATAAAATCTAATCTTATTTCTCTTTTGATCAGATATAAATTTCATCTAAGACCATATTTTTAAAAACTTTTTTACTAATAATTTTTATTTATTGAAATGATTTATTAAGGAAATTTTATGTTATCATAAACTTTTTAAATGGTTTTCAATTAATATTTATAATGTTTTCAAAAAGGGTAATTTTCAAATTTCATTACAAAAATTCAAAATGAATGTTTTATTTTAATGTGTACATTGTTAACATATTTTCCTGATTATATAACTATTTAATGATATTTAGCTTCTTTTATAGGATTTTAATTATTTTTAAAATAACTATTTAATGAAATATTATTTTAATGTTTCACTTAAATTTTCATTTATTATTTTAAATACTTGAATTTAATATAATACCTATATTTTTGATGAATTGATAATCATCTTTTATCTCTTATTTATTTTTTAGTCATTTACTTTATCTTGAATCATTCGCTTTTTTTTGTGATCATATTCTACTAGAAATGACATTTCTCTTAAATATAAATATTATTTTTATAATTCACATTCTTACTTTATAAAATTTATACTATTTCTATATACAAGGTTTTACTATGAAAGTTATTTGATTTACTGTTAATATCTTGATATTCCACACTATTTAATCAATACAAATATTTATTGATAAGGAAATTGTTTATGAATTAAATTTTTTAATCACTGTATGAGGAATTAATTAGAATTAATAAGTGATAGGAAAGACCCATTATAGACCCTCCACGTGTCGACAGGTCTCATGAGATAAATAAGTTGGCTAAGATAATTAAATTGATTTTTGGTGTATACCTACCAATTGATTAAACTATATTAACCCAAAGACTTGATGTAAATGATTTAATTTTGTTTAAATCATGTTGTCCAACATTAATCATTTCCATAATTTATAACTCATTTATTATTATCCAAGATATTTCTGAATTTATATTATCTATAGAAGTATTTTTTGCTCAATATATTGATTAAATGATATGTGTTTTTTGTAATTTACCTTCCCATTTTTATTATTACTTATTTATTCATGATATATTTTTTTATGAGTAACCATTAATGAGCATCTAAGATCACCCTTATTTTGTTTCCTTTCCATAGGATATGAATAAATAATATTTGAATGAGTTATAGGATGAATATTTTTTTTACTTTCACTATGTTTTTATATTTTATCACCAATGTAAAATGAGAGGCTTATTGGTATCTAGTTCATCAAGACTAATAAAATATTGTTCCTTTTGGATGTGATAAATTTTATCTAGTGACAATGTAATAAAATAGACACCAAATCTAGGATACTGGGGTCTGGATCTTTATAGTTGGTATCAGAGCATGTTTAATAGAAAAATTGGGAACTAGATTTAGTAAAACATATATTAGGGAAAATAACCCAATAATAGTATTTGAGGATATATCAAATTGTACAATAATATTATAATGTTTTTCAGGTTTCAGGATATGTGGTTTTCTAAGAAATATATCCTTGTTTGGATATTATAAGTTGATATAGTTTTGGTACAAATGAATCTTGGGAAAATAACCTTGAAAGGAGTTAGTTGAGTATATCTAAACCATAATTAAGGTGCATTGTGAGTGTGCCATTATTGCAGACTTGGTTTGATACTAATTGAGGATATGCTTGACTTAACTCGTATTTTATTTATAAACAATTATAAATTATTTGAATAGATGATTTCTATGAATGAACTAGGTTAATTATAAGGTGTCTTAGATTGAAAAGAAGGATTCTTGATTTAGAAATCCTATGAATAATTTTTTTATGATTTCTCACAATGATTATTGTTTCATACACTATGATTTTTGTTTTCATTTAATATATGGAACTTGATGGAACCATGTTAATACTGAATTTGATGGAAAATGGAATTAATGTGCTCATGAGAAAACATATGAAATGGGAGATATTAGGTAACACCTTGTGGTTATGATTAATAAGATATACCATTATATGATTTACAATCTCAACATGGGTGAGTTTACTGACACAAATAATAAGATAAAAATGATGTTTCTTGAAAAATATAGAGGTAAGAAGATTCAGTTTTTTATATTTTAAGAATATGGTAGAAGAACTCATGGGAATGTCTCGTAGGAATGGGAAAACTGTTTTATGAGTGGAAAATAAAGGCATAGAAAAATTAATTATTGAGAAAAAATGAAGAGTTCAATAAAGTGATTTGATGTTCATACTAAGTTACAATTTATAGTTCAATATATGATGTGCGGAGAACATGGGAATTATTTGAGTCAATTCCCTAATCTGTTGGTTAACTCATCGAGCATAAAAAGACCTATGCTATATCAATGAAGAGAAATGATTGAATTTTTTATGTATTTGGAGATTATAATTATGTTTTAGAAGTGTCATATCAATGATATAATGGTAATAAGAATCACGAATCATTTATGGATTTTGCATAGTATTTTTATTTAAGGATTTTAAATCATATGATGAACAGAATCAATAACCAAGAATAATGATTTTGTAGTAAGGTGATATATTTTGAGAACACATGATTAAAGAAAAGATAACCCTTTATATTTTCATAAAGCTGATTTAATAATGTTTAGTTTGAAAAATAAATGATATAAATTAATATAAGTAAATTGGATAGTATTTATGACCTTGTAATTGATTAGTGGTTTGATAACAAAGTTCATTACATCATTTCTAGATTTATGGAATATATTTAATAGTCAATGATTTTTGTGAGTAATAAGGATGAAGGTATTTTTTGTAAGCATTTATGATTCCATTGATGTTTTATAGTTATTCATTTTATTAGTATATTTTAAGAGAATATATGATTAAGGTATTAATATGTATGGTATGTGACATTATGATCTATTTTATATTGTTTGGGGAAGAATGTTAAAGTTGATTTAAAAAAAATATGTGATCAAATATTTCAACTTTTTGGGTTTTTAATTTAGTGAGACATATTCTGGATGAGTCTTAAGGTTACCTATTTATGGAATGTATTAAGTTAAACTTTAGGGGTTGTTGTTTATCTTTTAGAGATTAATGTATTATATTTATCCATATTGGATAACTTGTTCTAAAATTCTTGGTTTCGGTAAATATTTAGAGAAATAGAGAATAAATTTTATTTTCTTGGATATTATGATCCATAAAATGTTAATTTTAGTGCTTTAAGTATGAAAAATTCATCTCCAATATTAATTTATTAGAGTAATATATGAAGTATAATTGATCGAAATATAACCAAATAATAAAATTATGATTATAAAATGGAATGAAATAAATTAATTAAATTTTATAATGTTTCCTATATTGATATTGAAATAATTACTCAACTTTTATAAAATGACTTATAAATAAAAAAATTATCATTTTACCTTTATATTTGATTAATTGAGGGTATTTTCACCCCTCTCCAATTTATTGTTTTATGGTTGTTAACTTTATCATGACCATGTTCTATGTAACTCTCTATTGGTCCTTAGATGATTAGTTTTCCCCCATTTCTATATTTTAACTTACCAAAAATTTTATCCTAATACACTAACCAGATTGTGACTTATTTTAGGTATCTTTTATCCTTCCCACTTCTATTTTTTAAAAATAAATTTTATTATTCCTTTATATGATGTCGGTTCTCAATAAATGTATTTTCAAATTTTGAACATTTGATGGGAGATATAAAATTGAGTGTGAAATTTATTTACGGGGGGATGTAATACTTCTAAAATTTTGTATAAAATAATAATAATCTCAATATCTGTCTTGATATAGAATATTGAGCTTTAAGAGATTTGAGATGTATTATAAAAATATTAATATTTAAATGTGGCATAGCCATAAAATTGGTGAGTATGAATATCAGTAACCACATTATTAAATATATGTATATTAGTACTAATAAATACAAATGTATTGAGGTATTAATATTATATAAGCACTCAATTTTTTGTAAAGTAATTTTATTCTTTAAAAGTATATTTTCTTCAAAAATGATTTTTATTTCATATTGTGCGTGAAAACTATAATAATTTTTTCTAATTTTAAAATTTAATTTTAAAAAAAATTTACTTCATTTTTTAAATCTTCACGTAAAAATTAGTTAAGATTTATGTTTTGATAATTTTTTTTTGAAAATATTGATTTTTTGATAAATAGTGAGAACACTAAATTTTATTAAAAAATATATTTTTTTAAAACATTTAAAAAGTTCCATTATGTTTTAAAAGTAAAATTATTTTATTTATATTATTAATAATCCAATTAATTAAATTTTAAATTTTTTTATTTTTTATTTTTTTATAAGAACCTATTACACTTTAGAAAACATTTTTTTCAGGAAAACCACTTTTCGTCACGTCTTGTGGTTTTAATTTTAAATTAAATGCTTCCACTTATGTGAATTGAATCCTGAAAATGGATTCCATATTTGGAATAAAAAGGATAAAATTTGAAAAATATGTTTATTTTCTTTTATTTCATTATGAATAGTAATCTCAGTAAATATTTGTCATTGTGATAAGGTTTAAATAGGTAAAATAGGTTCAAAAATTTGTGATAAAGATTTCAAATATCTCTAAAAATTACCTTTATCGTATTTTATGAGTGGATTTGGGCCATGTATATATATATTTTTAAAATATGTTAATGTGGTTCCATTTTTTCGATTATGACCTATATTTTTTTTACGAAAAGAAAACAAATGTCACTTTGTAGACTTTAATATCTGAAATTTTTTTAACATAATGATAAAAAAGAAGACAAGTTTGGTTATAAATGTTTATTTTAAATATTAATTTTTTTATCATTGTAATTTAATTTTAATTTATATTTATTGAATGATTATAGTAAATTCTTACGCAATACCAACATAATATTTATTCAATTAATAGAAAAATATAATAACTAAATTTAAAAATATTAAAAGTAATACCTTTTGGTTGAATTATTGTTATAAAAGTATTTTTATAAAAACATAGAATATTAGGAATGTTTGAAATTTTTATATTTGATATAAATAACTCCCTTTATGAATTTTAAGAAAAAGTTAATGAATAGTTTCATAAATGACTTTAATGATACTTTACAATAAAAAATATTTTATTAAATGATTTAAAATTCATAAAAAAATACTATCATTAACCAACTAAATGAAATATGGTTTAAAGTATCAACCATGATCCATTTATGAGTCACTTCAAGTTTTATGGTATCATTCTTGACCCTTAAAGAGTAAAACACATTCATATTTTGGTAATTGTTGAAATGGATAACGAGGGGTTAAAACAAAGAGATAAGGGTGAAACAATCACCTAAACTTATCCAAATTTTGTCGAATGAGATTATTTTGACTCACACACACCATATATTAAAAATATATCTATTTTTAGATACTTTAATCTGAAAATTAATTTATATTTATTTAATACTTTATGTGATTCCAAGAGTTCCCCTATTCTATGTTATGAAAGGGAACCTATTATCCTCAATTCATGAAAACTCTGGAGCCATTTATCACAATTGAAACCTGAAAAAATCTCTCCCAAAAATATTTATCCACAATATAGAGGATATTTTATACCTAAAATACCAACACAAGGGTCCTTAAGATGGGATCTAAAAGAAGTCTACTGAAGAAGATGCAATCGTCTTTACCGAATCTTTTAAGATTATTTCTTCTTATACTTCTTATCAACCTATTTTAATCATAATAAAATAATATATTCAGTATCATAAATTTATATATATGTTATTATTATTATTTTAAAACCATTCTCCATCTCTTTTCCCTCATACTAAAAGTGAAAACATCACTCATGCACACGTAAGATTATTGTCTCCCAGTAGCGATGTAATTCAATTTTAATCAACATTTTAATTGGATGGTTATAAATATGGAAATAATGAGTATATATGATTTTCTGAAATAATTATGTTTGTGTAGATAAAATATATCATTAAACTTCTTACCTTTACATCATTTTGGAAATGACAATGTTACATGTGCATACGTGTGGATTACCACCTCTACAAAGTGATGCAATTCACTTTTCATTTCCGCATTACATAGATGGTAATAAGGATATTTTTAATGAATATATATGATATGTAAGACATAATAATGATTCCATAAAGGTCAATTTTTATTTAACTTTCTTTTGTTCCATCCCTTGAACAGTGTAAATATTGTTCATGCGTATGTAGAACATACTATCTCCATGAACGATGTAATTCAGTTTCTATAACCACCTTTCATGGATGATTATCAGTATGTATAAAATTAATATATATGATATTTATATGATTATTTTAATTATTTATATGATGTAACCATGATCAAATTACAAGGATCACAACTTCTTAATCGAAACTTCCATGAAAATTGAAATAGTTAACACCTAGAAATGAATATTTTAAAGAAATTATTTATAAATTGTTGTTTAGAAATTACTAGTGTATCAGATATAATATTATTATTATGAAAATTAATTTATTATATAGTTATAATAAATTTAAATTTATTATAAATAATTGTAAAATTACTTATGAAGTAATTCAAAATTTATATAATAGGTTTCTTAACTCAATTTCCATTCATCGGGTTTACTTACACATCATTGACTATGTTATAAAATGATTATGTATAAAATGATCCATTATGTTATTATGTTTTGTTTATAATTTTTCTTTTTTTATTTAAATTTCCTAAACATAACCATTTAATTGATTAATTCTCAATTAATGACACAATTTTTGTAAGGGATATCGTCTCAGTTTTCACTCTGTTGATACATATTTTGAATTATGAACCTATATTATTTTATAATGTGTGTATGCTACCCCTTTGATGTATGTAACATGAATATATATTTATTAATAGTTATTAATGTTTCAATTCATGTTTATCCTTTCAAGGAGTTATAATTTAAAAGTTACTAAAGAGGTAAGAATTTCTTTTATAATCTTATTTTTTAGGATTGCCCTTATTTTCATTGAAAGAATATTACCATATATCCTTCATAAACTCAATATATTTTCAAATAATATGAATATTTAAGGATTTTCTGTATTTTCATCCAACTTTTCCATTATTTGGCACTTGAATCATGAAAATAAATTCTTCAAATAAAAGTCGATCTTGTTTCTATTTTGATCAGGTATATTATTTTTTTCTATGTTCAAAATTTTCATAATTGTTTTTAAAAAATTCTTTTTTATTTACAGAAATAATTTGTTAAGGATATTTTATGATATAATTTAATTTTATAATGTTTTGATGGATTATTTTTAATGTTTTTTTTAATATTCACTTTAAATTTCTTTATAAAAATTCAAAAGGAATGTTTCATTTTAATGTAAATGACTTTAATAGATTTTTCCACAACAATAACCATTTTATAATATTCCTATTCTTCTATAAGTTTTAAATATTTTTTCAAATAAAATTATTTAATGAAATCCAATTTTAATGTTTCATTTCCTTTTTCTTTTATTCCCAAATAAACAAGGATTTACTACAAAACCTATATTTATGATGAAATAATAGTTATCTTTAATTACTTAAAAATTTTATGGTCATTACAGTTCTCTTGAAATATTAAATTTACTATAATCCTAATTAAATATACATAACATTTCTATGAAATATCTTTATTATTTGTATCATGGATATTATTATTTATTTAACTGTATACCATTTTTAAAATGGTGTTTTACTATGAATGTTATTTGACTTACTAGGAAAATCTTGATATTTCATATTATTTACTCAATAAAGATATTTATTAATAAGGAATTTTTTTGTTAATTGAATATCTCAATAAATATATTAGGAATGAATTAGACTTATTAAGTAATGGGTGGGGATAATTATAGCCTCTCAATTCATAGACAGGTCTCATGCCTCAAATCAGTTTACTAGCCTCATTAAATGGGGTTTTAGTGTACACCTTCCCATCGATTAAACTATCTTCTCATAAGGGCTTGATAGTAAATATTTCATGATTTATGTGATCATGAAATCCAAAATTAATAATTTATTTAATTTAGAATTATTTTATTATTATATATGATATTACCCCATTGATATTATGCAAGGATTCATTTCTTGATCAAGTTGTTGATTAAATGGATTGTTTTTTAGTTATTTACCTTGAAATAATGAATATTAATTATTTATTCATGATATATTTTTTTGTACATAACCCTTATTGACCATCTTATATCACCCTTAGTTTTTTTCCATTCCCTAGGATATGAAAAATTAATCTTTGAATGAGTTTAAGGATGTATAATTTTTAACTTTCACTATTTTTTTATATTTTTTACCAATGTAAAATGAGAAGCATGTTTTTATTTTCTTCTTCAAGATAAATAATCTATTTTATGCTTTGGTATGTGATCAATAAAATCTATTGAAAATGTAATAAAGTATACATTAGCTTTGAGGTATTGGGGTTAGGGTCTTTAGAACCACTGAAGATCCACTCAGGCTCATACACAACCTAAAAAAATTTCAATGAACTGAACACGTCCTCTCCACTGATAGAAAAATTAGCTGGGTTGCTGCACATACCAATCAGACACCTACCCTCATATACTGATACTTTTATTTAAAATACTTTCCAATTCTCATTCTTATTTAAGGTGGATCTATCCACAAATAACCATATCATAGTTTCCATCCTATGATCTTAATTAAATTCACCTGAACCCAATGGATGCAATCTCATATAAATCCCCATCACTTCACTAGGTCCATGCTTCCACGAGTCATGTTCCATCAAACATTGGTTCATGAACATAACCTATTGACCATGCCCCAATGAATTTTATGCTCACTTAATATCCCAAGGAATCTCCCTCATTCCAAGGACAAAAGCATGATCATCCACCACATGGGTGTCATTCTTAAAACTATTAGTATCTACCCAAACCCCCTGCACTAAAACCAATGGTCCAAACATCCCACAAATTATTCCCTCTCAAATCCTAATATCACTCATGGTATCGAGCTTGGGTATTTTTATAACTACTCATTTTTTAGTAGAATTACACTAAAAAGATATACGAAAATTCACCATATAGGCTTTTGTTTACAATTTAAGTAATAAAAATCACATTTTCAATAAACCCATGACATATAAATAGATCATTTATTAGGTATACCATGCCCTCATCAAGTAATTACTAAGGCACAAATTTATCATATTAACCCACAAGGTGTCTCCATTCATTAACTGATAATGGGACTACATTACTGTCACAATATAACCTACCACCATAAGATCCACATGAACTTTCATCAAAATAAATTAAATTAAATTCTAACTGAGTAGAATGGAACCAACAATTAATATAGGGAAACACTATATACGTTATTATTGTCAATTTAAACAACTAATCCGCTCATCAAAAAATATCCACATGAATGAAAACATATGTCATGTGAGTCCTATGATTCTAATCATGAAGTGTGTACATGGGCCTCTTGAAAATGTTCCAATATCCAAAAACCATAATAAAAATATCAAATTAACAAATAATAATTGACTCAATATCCAAACTGTAATACTGAAAATTGAAATAAAAATCCCATAACCCTAGTAACCTGGACATCCTAATGAAAAACTATTCCTGATGCACAAGTCTAATATCCATCACAAGATCCAACATGTTTATATACCACCTATCTATCATCTCTAAAAATATTAAAATAAACATAAATCTCTTATAGACCATTATTACACCTTGACTCTAAGATACTTATCATTTCTCAAGACGAGGTTTCTATATAGCCTCAAGTATGCCTCCTCATATGCTTGAGGATTCCGACTAATGGTGAGGTCCTAAAAATGAATTTAGGAGACTATTAACTTGATAAAATAATGATCAATAAAATAAATAACTAGTCAATATTAATTTAAAATTACACAAAAAACAAAAAAACAATGCTATATAAAAATGATTCCATCATACAAAACATACATTTATGACCCACTGCATTGATCTAAAATAAAAATATCCAAAAGAAAAAAATATACACACTATACCTAATCCCATAATTTATCCTAATCTCAATCCCCAATACCCATCAAGCTACACCAACTCGATCCAATGCACATCTTATTAACTTACATGAATGAAAATATAAGGTTTTCACGAACACCAGAGTCACCATATAGGGTGTGAGAATATAACTCACTAGTGTCTCACTAGGAACCCCTAATTTAGACCAAAATATGTGTGTATATTCATGAGGAAAAGTAACACATATGTAAGCATTCTTTATGGGTTATCATGTTTTAAACATGCCTCCGAAACACCCAATAAGTCACACAAACTCGTTAGGCCACTACATGATAACCATTCCACCATGATACCAGACCATACATTCTTCAAAACCATGCTATAATCATGTCACCATCTCATTCCACACATTTTGGCCTATACCCAATGTCCCAGGGTTAGATGTCACCCAGGTTTTGACTAGTAGTACCTCAAAGTAGGTCCCCATAATAAGTATCCTAACCAACCTCTCTCACCAGTAAGGTCACACATACAAGGATTAACTTCTCCCTTCTCATTCTTGGTAGGGTTCATCGATGATCTGTATTATTTCTCAACATAAGAAAAAATATCACTCATGGTGTTATTTTGAGGTATTTTACATTTTAATTTTTTTATCTTTATTTTAAAGATTTATTTGTAATTTTTGAGAAAAAAAGTGGTTTTGGGCTGGATAGAAGGAGGCACACAATTGGTGCACAAGTACACCAACCCAATGGAAACTGTGTACCCCAGACAGTGGCACTTTCCGGACCGCATGGCCTAGAGCATGGGTTTCAGGCCCTCTAGGGATATCCATGAACCCAGGATATTAGCGCTTTCTAAGGTGCATTGTTAGGTTCATGGGTGTTCATACCCTTCATGAAAACCATATATCTATATTTCTTATTGGACAGAGGTGTCATACGGTTGGCACACAGTCTGATTGACCATGCATCCAAACTATAAAACCTAATAGATCTTTAAAAACTTTTAAACTCCACTTATACCCTCCCAAATTTTAAACAAATATCACCCATTTCTCTCCCCATTATTCTTTCCCAGCCCTAGGCTTTCCAGCTTGTCCCTCCCCTTTCCCCCAGGCTCTAAATAATGGGTTTTTTGGTTTGGATTCTTTAATAAATAAACATGTAAGATCCTCCACTCTTCTGTTTTACCTTTTTCTTGGTTCCCACATTTTTATTTCTTGATTTCTCTCTTCTCCAGCAGATAGGTTGGCCTAAATTGGGTTCAATATTATTTAATTAGGTTAGATATTGATGGTTTTGGTGTGATATTTATTTTATAGGTTCTTCTTTTGGTGTGTTTGTGTTTTCCCCTCACATTTTTTATGTTTACAATAAAAAGTTAGGTGTTTCCATGATTTTAAATTATTTAATGATTTTATTATGCTTTATTTGGTTTTATAATGGGTTTTATATATTGATTGGGTGGCATGAAAGGGTTGTTCCATGGGTTTCGAAGTGTGTTCATGGTTGAATGGTGGTTTGATCTTTGTTAAAGGTTATTTTTAAAGTTCATTTTAAATTATTGTAATTATGGTTTTAGAAAAGGGATCCCAATTTATGTTGCAATTGGAATAGAGGACACCAGAATTATGGGTAGTTAGGTTGGTATATTAGGTCTAGTATGTTAGGAATGTTGGTAGGGACGAGGCCTAGCCTCCCTAACAAGATTACGCAACAAAACTAACTAAACATTGATGATGGGGATTGGTTGACTCGATAAAGAGACACAACATTATGTCCAATATTTTATCACCGAGAGTAGAAGGATACTAGGACCTTGATAAGCCTAGTACGTAGAGATTTCCTATTTTTCTCAGGTTGTGTTATATATTTCTGCTTGTTTTTTGTATTGATTTCCAATTTTTTGTGAAATCATGTTTTAAATTAAAAATTTACTCTTTTTTTATTATAAACTAGAATGTTAATTTATAATATAATTTCATTACAGGGAATATATTTTGGTGTTATTCTACTGGGAAACTTAGATTACAAACTAAATACACTCTCAGGTGTATATATAACTTATGTTGTTATACTTGGGTAAGGGAAAGGTTCCTTGTGGTGGCGATGGTTGTTCTATGTGCTAGTGGTTTCTTGTGGGTCATGTGTTAGTGGCTACGGCATGGGGTGTTGACCAAAATATTTCATGGAGGATTGTTGGTATAGTTACCCCTCCTATTTTTTTGATTTGGGTTTTTGATTGTAAATGTTACATGAGTAATACAGGCTTTTAGTGTTTACATGATCTATCTTGTTATGGTAATTGGTTCTGAAGTGACATGATTATTAGTTATTATTGGATATTTATTTCAGAGTCTATACTATTCCCAAAGGTGTTACCTAATTACCAGGCAATAGTTTCCAACTTTTGGGGATCATGAACTCCCTTCAGGCCATACCACAGGCCGATTCAGGTGACAGGTTGGATGGAAGCCCTGATTGGTTCTTGACATTTCATCATAAAATCATTTATCCTTAAAACTACCAACCAATATCCAAGATATTTCCACAAATTAACCACAAAATATAGTTTTTTAAATTAAAATATTTCATGAAAGTACTTATTTTCTTTAAGTTATAAACATTTGTTAAAGATTCCAAAAAAAATTATAAAAGAATTCACATATTCAAAAGAAATCAAACCTAAAAACATCACATATCATTTATGATATTATAAGAAATCTAAAGTTTAAATTAATATATCATTTTAGTCTCCCAATTAAGGGATTAAAATCATTTACACAAAAATCCTTTTTCATTTCAAAATTCATTTCTAATTTCATAATAAAATCAATCACTTTAAAAACAATTGATAAGAGTTAAAACTATCCAACCAACACACCATAAAACATAGTTTTAAAATCAATTTTTTTCATAATGACCAAGTACACTTTATGAAAATACCCTAAGGAATAATTTTAAATTGAAAAAATTTCATTAAACTGTCCATGTCCACAGAAAAAACCTTTACAAAAAACATGAATAAACAAAACAAAATTAAAATAATCCAAAAAATCAATTCTAATTAGTAAACATATTACAAAACTCCCTTAGATCAACTAAAATAAATGTTAATCATCATTAGAACCAATTTTAGAGTTAATTGAGGTCAAATGAAAAATTTAGGTTTTATGTTGAGCTACACATGGTTTGACCACATGATTTTAATGACTATACGGTGACCTTCAAAAAGTTTCTAGAACAATGCACACAGGCCCAAAATGTTTTTAGGCCATGATAGATAATCATGAACCAATGATTCTCCTTCAATTTCCCACCAATTTTAGAAAATCTCAAAAACACCTCATACAACTCTTATAAGTGTCATATAAACATCAATCCCAATCAAAATATATGATGGATAATTAAAAATAAAATTCAAACACTATATTAAAATCCCTTATAACCATGAAAATAATGTTTTTACATGAATGGTGGTGATTAGTCACCTATTTAAGACCTATGTATTGTTTTTTGATAACTATACTCTCCAAATGAACATTATACACCCCAAATAATAAGAGGGAATTCTGATACCATTTTATGAAAAGTTCTCTTTGGTCAAATTGACATGTTACCTGACTTGACTCACTATAAGGCTTGAAGCATGCTCCCAAACACTGCAGGTTGGAGACAATCATGTGGGTATCAAAACATAGCCAAGTGCAAACAATTTCATCCTTGAATAATGATAATCATGTAGTAGAAACTTATTGAGAATTTAGAATGTTCCATCCAAACATTGGACTACCAGGCATACAAAATAAATAATTAAAAATAATAAATCAAGACAAATAAAAATAACCATAATAAAAAAATTAATGAGACATATGTAATAATGATTTATTATTATCATTATAAAATATACTCAATATAAAAAAATTCAATTTTATAATATATAACATAATAAAATAAATCAAAACATTAAAACATGAAAGAATGGAAACCCACTACAACTACCTGAATTTCCTAATACACAAACATACCAAAAAGAAATGAAAAAAAAAGACAAGACACCATGAGACATATCCATGCAACCCACTGTCACTTTCCACATACAAAATAACTCTAAAAATATATACAGACATTAATGAAAAGGATGTAAATCCGGGTACCTGAAAGAAAACATGAGAACTACACACACATCGATGTGTATGTAGGTTGTGATCTAACCATGACCAATATGAATTTACCAAATAATTTATGCAATTACCTTCACTAAAAATTTAATAAATTTTTGATTGAAATAAAATAATAAATTAATTTTTCCATGTAATAAAGAATAAGTGAAACTAAATATCATGATCTAGTCTATAAATAAAATAAAACTTTAATTATTTGGAATGGGTAGGATCACCACTTAGAAAATGGAAATACATTTTAAAATATAAAATGAAGATCTATAAAATTTTTACCATTTTTTCACTTATTTATTTCCAATCATTTATTAAATATATTTATAGAACAAGTGTTCTCTTTCACTTGAAATAATCCTTTCAAAACCATGTTTGAAAAAAAAATTATAAAGTAAAATAAAAAGAAGAGGAAAATATTATAACTTAGGAATACACCATAATATCAAAAAATCCTGATAAATAAAATGAGTCACAAACAAAGAAATGGTTCCACATAATAATAAATAAGGAGATACAATGAAATATGGGATGTGAATCCCCTATACTGAAATAAAAACTAGATATCATTGGAAACTCCCTAAGACACAAAGTAATATAATTTTAGAGAAGGAATATTGGAATATTATGGAGACCAAAGTGAACCTTTTTATCCTCCAATTAGTTCTCTTGGACTAAAAAATATACACAATCCCTTCCCTTCAGGCCTCATAAACTATCCCAAGATCCCATTAACTCTAAATTCCAAAATACCTAAGCTAGAGAACAATCTAAGCTGGGGTACTGGCCAGTTCATAAACTATATGTGTGAATCACTCATCATGTTTTTTACTTAGATTCCAAGTATTCCCATTAAATCAATCAATAGATGTGAGTAAACAATCAAATCTCAGGGTCATCACATAACTCAACTTTTAAAACATAGAAAATAAATCACACCTCACCTCTAACATCCTCTTAAGAAACAAACAATTTAAAATAAATCCCTACCATCATGTATTGAAAAAAAATAACCCACAAAAGATAAAATTGTAGAAAATATGTAGCACAAACAAAAATAACCAATGACCTAGGGTATTTCAATATCAAGTATTTTTTTTATGAGTACCAAAATTTTCATTAAAATTAACTTGGGATACAAAGTCCTTTTCCATTAACATTAAAATAACTTATAAAACATCCATTGAAATCCATTTGAAAAAAACATTCCTTTAAAAATAGTTAAAAACTTCACTAATATTGAGAGTATTAAAACCATTTCATGAGGGCCAATAATACCCCTTTTTCATAAACCACACCTTTAAAAAAATTATCTTCTCTTAGGAGTCAATTGAAAAACCAAAAAATCACTTTAATTGAATAAATACCCTTGAAATAGAGATTAAAATCATTATAAATTAGAACCTTGCCAAGACCCATAATTTTTATCAAATCCATTTAAAAATTACCTCATAGGAAATTTCACAAACACATAGAATACATAAATATTTTAGTTCAAAATGAATAATATAAATTCATTATAAATCCTATACAACAAGTATAAAAAAATTAGAACATTTTCTAAACACCTTAGTGCAGTAAACCAACCTGGGTCAACCTAACACATCACCTGAGAAGACTTGGCACAAGACCCAAAGTGCATTCTCAATCGCTACAAGCAGGAAAGAATAACGTGGGTATCGAAGTAAAAAACTGAGGTAATGATTTTACCTTGAAAAATAACACATCATGTAACTTATATTACAAGATAAGTATAAAAAACTAGAGTACATAACAAAATAAAAATTATACAACCATGATACATAAAAACCATGCCAAAAGGAAAAACTCAGAAGAAAAACTAATGTAGACCATAACTAAGTCTCTGCGTGACTATTAGTCACTACCATCCCAACCCACTATGAAGGCGATAACAAATTTGATAAGTTTATATGCCATATGATACCATTTAAATTACATTCATCCTAAAAAACATGAATATAAAAACCCAAAGGAAAAATTAGTGTGTGATCACTAAATCTTAGTAGGATACCATCAAGGAATATATAAAAAGTTTTTCACCAAAAAACTATTAGTTCCAGCTTTAAAATAAAACACGTTCTATAAAGATATTTCATTTGAAAAATATTTATATAAAAAATCATTCTGTTTTTACATAAAAAACCTTTCATATTAAAATCCACAAGATGATAGATATTAATATGAATAAAAATATATATGGAAACAATAAAATCATTCAAAACTTAGAAAATAACCAAGTGAGCAAATAAAACATGATACATAAATGAAATCAAGAGCAAGAAGCGAAATTGGGATCTAGCCTATGGGGATTCATAACTAAGACATGAAAGGAACAATAATCCATGAATAAACCTGAATCTTATGATATTGTGTCTTATCACAGTCTATCAATATCACATTCATAACCCATTTTGGTTCCACACTCACAAAGGTTTTAATATTTCCTTACCAAAGGTTACAAAATGTTCCTATATGCTATGTTTTCTAAAACAATTATAAACTATGATCAAATTTTTTAAAAACATTTTCAAAAGTCATACAACATCACTCCCATTCTTGAAAATCAACTTTAGAGTAAAAACTATCTTTGAGACATTTCATCGAATAGATGAAGTGCATAAATATGTTTTTATAGAAAAATCCCCTTAAACCCCATTTAACAAGCCACCCATGATGAAATTTTATAAAAAAACCTCATATATATATATATATCAAATTAATTAATTTCATAAATCAAACCAAGGAAATTTACTATAATGAAAGGTAAATCAAGGGATAAAACCATTGTATAGAGAAACTTACCTCAATAATGGAGGAAACCCAGTCTCCTTCATAAACGATGATTGGGAGCAAATAAATCTAGTCCTCACAAACATAGATACATGTTAAACACCATATATTCTATATCTAAACCATATAATGGGTTATCATACCCCACATAGGTTTGCATGAAATGAATAATAGGATAGATTAGATGTGGATCTAGAAAGAGGATAAGAACACCACAGTAGGAAAACACAAACCTAGATGATATCCATCTTTATCGATGGGGATTCACTATGAGACTAAGGGTAGAATTCTATAGATTATTAAGAAGATGATATTTTGGGATAATGATGATTTTATAGGGGATTAGAGGTTAAATAGAGTGAGTTAACCAAGGTAATTTTTTTAAGAAGTTTAGATTAGGGTCTATGGTTAAGATGCACGGTTAGAAAAACCGTGTGGTAGCCATTGTCCCTTGGAAAATAAGTCACAAGGTTTTCTAGGAATAACTGCATGCTGAGAAAAAATTTGTGAAACCATGATATGCCCTATATAAATTAATAATCCCCTCCCATAGTTTTCATAAACCCTAAAAAAGTTAGAAAATTTGTGTTTAAACTATGAAGATCACCTCTAGAATATATAAATTCATCCCGTAATTTTACTACTATGTATGCACAGGTCATGAACCAAGCCTATTTTCCCCAAATCTAAAAATTACTTACCACTGAATATTTAAATCCTTTAGAACCTCAAAATTGAAAAACTATACTCAAAATTAAACATACATGTGGCCTAGTGTGTTTCATATTTTTCCCCATCATGAAACTTTCTGCCCCCAGAAAGAGCTCAAGATTTTATTGTCAGAAAAAGGGAAGTCAAATTATATATCATAAATGGTTTCCAATCATATTTCTCATAGTTACCCCATCCACACATTCAAAATATAAAGACCATTGGAATTATTTGACCACACAACACCTTATACCGGTGATCCATAATCTAAACTGGTTACTTAACCACTAAGGTATAAATCTTAAGATAAACATCATATCATTCAATCACATTTTAGAAGATTGATTTATGTGTTCTAAATTAAGATACATGAAACACAATGTAAATTTATGTCAAGTGAGATAGAAAGTCCAACCAATGATCCACATTTCAAATTTGTTTAGTGATCATGAAAATATCAAAAAACCATGGTGCCAACTCACCCCGATTACCTAGATGATGGTATCCCAAATGAAATGGGATTATACAATATACACACAATCACATACATCAAACTCCAATAGAAAATTAATTTTGTCTATATAACATTTATAGTGGATCTGATATGCTACCTAGTTTTACTGAGATAACCACACCATCCCCATCACCCCTATACAAGACTAAACCCTACCAAAGACCATTCACCTACCATTGAACGACATCAAGGAGGTCTACAAGGCCACCCATATGTCACTTAAAAGTGAATTTCCTTAATTAAATATGGATAACTATGGTTCTTGGAAAGATTCAATCTAGGAAAATGCTAAACCCAAAATCCACTGAAATCAAGAACACACACTTGAAGCATATATTTTCGAATTGGATGACTCATTTAATATGACTATTCATGTGATGATTGAATAAATTGATATAATTCAGCTGAGAACCCATTGAATTTTTTAATCCATTTGATAATTGAAATGGAAAGCATGTGTATCTACTAGAAATGGTAATCAAAGGAACAATAAAGAGTTTCAAGTCCCCTAAAATATATAAATATTTTCCCTTCACCATAAAAATATCTTTAGAAGGAAATATGTGATCTAATATTGTGAATCAGTTAATGATCACCCAAAATCATACCTAATTCTTCTCTAGGTTTCAATGCTAGTTTGATTATGATATTCATTGGTCTTTTATCTAGCCTTTATAATAGAATGGATAAGAGCACATCAAACCAATAAGTCTATGGTGTTCTTCTTCACTTTTCCAATAAAAATGCCATCATTAAAAAAATATGTAATTGAATAGATTATTCTAGGAAACTAACTTCAATGTCTTAGACTATAAAAATCTTCACAAGCTCGGAGTTCATGGACCAACTAGAACTCTGCTCATAATCTATCAACCCTTATCTCAAATTAAAATGGAAAACTAATTTATTCATTAGACACAAAGCACCATCAAGAGAAGGAAACCAAAAACCTAATGTATTCCCATAATGAAATCATTAAATAGAAATTATATCAACTCGCATCTGATGCTTTCCTAATCTAAAACTAATTCCACAAGGAAGAAAAAACTTGTTCACATGATGAGAATAAAATAATAATAAATCCTCAATAAAAACCCATAATATTTTTGTAAATAGGTTCACTAAGTATAACTCCTCATTTGATTAGTTCAGACCCAAATTTTGTATTTCCCTTCTCAGGGCGTATGTGACCACACCTCATATTCCAAGAGTTTAGAAAATATCAAAATCAATGATCTAAAATCATCTAACCATGAATTTATATTGGGTAAATGTACACTTTAGGCTACTAGGATCTGAATATATTGTAAACTAATCTATGAGGGGATAGTGTCACCACATTATGAGAGCATGTACAGCCACTATAAACTCAAGGTCATGTTGAGATCAACTTCTTCCATGAAGGTGTAATTGGTGAAATCCATAAGCCATCTCCCTTTTTCCTAGAATTGATAAATATACCAAATCCATGCCTAGTGTCATAAACAATACTAAATTAACTATAGAATGAATCAACATCAAAGATAAAGTAAAAATCATCTTCAGCCTTTAAAAAGATACCTAGGTTTTATATTATCCAACTTGAGGTTTTAAGGATGACGTAGACCTAATATTGATCTCCACACTAATTAGATTAAATATAAATGGGTTAAAATGAGAAAATTCATTTATACATGTGATTATAATCAATATGAATAAGGTTTTATATTAAATTAAAAGGAAACCCCAAAAATCTCTATCCATAGCCAAGGAAAATGATATACTCTCATCAGGTACAAACCACCATGAGTTACAATATTCAACCTATGAAAAAGGAACTATCCCTAAGAAATTTTTGGAATATCATCTAGTAAAACTACACCAAAAATAATTAAAAAGGCACAAACCACAAAACTAGATCCACCATGTCTCTCATAACCAATAAATACTTCAAACAAAGACCTACCTCAACAATAAATGACATGAATATTTTCTTGGTCCATGAGACTACATTCATGTAACTAGAGTTTATAGGATTCAACCAGGTGGCTCACACTATCCAGCCGACAACATACATATCTCTGATAGATCCTTAACCCGTATAGTTACCTAAAGAATCCAAGTTACCAATGCACATGCCCAAGGATCACTATGTTTATAATTCTATGTTAAATCTCATGGAATATATTTTTACATAAAGTTATCCCTAACAACAAGGTTCAAAAGTGAAATGATGTAATGAGGAATGAAGAAACTCATGATGTCTACTACTCTTAATGGATAATCCCAAAGAATACATCAAAGTTCACTCATACAAAAGGATATCCCAAAAAACCACTATGACACTTGAATGAGATCCTAGAAGTATCAACACCCAGATCATAGGATGCACCAAAGATTACAATCCTCCTGAGGAAAACTAGAAAACTATGAAAAATGGTCAATAAAAACCCATCAACCTAACTTTACCAATAAGGTTCTCAAGATGGGATACAAAAAACGTTGAGATATAAGATAACACTTTCCACTCCATTGGGAGTCTGAGAAAGACTAAAGGTAATAAGAAAAAACTAATTTCAAAGAAAGAATATTACTTAAACTCATGACCTCTCTAGAAGACTCAGTCAAGAAAAAAATATGTGAACTATATTCATTCATGCCCTTTAATGTACATCAGATAAATCTAACACATGATGATGGGTCAATCCAAATATAAAAATTAGCAAAATAAGAAAAAAAAATTCATGATAGGTCTCAATAAAAACCCACTTAAAGAGTAGAAACATATTAAAAAGAAATATTCATTTTAAAACACTAAACCACATGTTAAATAGATTTATACTAATATCCCATTTAAGAAGTAAAAACAATTTTTTTACATTATAAAAAAAATCAAAAAATAGAAAAAAAATTACTATTGGTCAAAGTGGAAACTCAAGAGGGGGGTTAATTGAGTTCCTACTTAAAATTTCTTTTAAAAACTTTATGATAAAGATCCCCTAATTCTTTAATAGCCCAGTTAATTAAGGAAGTAGAGATATAAAAGTGTAGTTGGTCAAAAGGTTTCTCAAAGGGTGATTAGTCCTCAGTTTAATCAATGTAAAACACTTCTTCAACATTTTAAACAAAGTTTACTGAATTAAACACCTACAAAAACTAAACAGAACTAACTAACAGAGTCAATGTAAAACAGATTTTTGTTTTTGAAATTATAAGTAGTGAAAATTGAAAAACAGAGTATTATAAAAGCTTAGAACACAACATAGTTAAACAAGAGGTTTAGTCTCAAGTCAAGACTTAATACTCTCTACTTGGTGATCACCTACCACCAAGTAGTTTATATTAATAATAAACTTGATACACAACCTTTATCGGGCTTTACAATAGTTTTCACAAACTTTACAGGGCTCCCACCCTCTACAACGGTTCTTCATGGGAAAAACAAACAATACAGACCACACACTAACTCTTCCACAGTTATACGTGGGAAACATGGTGTAAGTGAAGTTTGATGTGAGGATTTTTAGTATCCTCCAGTTCAGGCACATGATACAGTGTGTGTAATAGACAAACACACACTTCTCAAAAATATAAAAATAAAAGAACCCAATAGAGAAAATATTATAATATTGAGTTTATAAAGATCAATGTGTTTAAAGTTCAGCTCTTGACTCCTTGGAGTGAAGAAATTTTAGTTCATGTATTTCTCTAGAAGATGTCCTCAAAATAGAGTGTCACAAATCCAGGTTCTCGCTTCCAAGTACTATGGTGTTATTCTTCTTGGTTGGATAGATATTTGAAGAACCACAAAATACGGATGTGAAATTTTTTTCCTAAATGATCTTTGTGATATTCTTGGGTTCACAGTGTATGTGATGGATGGTTCTTCCTTTTTCTATTTGATATAGAGAGGAAGTTCTTTTTCATGCATTCCACTATATTCACTTATTGACACACCCACACTTCTCACCACTTTTTTTCTTCCTTGGTCTTCTCTTATATATTTGTGGTCTGACAATAGGAATAAGTAAACCATGTGTTGTCCTCCTCATACCTCGTACTTTCTATAGATAAAGTCTATTGATATGTCTATAGTCAGTATTAATTCATGTTAGAAGTATTAAATTTTACAAATTTGACCGTTAGAATAGTCTTAAGAATTAGACAAATTATGGAGTAGAAGAGAAAGCATTGGTAGACTAGTAGTGATATCTTTCTCAATAGTAGGCTTCAACAATAGGCTTCATTGGTAAACTACAAGTAGCCTTCAATTGTAACCTTCTATTGGTGACCTTCATCAATGACCTTCTATTGGTGACCTTCATCGGTGACCTTTCATTGGTGACCTTTCATCAGTGACCTTCATCAGTTACCTTTTATTGGTGACCGTCATCAGTGACATTTATTGGTGACCTTTATCAGTGACCTTCATCAGTGTCCTTCATCGGCGACCTTTCATCAGTGACCTTCATCGGTGACCTTCCATCGGTGACCTTCATCGGTGACCTTTCATACTTAGAGAAATTTTGCACTTTAAGCTTTAACAAGAGAGCAGTGTGATTAGAAGTACATAGTTATTACTTGATAGAAACATGGAATATTAATGAAACATGATTATAATATAATAAAAAAATGATTATCACATAAATGAAACATGATTTGGGATTATCAAAACATGTGAGTCCCATAATCTCCCATTTTTTGATAATCACAAATCATGTCATTGAAAATTTAGATTTAAGTATTATTGAATCAGGGTTAATCACATTTTCTAATATCTTCAGAGGTGTGTATAAGTAAAATTTTAACCATGTTTATTGTTGAAAATATAGATAGTATATATATGAAAGGACTCTTGTAAACTTAAAATTTATCCCCCTTTGTGATTAAAAAAATAATAAAATACAAAAAGAGAAAAAAGAGGATTTATTTATTAATAAACTAAAATTACAATATACAAATAGAATAAAAATATCCCTATCCATTAATAAATCCAATATTCAATTCACATCAGAAATGGAAAAGGGATATTTGTATTTGGAAGCTGAGAAGTCAGGTCTAGAAGACGGAGGGATAGGCCGAGGTATGGCAGTGAGCAGTGTAGAAGGGGCTGTTACATAGGCTTCAGTAGACCTATAGTGAGTTGATCTATGAGTAATCATAGGGGTCAAGATTGTGATGTTCTGTGCAGGAGTCATTAATGGAGAAACACTAGTAGAGGCTGAGGCAGCCGAGGAAGAAGGTAATGCTACAATGATGGGAGTGAAGTCCACATTGAGGAAGGGTAAAAAAAGATTTCTGAAATCCATAATAATGATTCCTCCTCTTTACATAGCTGAGATAAAATCATCCTTATTCTCTATGAATATCTCTCAGTCAAGAGTCTACTCTTTGAGAATGATAACTTGATCCTTAAATTCCTGAGTGATAGGTGGAATCTTCATGTTTTCCAATAGTATGTTAATGTGACCATCCATCTGATTCTTAGTGTAAACACTTTTGTAATATAAATAATCTTTCTCTTTTATTTCCTTATGATCTTGAGCAGCTTCTCTTAGATAATCTCCCAGACGTTTATGAATTTCTCTGGTAGTGGAAATGACCTAAGTCATAGACTGAGGGTCCAAGGTACTGGTACCAGAGAACTTCTCCACTTCTTCTCTAACAACTAATCTGAAAACTTCTACATCAATAGTAGGAGAGGTTGAAGAGAAAGAAGATTCACACATATGTGACATAGTGAAAGCCAATATCTCCTTAAAATATTTGATTAGACCATTGATTAACCTCTTAACATAATCATCATGTCCACTCACATGTGTCTCTATAGACTTTTTGAAGTCCTCAATCATAGTGACCATCTACTGAACAATACTCTTGACATATTTAAGATCCCTATCCACTTCAACCATTGAATCCATATAGGATTCTAAACTGGAAATTGATTCTTTCATAGATTCCATAGAATCTACCAAGGTTCTGATCTGATTCGTACATTCCTTCACTTCATGTAATAGATTTGAGTGATAGGTAGAAATGACTCTTTCTAAGGCAGATGCCACAACTTCTTGATTGAGATCCATTGTCCTCTCTATCTCAATAGATTTATCATCAAAGTATCTCTTAAAACCTGATTTTAATGATTCCAAATAATTTTTCTTCACATAGTCACGAAGAAGAAGCACTACTGGCCGTAAAATATTATTTTCTGAAATATAAGGAATTAGATGACTTCTGTTAGGCTTGTCATCATCAGAGTCTCCATAGCCTAAGCCCAAGACCATGAATCCAGGGTCTTCTGATTAGTATTCTATTCTGTGAGAAATGACAAATGAACTTGTGGAATAGGTTCCTCCCCATCACTTGGATAATTCTTCTGATCAACTACATCCATCTCTACTATACCTCTTTGATCAACTACATCAATAGAAGAGTCCACTACCACTTCTTCTACATAATCTTCAACTAATGACATTGCAATTCCAGCTTCAATCGAATTAGAAACCTCTTCATCTACAATTTCTACCATTTATATATTTCTTATGAGAAGATTGAGGATTAGACGTTCATTTTCACTTTCATTAGCATCTGTTTAAAAATCATCATGACTATATTCAGTGTCATCTTCCTCTTATGAGGTCTCTCTAATGTCTCTTAAGAGATTTTGATCTCCTTCTTCTTCACTGGTTTCCTTATCATTATTATCCCTTAGGAAATTCTCTCTTTTAAGAAATATCTTTGGTGGTCTAGGCTCACCAAATAATATATTATTTGAATGAGGATTCAAGGGAAGTTCAGGATCACTCTTTTCATATATAGGATAATCCACTCTTTCTTGGATAACAGTAGCCTCCACTTCTTCATCTGAGTATGCAATCTCCACTTCACCAGGCTTTAGACCAGGGTCTCTCTCATTCTTAGGCCTAGTAGGATGAGTAACAGGGTTGAATTCTTCATACATCTTAGCCTCACCATTCACCCATTTTCTTTTCCAAGGGTTCTATTTTATCATCATCAACTTGCAAATCATCCTGGTAATGTAGAAGTTTTCCCTTACAACATTTGTTTCCTCCTTATTTCCAGCAACTCCTTCCACTTACAACATCAAGGATATCAATCTAGCATGAAAAAAAGCATTGTACATTGAAATAGGCTTGGTCATATCTTCTAATTGAATCATCAACAACCTACAAAAATTTATCTTTTGTCTATGCTTCAATAGATATAAAAGAAATATGTCCAGATATTTCAAGGTAGAAAATTCCCCTATCCTGGGACTCAAAACATGCTAAAAACATTTAAACACAAACTTGTTTTCTCCTTCCATTTTAGTAGAAATCAATTTTGTATGGATCTCATTCCCTGTCAGTTTAGACAAAGATTCTTCATAATTGAATAACTAACTAGTGGGAGGTACCACTCCTGAGTAGTAATCAGAAATCCCTTTAAGTGTAACTCTTAAACATTTAGCCCATTAAAGATAGGAGAAGCTCACAGTTACTCTATTTACATTTGAAGACATTCTATTCTCATTCTCAGATTACTGTAACTTCAAAGATTAATAAAACTCCTTCACTAGTTTTAGGTAATAAGGTCCATTATTATTTGAAAATCATTTGACCTAGTCCTGAGCATCAAGTGCCTTCAGCACTAGAGACTTTCTCAACAACAGCCTTTCCGAACATAATTCCTTCTCAACCACGATTTTCATCTTCAATATATGTATATTAATCATATTTTACACTAAATTGATTCCACTACAAGTCTTAGCTCTAGGTCTCTTATGGTTCGGTGCATCTTCTTTCATCACTAACCACCAGTCTCTTTAATCTTTCTATTTCAATCTGGAGTGGTTCGAGGGTTTCAACAGGAGGTGAGGTTATAAGATTAGAGATCAAGAGGTTCAATAGAGGTTTGAAGTGGATCAAAATGTGGAGTGTACTTTGTTTTTATCATTCAGGTATCAAAAACAAATCAAGTAAAAGAAATAAGTAATACTAAAAACGTTTCAGATTTTAGAAGAAAAATGCAAAGTCCTGGAAAAGTTGACTATCGGTAAGGTGCCAATGGTGAGGTCCCAGTAGTGAGATACCTAATGGTGAGTTCCAATGGTGAGGCTCCTAATGGTCAGGTCTAACGGTGAGGTTCAATGGTGAGGTTCTTAACGACGATGTTCCTAATGATGAGGTCCAACAGTGAAGTTCATCAGTGAGGTTCCTAACGGTGAGGTCCAACGGTGAGGTTCCTAACAGTGATCTCCAATGGTGAGGTTCCTAACAGTGTGGTTCATAAATTAATAATTTATCATACTTAACTCAAGATTGATGAAATTTAACCTCCCATAACTCAAAGTCTTTGTGAATATATCAGCTAATTGGTGTTCAGTGCCAATAAATTCAAGAGTGATATCACCTCATTGATAATGATCTCCTAAGAAGTGATGTCTCACATCAATGTGATTTTTCCTAGAATGAGATAATGGATTTTTATAAATGTTAATAGCACTTGTATTTTCACTGTTTATAGAGATATTTTTGAATTGATATCCAAATTCTAGTAAAGTTTGTTTCATCCATAGAATTTGAACACAAAAACTACTAGCAACTATATATTCAGCTTTAGTAATAGATAATGCAAAAAAATTATATTTCATACTACACCAAGATACTAGTGACTTGCCTAAAATGTGACATGTTCCAGAGGTTCTCTTTTTATCTAACTTAAAACCAGCAATGTCATCATCTGTATAACTTATTAAATCAAATGATTATCCTCTTGGATAAAATAGTTCTAAGTTTGTAGTATACTTGAGATATTTAAAAATCTTCTTAACAATAGTTAAATGAGACTCTTTGGTATTATCTTGAAAATGATATCACATGCATACAATGAACATAATATCAGGTCCACTAGCAGTAAGGTAGAGAAGACTCCCAATAATACATCGGTAATTGGTTTGATCCACTGATTTACCAGTTTCATCTGCATCCAACTTACAAGTGGTACTCATAGGTGTATCACTACCTTTATTACTATTCAAACCAAAACATTTCAAAACATACTTAGTAGATTTACTATGATTTAAAACAATACCATTTTTATTTTGAAGAATTTAAAATCCAAGGAAAAATTTAAGTTCCACCATTAAACTCATTTCAAATTCATCTTCCATCATTTTTGATAAATCAGTACCTAAATAATTTTTAGAGGATACAAACATAATGTCACCTACATAAATTTGTAATATTAAAACATATTTATAAATAATTTTGATAAAAAGAGTAGGATTATCTATTCTTTTAGTAAAACATTTCTAAATAAGAAAAGAACTAAGTCTATCATACAAAGATCTTAGAGCTTGTTTTAAACGACATAGATCTCTAGAAAGCTTAAAGACATGATTTCAAAAATGGGGATGTGTAAAACTAGGGGTTTGTTCAAATAATACATCTTCAACTATGTACCCATTTAGAAATGCACTTTTGACATCCTTTTCATAACGTTTGAAATTTATATGATATGTATAATCATGTATTATCCTAATGGATTCTAGTCTAGCTATAGGTGAAAAGATTTCCTCATAGTCTATTCCTTCTCCTCGACTATATCCTTGTTCAAATAGTATAGCCTTGTTCTTAACTATGTATCCAGATTCATCAACATTATTTATAAACACCCATTTAGTGCCTATGGTCATAGTTTCAATAGGTATTTCTACTAATTCCCAAACTTTATTTCTTTAAAAATGATTTAATTTTTCTTGCATAGATATCACCCAAAAGTCATCACTGATAGCATCATTGATATTTTTAGGTTCAAGCTATGAAATAAAGGCTTGATGTTCAACCTGGTTTCTCAGAGAAGCTTAATTTTGTGTTACCCTATTTAGATCACTTACTACAACATCTAAAGGATGATTCTTGAGGGTTCTAATACCTCGAGAAATATTTGAACCAGAATCCTCATGGTTTTCTATAGGTTCAGATTCACCATGCTTGGATTTAGGAAAATTTCTATAACTGGTTGTTTTCACTAAGGTTTCACTATCTTTATCATTAATTTCTATATTGAAATATCTTCCTCAAGATGTTCAATAGATGTTTTGGGTTCATGTGGATCAGTTTCATCAAATTTTACAAGAACAGATTCTTCCACACATTTGGTTCTCTTATTGAATACTTTTTAATCTTTACTAGAGACTGAGTAACCTAGGAAAATTCCTTCATCACTCTTGGAAGAAAACTTGTCAATATTATCCCTAGTGTTAAAAATAAATAATTTTCTACCAAAAACTCTAAATTAATTAACCTTCGACTTCCTATTATTCCATTGCTCATAAGGTATCTTCTTAAGAACCAGTACAATTAAATCTCAATTGATGATGTAACAAACTGTATTAACAGATTCAGCTAAAAAATATGTAGGTAGGTTATACTCATTTAGTATATTCTGGGAAATCTCTTGAAGTGTTCTATTTCTTCTTTCTATAAATCTATTTTTTTAAGTGTTCCAGGAATAGATAAATTGGGATTATATAAATTTTGTGAGTAAAGAGATTCAAATTCCTGATTTTCAAACTTACGGCCATGATCAATTATAAAGGTCTTAATTAAAAGTCCACTTATATTTTATATATACTTGGAATATATAATAAAGTAAGAACATGATTTAATTTTTTGAGATATAAATTATACCCGGGTATATCTAGAAAAATCATCTACTAGAACATAAACATAGTGCTTCCCATTTGAACATGAAACTCTAGATCGTCCGAACAAATCCATGTGAACCAACTCAAGCGGTTAAGAAGTGGAAAATTATTTCTTTGGGTTGAAAGAATCTTTTTGTTGTTTTCTTTTTTTTAAAGTATTAAAAACATTGTTATGTGGGATTTCAAAATTAGGTATGTCTCTAAAAAAACCTTTCCTTGTTAGTTTTCCAAGTCAGTTCACATTGCAGTGTCCTAATCTTCTGTTCTATAACCATGATACCTTATGCAAAGCATTTAAACAAGAAAATTTTTTCTTATATAAAGAATTTAAATCAATAGAATATACATTTTCCTTTCTATGAGCAGTGAATATTAAATCATTTTTATAATTAAAAACATTTCATGCATCATTTTAAATTTTAACATTGAATCCAACATCACACAACTGAGAGATACTAAGTAGATTTTATTTTAACCCATCAACAAAAAGTACTTTTAAAATTAATATAGTATTAGGGTTACCAATTTTTCCTAAGACAATGATCTTCCCTTTAGCATGATCACCAAATGTGACATATCCACCATCAAATTTAATTAGTCTCTTGAAGCATGAATAGTCTTATGTCATATTCCTTGAACATCCACAGTGCTAGTACCATAGAGTTTTACAGGATCTCTTTAAATAATTTTCCTACAAAACAGATTATGCATTGGGTAACTTTGGTACCTAATTTTTCTTGGGTACAGATAGGATAACAAGTAAATCTTTGAGAACCCATACTTTTCTCATAGGTTTCCTATAATTAACAGATATTTTTTTGAGATATGAACACTTTGTTAGGTCCTTTAGAGAAGTGTATTTCAAAAGATATCCAGAACTTGAAATAGAAAAGAACTGTCCAGATTTTGGAACAAATTTATTTTTAATAATACTTCTCTATCCTTATTGTGTATTTTGGAGAAATTTTTTTCCCTAGAAATTGAGTCAAGGTATCTATACCTGCAATAAACTTCTCAAGATCCTTTTTTAATTTATCATTTGATAATTTAAGTTCAGTATTTTCTTTTAATATCAGATCAAAATTTTATTTCTCAATATCCAAATCAGACTTATAATTTTCATTTAAATCATATTTTATTTTCAATAATTTATATATATCCTTGAGTTCATTAAATGTATCCTCAATCATTCCACAGTATTCAAATAGTTTATCCTTAGTCATATTCTCATCATTATTTGATTCACTTTCATTTCCAGAATAATAAGCATTATGTATAGGATAATTGTCTATTACCTCAGATGTTTCTGTCATGAAACACATGTTTTTATGTTTGTTATTTTCAATATCAGAAGTGTGAGATCCACTGGAGCTATCTTCTGAATCACCCCAAGTTCCTTTCATAGCCTTTTTGTATCCCTTTCCCTTTTATTCATATTTATTCTTAAATTTCAGCTTGGGGCAATCAACCTTCACATGGCCTTTTATATTACACTCATAGCAGACTATCTCATTTGTGTTTTCATTCCATTTTTTGTCCTTTTTCCACTATCCTTTACTATCATACCTTCCTTTGTAGTTTTATTTTATAAGGAACTTATTATTATGGTACAAATTTTTTAATATCCTAGCAAGAGGATCCATCTCATCATCACTATCAGAGTCTAAGTCTTCAATGGTGGAAGTGTCTACAGGAGCTTGAACTTTTTATTTATCTTTACTCTTTGAGGTGGCAGTCTTGAATGCTATAGATTTATTTCTTGGTTCTTCATATGGTTCTTGATTTACCTTAATCTCTTCTTTGTACATCATAATTTTTCCAATTAGTTACTTCCCTAGTAGCTTTCCCATGTCACTGGATTCTTGCATAGAAACCGAAGTTCCTCTCCATCTATCAGATAGGCATCGAAGCAACCTGATAATCTAATTCTTTTTCTCTACTGGTTTCCCAATCAGAATCATGGTATTAACTATTTCATTGAACCAGAGATAAATATCAGATATATGTTCACCCGACTTCATTTTAAAATTATCATATTTAACAGTATAAGTATTTAATCTCATTTATTTAACATTGATTGTTCCCTCATGGGAAAAAGCCAAAATATCTCAAATTTCATAAGTTTTACCAATAGATATTCTTTTGAATTATTCATCACCTAGAGAATAGTGCAATGCATTCACTTCTTTACAGTCATTTTTATATGTAGATTTAGTCAACTGAGACCATGTGTCCCTTGATGTAAGAGGAAATACACATTGTTCTTCTATTATGTCCTAGATTTCAAGACCCATGCTCTCTAGATACATTTTCATTTTTAATTTCCATTTAGCATAGTTATTACTATTAATGAAAGGTGTCATGTTAGTAGCAGAACCCTCAATTTTTTTATCCATTGTTAATTAAAATTTAAAGAACTGAAAAATTTAGATATGATAGAAAATTTATGATCTTTAAGATATAACTAAAATCATAGTTGAAAAGAATTTGAAAACATGCACAACAATTCAGATAGTAGCAATAAAAAATTAAACCCTCTGATACCAAATGTTGGTCATAGTGGCAACTCAAGAGGGGGTGAAATGAGTTCTTACTTAAAATTTCTGTTAAAAACATTATGATAAAGATCCCCCAATATTGAAATATCCTATTTAATTAAGGAAGTAGATATATAAATGTCTAGTTGGTCCACAGGTCTCTCAAAGGGTGATTAGTCCTCATTTCAATCATTGTAAAACACTAATTAAACTTTTGAAACAAGTTTACTGATTTAAAAAAATACACACACTAACCAAAACTAACTATCACATTCAATGTAAAACAATTTTCTATTTTAGAAATTATAAGAAGTAGAAAATAAAAAAAACTGAGTATTAAAAAAACTTAGAACACATCAGAGTTATACAAGAGGTTCAGTCTGAAGCTGAGACTTAATCCTCTTCACTTGGTGATCACCTACCGCTATGCAATTTATATTAACAATAAACTTGAAACATAGCTTGTATCAGGCTTTACAATAGTTTTCACAAATTTTCTAGTGATCACAACCTCTACCACATTTATTTGTGGGGTAAAAAACAATACAGACCACACACGGTCTCTTCCACAGTTGTACGTGGGAAATAAGGTGTAAGTTATGTTTGATTTGAGGATTTTCAGTATCCTCTAGTTCATGAATAGGAGACAATGTGTATAAAATAAAAACACACACTTCTCAGAAATGTAAAAATAAAATAACACAATATATCAAATATTATAATATTGAGTTTAGGAAGATCTATGTGTTTTTAGTTCATCTCTTTACTCCTTGGAGTGAAGAAATTTTAGTTCGAGTCTTTCTCTGGAAGATGTCCTCAAAACAGAGTGTCACAAATCCAGGTTCTAGCTTACAAGTACTAAGGTGTTCTTCTTCTTGGTTGGACAGAGATTTTAATAACCATAGAAGAAAGATGTGATTTTTTTCCAAATGATCTTTAGGATGTTCCTAGGTTCACAGTGTAAGTGAAGGATGATTCTTCCTTATTCTCTTTGATCTAGAGAGTAAGTTCTTTTTCATGCATTCCTCTATCTATACTTATTGGAACCCCCACACTCCTCACCACATTTTTTTCACAGTCTTCTATTTTATATTTGAGTTATGAAGATAGGAATAAGTAAACCACGTGTGGTCTTCCTCATACCCCGTACTGTCTCCAGATATGGTCTCTTGATATGTCTACAATCGGTATTAATTAATTTCGTAAGAATTTAATTTACCAAATATGATTTTTAGAATAGTTTTAAGAATTATAAAAAGTATGGAGTATAAGAGGGAGTATTGATAGACTATTAGCAGTATATTTCTCAACAACAGGCTTCAAAAGTAGACTTTATTGGTAAACTACACTGGTAGCCTTCAACGGTAACCATCTATCGGCGACCTTCATCGGTGACCTTCTATTGGTGACTTTCATCGGTGACCATTCATCGGTGACCTTTCATCGGTGACCTTCATCAGTGACCTTCATTGGTGACATTCATCGATGACCTTTGTCGGTGACCTTTCATCGGTAACCTTCATTGGTGACCTTCCATCGGTGACCTTCATCGGTGACCTTTATCGGTGACCTTTCATACTTAGACAAATTTTGCATTGTAATCTTAAACAAGAGATAAGTGAGATTAAAAGTACATAGTTATTACTTGATAGAAACTATGAATATTAATGAAAAACGATTATCATATAATAAAAACATTATAATTACATAAATGAAACATGATTTGGGATTATCAAAACAGGTGAGTCCAACATTTAAAAATATAAAACTAAAAGATGAATTTTTTTACCTTCCATTCCAATGAATTTAATAGAATTAGTTTTATTTTTTTATTTAAATTATCTATGTTTGGAATTCTTTAAAATGAACCACTATTAAAGTTATGAAACCTATTTTTTCATAAAATTAAAAATGTTATCATGAATTATCATTATGATTTCAAAACTAATTACTATTCTATATTTCATATTGAAAAAGTCATGAGTATTTTCTTAAAACCAAAACCCTACATTTATTACCTTATGTTAAACAAAAACTTCAATAAAAAAATTTAATCCTTATTAAAAACATGCTTTAAGGGCATGGAATTCATACACATAGATCATTAATTGATTTTAAAGAATTTTTTTTTACATTTTTTAATGATTAAACGACCAATTATAGAAACATGAGTAACAAACCAAGAATTTTTTTATAATAAATCATTAAAGATTCACTTTTCAAACTAAAATCACATTCCATTAAATCCATTTTATGCACATAATAATGTTTAAACTATACAGACAAAAAAAATAATTTCATAATAGATAATCAAAATAAATTTTTATAACAACATATTCTAGGAGCCACATTGATCATTTTCTCATCACCAAGAGTTACTCAAAGAATACAAGAATCATGGGTTCTAAAAAATAAATGAAAAAAGACGTGGATTCATGATCGACCTAGGAACATATTGGACAAACATGTTCCAAGCATGCTATAACCACCTTAACATTTCCAAAATCAAGTGCTTGATCATTGAATAGTATTTTAGGCCATCCAAGTTAACCCCACAACTTGAATATTCATTTCTTTTACACTCCAAATCCATAAAAACATGGGACTTAAATCCCAAATTCTCATGGTAACACAAGAGGTATCAAGAAAGGAGGTAATCAAGAACCAACTGGAAATATACTCCTTAAGCCTCGAAAAGTCATAGATCTTGTGTAACAGACCCTAGACTAAACCAACATAGGTTCATTTCACTTACCTATGGGTAAAATTGGATACTATTTTATAATGAACCAACCCAAGTCAACTTAACATGCCTCTCGAGATGGCTTGACACAAGACCCGAAGCCTGTTCTCGATTGCCACAGGTTAGAGAGAATCACCTGGGAATCAAAGTAGAAAACCAAGAGAATGATTTAACCCAAAAACATAAGAAAAATATCTCATTTATAAATTGATAAGGATGAAAAAATAGAGTGAAATTAAGTAGAAAATTTACATAACCAAGAGACATACAAAACCAAGCGAAATGGATAAACCTGGAAGCAAAACTAACCAACACATGATCCATGTATCAATGCGAGCATCCTTCACCCCCATCCATATAGAACACCAATCTTTTTAACCAATTGTTTTAAGTATAAATATCCATCAAGAACAACCCTGAATATTGAGAGTCATAGTTCCTTTACAAGACTGGGTTCTTGTTACATTAAATAAAACTTAAAACATGGCATCCTTATTTTTTTCTTCTCCTTAGTGATCTCCTAAATACTTTTGAGCTCCCAAAGCTACATAAGATAACCTGAGGAATATATAAAATAATGTGGTGAGCTATAAATTACTGTAAGGGAATAAATATGACAATGAAAAATATCATGTGAGTCAAAGATATAAAATGATATCATAAAATGGAATGAACATGAGTAATAAAATGGAAACATAACAAAAATAACATCGTATCATAAAATCATGACATCATACGAAATGTGTCAGCAACACATAATAGGACATAAACACGAGTTAAGGCTAATTTTCTAGACAATATCATATGGTGGACATATTCCCATAATAGATTAGGTTTACTCTCTAATCACATACATGATGATTCATGAGAATAAAGCATTACCCAATGAATTAGAGTGATATATGGGAACATCCATAATAACATGTTTATGATCTATGTGTTCCACATAATGGAAATCAATTATAAGACCAAACATAAGAATTTCCCATGGAAAGAAAATTATTTTAATAAAATTTATTCATATAAAAATCTATGGAAATTTCAAAAATGAAGGAATTTTAGAAATGACCATAAGGCATGTATTAACCCATCAAGGGAATGGAGAATAAGCTAGGAATAGATAAGGTACACACACACATATATATATAATTTATAGGAATTCCATAATATTATAGGTTGTTGTAATTGATGAATTTAAATAATTCTAAAAAGTTTAAAAACATTCTTGAAGAAAATAAAAATTGCATTTTGAAAATCACTTTTTAAAAAATATAACTACTAAAAAATATAGAAATTTTTTTATTTACATGGATCCATGGAAAATTATTTAGTAATATTCAATGATTTGAGTGGTCATGATGGGGGTATTTTTTCATATTCTAATAATACTAAATCAAATATTCCTATCACATTTTTCTATGAAAAGTCATAAGTGGATTTTTTGGAAAATGAAAAACGATTACTTAATTTTATATGAAGTAAAAAATGATATAAATGATTTTAAACAATCATATAAGACTATTAAAACATTTTTAAACACATCAAAAGAACATTGACATGGAATAGAATACTTTTTTCGGCCGAAGAGAGAAATAAAGTCAATTCTCCTTATCTTAATATTTTTAATTACCAAAGATAGGATAATGGAACTATTACTTGAAAATTTCATGAATAACTAGATAAAAATAAAATTTCATGGTATTATTAGACAATGATCAAATAGTTTCCTTTAATGGAAATTCAAGAATAAAAAATACTAAATAAAATGAGATTGAATTTTAAACCCATACCGCCTTGGTAACATTTGAATCAAAACCACCCTAAAATAATTAAATGAATTCTAAATTAAAATAAAAATAATTATGAAGGATTCATGATATAATTTTCAAAGATAAATTATATACACAATATAAAAGAAATTAAGTGCATAATAGAACATGTGTCACTACTAGAATAATGATCTATATCCACGAATCTATATCCACGCTTTAAATGATCCGTGGATATAGGTATGATATAGCCACACCCAAATAGATGGGCGTTGCAATACATCATCTCATTTTTTTGTGATAGGAATTTCCTCCCCCACCCGAAGCCCTCTCCCTCCCACATCGAAATTCCTCCTCCCCTCACCGTCCTCACCATTTCTCATCATTCCTCCCCCACCTGAAGCCCTATCCCTCGTCGTCCTCGCCATTACTCCTACCCTCCTCCCATCGGTATTCCTACTCCCCTTGTTATTCCTCCTCCCCTCATGATTCCTCCTCCCCCTTCAGCTCTGACGCAGCCAAAAAACCTCCCCACCAGCTCCAACGCCTCCCTACTGATACGGCTTCGGTACTGCTAGCCCACCTCCCCATCGACACGACCTACCCACCTTCCTTTGGGTCACCTCACCTACCTGCTGACACTGCTCCGAGGCTTCCTCCCCACCTCCTCCTCCGGCACACCTCCTACGTAGGGATTTGAAATAGGAGTCTTCATCTATTACCTTCCTTATTATTTTTATTTTATCCTCTCTAATTTTAATGGTTCTCATTAAAGTTTTTAGTGCCGATTCCACCATAACATGATGGAATTGACCAGGAATCTTGGTTCTTTACTATGGTTTAGAGATTAGATTTCTTGTGATGCAGAACACTTTCCATCACTCATCATTTTGGAGATGGTATGAGGCCTAATGGATTTGTTTTAAATTTTCAGTTAAACTGATTGGAATTTCCTAGTAAACAAGTGTTTCTTGTTAGGTATTTTTATGATTTAATCATTGGTGTCTTTTGGTGTTACCTTAGAACCTAGAGTTTGGAAATGTGAGCCTATTGTGGCTATTTTTGTATTTTTTTGTTCATTAATTATATTGAATGGTGTTTTATAGCTTATACCAAAGATTGTTGACGTAGTTCATTACCCAGGTACTAGAAATAGGATGATAACATTGGGATATTACTGGATCTAGATTTGAGCCTGAGATTGATATGAGTTTTTCTTTTATTGTCCTGCTAGTTGTGTTAGACAGGTCCAAGGGAGCTAATCAGCGATCGGATTTAGTGCACCCCCTAGTTTAGAGATACAAAATAGTTATAGGGTTAGTGGGAATGGATCTTTAGAACTCACTAATAGTTGTCCTTGATGTCGAGAACTCCCATCATGAAATCTTCTTCTCCTCCATATATTTAAAGTTTCAAACTTATGCACCTGTGAGAGAAGGATAGAATCACATGATATTCTTGGAAAATAGACTTGATATATTCAACTATAAATCTATGAGGAAAAAACCTTTATAAAAACAAGAGATTATAAAAAATTAATCAATGTAGTACATAAGTTTGTGATGTCAATATAAAAATTAATATTGGGGTTGTTCAACATAACCTCAATGACTAATTGGAATTAGTTTGTCCAGAATTTTAGATTCTATATAGTTTGTCATTATTGAAAACATTAATTTATGATTTTCACCCCTTGAGGGATGGTCTCACTTTATTCATCATGGAAAATATAACATCAATGGTATTCTAGGAAGGATACTTCATTCTTGTTATACCCAAATAATACAACAGTCATCCATCTCCACAATTATTTTCTTTAATTCCCTATAGAAAAGTTTACATAAAATAAATGGGAATAAAGAGGTGATACCTTTCCAATAGTTTTTTCAGGATGAGATTTTTTTACTAAGAGTATTCCTACTTCTATTACAACTACTTCTATTCTTCTCAGGTCTACTCCCCCTTTTTTCATCCTAGTTCCAGTGAAATGTCATGTTTTACCCGTACTCAAAAGATTTATACCAAAAACTTCTACAACAATATTAATATCCCTTGAAACATGATCTTCCTTTATATTGATGATTTTGTTTATAAAATTCTTCTTATTTTCCAGGCATCCTCCAGACTTTATTTTCCCATTTCCTTGGGGTTTTCCCATTCTCATGTCATCCATAGGAGGAAATTTTTTACACCATTCATCAACCTAAAAATATTCAAATTATTTTTCATAATATTTATAATGAAAGGAAACAGATTTATTATCACATGAGAATTTAGAAAAATGTTGTACCTTTTTCATGGGGATGGTTTTCTCATCATCTATGGATGGTTCAGTTTGAATATCCACCAGATTTTCATAGAATTATATCATATTCTTTAAGGCGTTTCAATATTTAAGATACCAAGATTATGCCACATGACGTTCCTTTTATTTAGAAACCATTTTTGTATTAAGAGATTCTGGTATCCTGTCTTATTATACACATTTCATCATGGACATTTTAATCTCTTCTATAAGATCATTCTACTTCACATTTACACTTCTTTTCTTCTTTTACAATAGTTTTAATTTCTTGTAATATATGGAATTATGGTCAAAGTAAGAAATAAAATAATATCATAGAATATATTCTGTATAACCATCCCTTTTTTCTTCTTCTAAACAACTTGTAATGTCTTTTCATCTCTTAACCTTATAGGTATATATGCATATTAATGGAAAATAATATTTTCTTAGTGTTGTTCATGGATGTGTTTATGTTTTTTGATTTTTCTTGGAGTTAAAGTTGGGGGGCTAGTGTGTGCGTGGGGGGGGGGTGCTGGTGTACGGGGAGGTGGGGGGAGCTGGTGTAGGGGGGGTGGGGGGAGCTGATGCTGGGGGGGTGGGGGTGCTGGTGCAGGGGGAGGTGGGGGGGGAGCTGGCGCAGGGGGTGTGTGTGGTGGGGGGGTGGTGGTTGATGAAATTTTCATCTGTGGGTGGTATAAAACTATTGCATCATAAATTCATGTGTTTTATGGAAACACTAGAATATCAGAGTGACCGAGAGATGAGATTTTAACTTCTTAATATTGGTGCAAGCACAAGTCTCATCTTAAGTTCACTAAAACTTGTTATGTTTACTTGGTCACAGAGAGGAAGCAGTGGTAGTATTTTGTGTACAATTTTTCTTGACTCTACAATCAAAAGGTTGTGCTCTTTAACAGTGTATCTTCTTGATAATAAAGCCTTGGATTCTTCTTTAGCTGATAAGGTTGGAATTCCATAACTAATATTCTTTAAACCTTCTATTCTGATTTATCTTGTCAGTTTTATACTAATTAATAATCGATTAGTTCTTTTGTAGGATGTAATTTGACAGAAGGGGTATCTCCACCCAAATTTATGTTACTGGAGTGATATATCACTCCCGTGTTTTATTCTCTAAATACATTATGATTTTACATTATTTCATCTCGATGAAAAATTGCACAAAGAAAAATGTATCATGGTCAATGGTGTGGGAGCTTCCTTTCTCCCTGAAAATTCTCAAGGTACTAATTTTGGGTCCATTAGTTTTCCAAATTTCCCTTACTAGTACCATTGAATTTGCTAATTTCTATCCTTTTCCCACTTCTTTGAAATACTAATGTGGTTGGATGGGTATGATCATGTGTTATTAATTCCATTTCTTCATTTGAACTGTAGGTTGCTTTTTGATGAAGTTTATAGGTCCTATCAATGTGCACGATCCTAGGAAAGAGATCCAGTTCAATGTCAATGAAGAGTAAAATTGTTAGAGTATTATTCTCTAAATCCCATTTTTCCTTGTCATACTGTACATACATTATAGTCCAGTCACTCATGAGGATAACTATGAAGGCCAAAAGTTTCATCACTGCATATTAACGTGGTTAATTATGGTTCTACTTCATCCTTTTATTCCTATTTTCTTAGAGTATACATGTAAATAAATCCAATATAGATAAATAAAGTATCATGAATATGCATGCTTCATGAAACACAAATTTTTCCTTTACTTGGGCTGTATTTGACAACACTTACTGAAAATTTCTTATTTCACTCATCACTTATGATAAGAAGTTTGACTAACCATGTTTTGAATCTAGTCGGTGAAGAGGACCCAACCATCAAATGCCTACTCTTGAGAGTCCCCTCATCCTTACAGACCAACCATCTTGGCTATAGCCACATAACTATAGCCAGAGATTTATAAGTCATTGTCTATATCTTTTTTTATAGCCACACTTCTATTAAAAGTGTGGAAAAATCATTTTTTATAACCATGCTTAAAAAATTATTATCTATGTTTTTGTTGACCTTCTATCAGGATCTTCCTCCCCCGACCCCACGCGAACAACCTTATACCCGCGACCATGCCCCTCTCCTCTCGGCCATCGCGACTTCTCCTCTCAGCCTTTGTTACTTCTCCTCTCTTGGAGGTGACCTCTCGGCGGCGACCTCTCCTTTTGGTGGTGACCCTTCTTCCCCGGCGGCCTTGGCGACCTCTCCTATCCCCGATCCTCATCCCCCGACAGTTCATGTATGGCCTTCACGACGCTACCCCATCCTCATCCTCCTCACGATGCTACCCGTTTCTGTCACCGAACGAGGCAACCCGGTCTCCTTCATGGTAACATCTCACCTCTCGTACCTCAAATTTGATCGCCATTGGCCTTTATCTGAATTACATACACATATTTCTCTCTGCTGGAATTCTTCAAACTAGAAATTAATTCCAATAGACGAAAGATATTTTCATATCTTATTGAAATCTCAAGAGGATATATAGATATTTTGGAGGACTAGAAACCTCAATCTTAAACTCGGTTTACTCATAATTTCTAATTGGGACTCTAACTTCAATCCGCACAAACATAAGAATACATTGGTCTATGTTTGGGTCAAACTACATGGTCTTAATTGGTTCTTTTGGCACCCAAAAATTCTGAATGATATTGTCTCCTCCTTAGGAACTCCCCTCAAAATTGATCATAGAACATTAAATGCTGACTTATGTCTCTTTTCTAGAGTTATGGTGGAAATTAAACATGATTCAAAGCTGCACACCACAATTAATTTCAATTAAAATGACTACAAAACTAAAATTAGAATTTAATATGAGAGGAAACCACCCTTTTGCGAACATTGTAAGATCATTGTTCATACAATTTTCAACATTAGAGTAATTAGAAAACAAGTAACACAACCAGTTGAAAATTATTGGAAGGAAATTATGAGAAATAAAAAGTTTAAATCCCCTATGATAGATATACCTGTACCCCGATAAAAGAAATCTAAAACTTTGGTGAAAGAGTCAAACAGAGTGATACACATAGGGGATAACTCAAGTACTAACTGGGCTGATATGGCTGAATAAGAAGAAAACTCCATTGAAGATAAACGCCTCTTAGAATAAATGGAAATTTTGGTGTTAGAAACTATTAGGATATCCAATAAGGACGAATCTAATACATGCTCAGTGGAACAAATCTCAGAATTTAACCAAAATTATGAACATATCCCAGGTAAAAACTTGAAGGGCAGTGAATGTAATGCATACACTACACCCCCTCATAACTATGTGTGCACTAGATCATTTCCTATTCAATATGTGGATGATCACTCCTCATCTTTAAGTACTTGAAAAATCAATGACCCATCCCTATTAAATGCCACTATTTCATTAGGGACAAAGATTCAGACCAATAGTAAAACAAATGTACCTGATAATTTCTCTAAAACTATAGATTCAACTATCCATTCAATATATTTTGGGAATCTATTATCTATCCCAAAATCTGCTCAGGATATCACACATATTAGTAGTATTCTTGCAACTATTTCCAAGGATTTGGAAACTGTTAAATCAATGAAGGTAAGTACAACCTCGGTACAGGTGACTAAAATGCAGGATCTCGTTGGATCCATTAAGAAGATCATCCCGTAGATACACTCTGTAGAGTTAGGTTCAATGGAAACCTTTGGAGGGGTATTCATTAAAATTATGAATGATCAATTTTGTATAAGTACAGTCCACTTAAAGATATAAAAATTGGTTCTTTATTTAATATACATCATAGTGTTGGGTTTCATTCATGGTGTTCTTAGAATTTTTGGATTCTAATTATTTACTATAAGATAAATAAGGGTATTTTGATCATTTCAACCCCCTTAGTAGTATTAGATCTTTGTTGTGTGCTTGGTTCACAAGATCATATTCTAAAATGAATAAATTGTAGGAATCATTCATGATGTTAGAAAATAGAGCACCATGTTTTATAAGAGATATGGTGCATATTGTTAAATATGACTAGAATATGCAGTAGTTGGTATTATGACATTATAATTGGTGCTTAATGATTATTACATGCTCTAAACACATAACCCATAAGATTAATCTAATTTTAATGTCACACAAGTCATGTGCGTTGAAGATAATTATACATAGTGACTTTTCATAAGCTGACATTTTTATCTCAACTTATACAGGCCCACGTATAAAAAATTATAGGTAGTGTCTATAATAAATTGTAAATTTTTAACACTTTTTGCAATAGTTTGTACCACACATTTAATTTTTCAATATATTCAGTAGAATCAATATTCATGCGGGGTTTTGATCCTACTTACAAGGTGACATGATGGAGTAACACTTGATTTTGGATAAATACAACATCATGGAAGACTAGAGCAAGGGTATATTTTCAACTAGTGAGTCATTTTTTTTAGTTAATAGTTTTTTTACTTGTATTAAATATTATATGTTCCCATGTATATATATATAAATGCATACACAGGTGAGTGGAGAATAGTATGTGCATATAAGCATACGTGCAAGGATCCCCTTGCACATGCTCATGGCCATGCGGTAGTGTGCATACAGGCCAGGTGTCCTTTCATGTGTGTGAAGGTGTGTATACCTAGTGGGGGAGCAAAAACTTTTAGTTAGAAAGCTCCAAGATACGAAGTGGACGGTTTGGTTCCACCTTGAGGTAGGATCCCTCTTCCAGCCTCTTTATTTCAAGAATGCTTTAAATTGAATTTAGCTTCATTCTTAATTCTGCTTAATGATATTGAATTGCATATCTTGAATAAGTGTTCTTTAATATAATTGTTTCATTTGATAAATAAAGTCATGTTTTTATAATAAAACCCTTCCAATAGAGGTGCACTGTCTGCGAAAACTCACAGTGATAGTTATGTTGATCTAGTTGCTTAAATTATTGCATTTGATTTGTGCTAAATGAGTTTTGGAGAAGATGTTAAATATAATTAAATAAATTTTGTGATAAAGCAATGCCATGATTTTATAATAAAACCCCTCCAACAGAGGTGTGTTGTCTCTTAAACTAATGAGTAATGATAGTTATTTGTATCATGTTTAGATTTGGTTTGAGTCTTTCATATGCCTCTTGTTGGTGTTTTTTTGTGGCTAGTTAGTTTTTTTTTTGAAAAATATAAATTGGTTTATCATACTCGTTTAACTCAAATGACATTGTCTGAGTAGGCATATTCATTTACCATGACACTTTCCATTTCACTCTTTGAATATTATAAATAAAATTTCCATGTTTAGGCAAAGTGAATGAATTTGTAAATGGTTTGTGTAGGGCGTATGATTCTTTTCCGTCATTTTTTTTCTTTAGACATTGCGTCATTGTGCCTCTTAATAAAACCTTCTCTGCAGATCCCTTGTTATATCATATTAAATAGTTGATCTGTTCTATCATCTTCTGGTAGGGCGATGGTCAGAATGTTGCCCCACCTCCTCCCACTCCCTTCGCTCCTGGCCGGCAGATGCTGCCCCGTGGATATCGCCGGACAAGGCCAACACGCTGAGGTCATGTCGTGGTCACGCCGCGGTCATGCCGCGGTCATGCCACGATCATGTCGTGATTTGGACCTGCTCCAAGAAGAAACCCCGTGGCGGTTCACAGTGATAGTATTACATGTGTATTGTGATCAATGTTGAGACTGATTAATCACAATTTCTTCCGGTGGGGCGACGATCTGAATGTTGCCCCGCCTCCTCCCACTCCCTTCACTCCTGGCCGGAAGATGCTACCCCACAGATGTCACTAGACCGGGCCAACATGCCGCAGTCACACCGCAGTCACACCGCGGTCATGCCGCGGTCATGCCGTGATTTGGCCCTACTCCAGGATGACACCCCACGATAGTTCGTAGTGATAGTATTCCATGAGTCTTGTGATTAATGTTGAGACTAACTAATCACAATTTCTGCTCACGGGGCGATGGCCAGAATATTACCCCGCCTCCTCCCCCTCCCTTTGCTCCTGGTCGGATGATGTTGCCCCATGGATGTCGATGTACCAGGCCAACACGATGTGGTCACGTCGCGGTCACGTCGCGGTCACGCTGCGATCACGCCACGGTCACACCGCGGTCATGCCGCGGACACGCCGCGGTCACGCCGCAGTCATACTGTGATTTGGCCCTGCTCCAGGATGAAAACCCATGATAGTTCGTAGTGATATTATTCTATGAGTCTTGTGATCAATGTTGAGACTGACTAATCACAATTTCTGCTGACGGGGAAACGACCAGAATGTTTCCCCGCCTCCTCCTGCTCACTTCGCTCCTAGATAGAAGGTGCTCCCAAACAGATGTTGCTGAACTGGTCCGACACACCACGGTCACGTCGCAGTCATGCCGTGATTTGGCCCTTCTCCAGGACGACGCCTCGTGGTGGTTCGCAGTGATAGTATTCCATGAGTCCTCTGATCAATGTTGAGACTGACTAATCACAATTTCTACCGGTGGGGCAATGACCGGATGTTTCACCGCCTCCTCCTGCTCCATTCACTTCTGGCCAGAAGATGTTGCCCCACATATGTCACTGGACCGGACCAACATGCCGCGTTCATGCTACGGTTACGCCACGGTCACGCCGCGGTAATGTCGTGATTTGGCCCTACTTCAGCCACATCCAACCCACACCAGCCCCTTCCACCTTCATTTCAGCCCACTGCCACCAGCCTTCCAGCCCGCAACAACCCCCCTGCCACCTTTGAAGCAGCTTGCACCATCCCCCAGGCACCTGCAAGCAGCCCCCTTCCACCCACCTTCTAGCCCCCTTCCACCTGCATTCGAGCCTGCACCAGCCCCCGTCCATATGCAATCTAGCCCTCACTAGCCACCACACCATCCACCACCCCCAGCCTCCTGTAAAACACTAATGCTAGCCCTCTGCCACCTGAAAAATATCCCCAACCACTAGTTCCAGCCCTCACTAGCCCCCGACCTCCTACATCTCAGCCTGCACCACCTACATCCCAGCCTGCACCAGTTCCAGCCTGCACCAGCCCCCTTCTACCTTCATTTAGTGTTTAGAGAACCAAGCATTGTTAAACCTAAAAGGGAGATGGAGTTTTTTAATTTTTTTGGACACATTAAACAAAATAGGATGATGATTGGAGTGGAGATTGTGGAGGGTGGTGCTGGAGATGGTGTCTCATTTATCTAAAGAAATACATTTGTAAAGGCTATATTCAATTTGGAGGCAACCACCATATTGTAAATCTTTTTATACCAAGTGTATTTGGAACCTGTATGATTTATTTAAATAATGTTTCTATCTTCAATAGAGGTTTTTAATTCTCTTATGGAGATCATAGCATGGGAGGGACCAATTTTATCACTTGAATTGGGTATAGCATTGAAGTCCCCAATTATAAATCAAGGTGTGCTAATACAGTAACCTAGATAGGTAAGTTCATCCCACAGGGGCCTCCTATCTTGATATTTATGCTTATAAAGAACAAAAGATCAAAAAATAATAGTGCCATAAAAAACAAAATAACATACGAAGGCCTACTCCAATATGTTAAAAATGTTAACATTTTGGATAGAAGAGTGAAAAAAATCTAGAGAGAATCAATATAAGATGAATTTTTTGTGCTAGTAAAAGAATAACCATGTTAACAAAAATGATGGTATCTAGAAGAAAAATTAGCTTTTTTCAGTGATAGAAAACAAAATTTGATAGTGGGTGTTAACCATTCTTTTTAAAATAGTAATGGTTTCAGATATAGAAATACCCTGACAATAACAAAAATGTATCTTCATTTAAACCTAAATTTGGAGTAATAACTCCCTTTCTGATTCACAAACCCTTGTGTCTAGAAGATATTCTGATATTTTTAGTAGTTTTTAGGATCTTGGTATTTTCTTGATTTATTTTATAAGATGTTGGGAAACTGTTTGAATTTCCCACCTTATTATTACCCTTGGAGGAATCAATGTAGGGGTTATTCACAAGTATGTCCTAGAGTCCTTACTAATACAGGCAGTATGGTCAACATCTTGATGAGTAATCATGTTCTCAGATTTTGTATGCATATTATTGTTATCTGAAGTCTAAGAAATTCCAATAGTATGATTGACAAAAAGGGGAGGAGATGTACTTGGAATATTTGTAGCAAGGTTTTCATGTGAAGTACCTGAATGTTTTTCCAGCTTTTTTCTAGAACCTGGGAGAATCTGTGGTGTGCCCACTAGGTTCGGTTGCTCTTGATAACATGAATATATACACCACTAATTCTTGACCAATTAAATAGGAATATTTGGGTTGGCATCTTTCTAATCTTGAAAACCTGAGGCAACCAAATTTTGATTTTGGTAACTGTCCAGAGCAGTCTTTGAAACACCCAGAACTTCAGGGGCCATGGCCATCTCCTTGGGAGATGCACTATCCTAACAATGTGGGGGTTAAGGGGTCTGTTCAGAGCTAAAGGTATTATTCACATAAGTGTCACTGCTCAAGTGTAAACCCCCAAGAGAGTTTTATTTGTTCTACTTAGAATCATTATTGAAAATCGACTTAGTCTTGTCATCTTGTCTGTCAAGTAGTGTTCCAACCTGATTTGATTCACAGCCCAATGAAGAATAAAGGTATGAATATTAAACATTTTCAATATTCATACAATTAAGAAGATCATTATAAATGTGATGTGCTTTATTACCTTTAAAGGGGTTCTAAAAGAGTATCACATGCACCTAAAACTGCCAAGGCAGGTTTTGTCATAATATGCAGGTCTCCAGGCAGTGATGAGCCTGTATGATCACCTACATTCAAATCCGATTTAATATCCCTACCTAGAACCAAAGGTGGGTTAGTGTGGCCCTGCATGCTGGGTGAATTGGTAAACATGATCTAATATATCAATAAATTCTATAAACTATAACATCATTGAGTAATTTAGTCAGTTGAAGCGAGTTCCATTTCATGAAATTATTGAATTGAAATGTATACAACCTCAAGATATTCACTGGGAACATCATTGATAGAAAAATCAATAGGATTATGTTCCAAAAGAGAATTTTTTTTGATAAAATATTATAGAGAATGTATTTCTATGTTTGAGAATCTTTTTTATCATTAGCAATTGATAGAAACGCTATAATAGGAATTCGTTGAAAAGATATTCTGAAGATATAGATTACACACCCATAATCTATTCAATCACAATGTTCATATCTTTAACAGTTAAAAAATGAAACATTGACTGCTTTTATAATTAAACCTCAAAAAATAGAAGTTCATAGGCAATCACATAAGAAAAATTAATATTACTAAATCTCCCAAATAAGTGATATGACCTACATAAAAGTCTTTTGACTCAATAATATCCCTATTTTTGATAATAAAAAAGAATGTATCATAAATAATGAAAATATATGTCTGAAAAGAATTTAAAAGAATAAAACCAATAACATAAAATAAATGTTATCTAGATATAACAGTTGAGAAACTAAAATATCTCTTCTAAAAAGTGATATTGTTAAAAACACTTCCCCTTAACAATAACTCTCCTCTATTAACAAAAATAAAAACTACTGAAAAGAAAACATATCTATTGTAGTTAAATATACTCACTTTTTCATTTTAAAAAAGAATAACCTAGAGAACTATCATATAAAGAATAAGAATAACTATATATAGAAGTTAAAATAAGAAAGATGATAAACTTAAATTAATATTTATGAATCTTATTCCATTTGAGATATGAAATGAATAATAAAAAGTAATTTATCTGAGTTTAATTTTCTATTTGAACCCATGATATTCTATTCTCCTCATTATCAACCAACCAGACAAGCATCCTTATCCAAAAAAATCCTAGAGTGAAAGACCTCTAGACAACCATGCCAACTAATGGCCACTACACCAAAACCTTCTTGAACAAGAACCCTAAACCACACCAAATCCAACCACAATAAGCACCTATAGTAGACACAACACCTAAAATATTAGCTAGAAACCAAATCATCCCTAGACCACCATCTGGCCCCATCCATCACCATCTGAACACCTTACATCAAAATGGACCACCCCACTATAAGAAAGTATAAAAAACCAGTAGTCAACTAGTACCATCCATCCAAAGTGTCCCACATCACCCATGCCTAACCCATCATACAACCTAAAGAATCCCCAAGCAGTCCCTGATCCAAATGTGAGCTAATAATCACCCTGAATCTAACACCTCTAGACCCACCAAGTAGTCAACATGCACCCACCCTAGAAAGAGAACCACCCATCTACCAGAAACATGCCTCCCAACCTGCAACATCCAGAATCTCAAGGGAATTTTAGAACATCCACCATAGAAATCCCTACACCATCAACAACCAGAATACAAAAGATGGGAAAACCGAGCACAAGACAACTGAACTTACTCCAAAACACCACCGAAAGACCCACCCCAAACTATATCCACCACACTAGCCAATTGAGAGAACTAATAGCCTACAATAATAATCCAAAACAAAGAAGAAACAACAGAAAGCCAACCCCTACGCACCCAAACACATGTTACCAACCATAGTAGAAATCATAAACCAACCATCACCATGCACCATGTAAGCGTATCTTGTACTACACCATGTAGAAAAATCCAAACAGCAACACCCCCAACTAAAACCCATCTTCATTGGTCCTATAATTCCCAACAGCAACACGAAACTCACAACCTCACCTCCTAAATCCTCCACAAGAAACCTATAACATCACTATGAGAATATCTGTAAGTATCTATTGGATAAAACCAGCATCTCCCAGCCTCAACCTTAAGAAGCATCCAAAGTAGGGGGGGATGCTGTCTAGGGGGTCCAACAGGGGGGCAGCTATTTAGGGGGGTCCAGCAGGTGGGGTTTCTATCTAGGGGGTTGCTGTCCAAGGGGTCCAGCAGGGGGGGCTGCTGTCCAGGGGGTCTAGTAAGGGGGTTGCTGTCTAGGTGGGTCCAAAAGGGAGGGTTTCTATCCAGGGGGCTGCTGTCTAAGGGATCCTTTTGGGGGGAGCTGTTCAGGGGGGTCTAACAAGGGGGGGGGGGGGGGGTTCTGTCCAGGGGGGCTGCTGTCCAGGGGTGTCTAGGGGGGCTGATGTCCGGGGGGGTCCATAAGGGGGGATTCTATCCTGGGGGGTCCAGCAGGGAGGGGGGGTTGTTGTCCAGGGGGTCCAGCAGGGGGGGTTTCTATCCAGGGGGCTTCAGTCCAGGGGGGGTCGGAGGGGAGGGTTGCTGTCCACGGGGGTCCAGCAAGGGGGTTGCACTATTCTTGTTTATTGAGTTATATTCTTTGTGAATATTCTAAGATATTTTGTTTTACCATAATTTTAGGGGATGATCACTACTATGTTATACCTTGTGTTGTAGGTACTTTTGAGCTGGTTCCAGACTTCTTTGATGTTTTCTTTTATAGGGAGACTCATGTAACTGCAGTTATGTGTTTTTTTTTAATATTTGGATTTGTTTAATTCTTATTATGTAACTATATTTCGCATATAATTTAATATGGAGGGGGTTGGCAGAGGGCCGGGGGAGGGGAAACAGGTGGGGGGCAGGACTGGGGGGTCTGGGGGTGTCCAGGTTCTGGGGGGGTTTAGGGTCTATCGAGGAGGGTGGGGGTGGCTGTCCAGGGGAGTGGAGGTCTAGTCTATCCAGCAAGATCTGTCCAGGGTATGGGGGGTTTCCAGGGCATGGGGGTGGTATGGGGGGTGTCCAGGTTCTGGGGGGGTCCAGGGTCTGTCCAGGAGGGTGGGGTGGCTGTCCAGGGGAGTGGAGGTCTGGGTTGTCCAGGGGGATCGGTCCAGGGTCTGGCGGGTGTCCAGGGTCTGTCCAGGGGGTGTCCAGGGTCTGTCCGGGGGGTGTCCAGGGTCTTTCCATGGGGTGTCTAGGGTCTATCTGGGGGTGTCCATGGATTGGGGGTGTCTAGGGTCTGGGGGTGTCTAGGGTCTGTCCAGGAGGGGGGATTTGCAGGGGGCTATCCAGGGAGGAGGGGGCTATGAAAGGGAGGGGGTTTATGTAGGGTGGGGGTGTCTAGTGTCCAATAGGGAGGGGTCTGAAGGGCGGGTCTGTCCTGGGGGGTGTCCAGTAGGGGGGCTGTCTGAGTGGGGTTGTCCTAGGGGGTGTCCAAGAGGGGGGGGGGGGGTATGTCCAGAGGGTGATTGGGGTCTGTCCAGGGTGGGAAGGGGGTTTCATAGGGAGGGGTTCATGGGGGGATTTAAGGTGCAGGTGGGGTGCAAGGGGTAGTTGTGGGGATTTTCAGGGGTGGCCGGGAGGATGCAAGGGGCCAGCACCGTTCAGGTGATGTTTTTTTACAAAATGTGTAGGCCTATATCAATGGTTGTAAACCGTAGCTATAGGTCTACATCCACTATTCCTAACCATGTCTATATGTCTATAACCATGGTTGCAACCATGGCTATAGGAGATGATTTATTTTAGCCTCTTCCACGGGTTGAAAACAGTGGCTTTAGAGTTGTTTCCACGGTTGGAACCGTGGCTCTAGGGCTATAGACACAGTTCAAACCGTGGCTAAAGGGCTATAGCCATGGTTGGGAATCGTGGTTATAGGTTTTACCCTATAGTCATGCCAATACTAGCCACGGTTGTGGTAACCATGGCTATAACCTATAGCCACAGTTTTTGGGCCTATAGCCATAGTTTAAAACCATGGATATAGCCTGATTTTGTAGTAGTGTGTCCGAAAGAAGAAAATTTTGAGACGAAACCCTTACCTCAAGCTTGAATCATCATGTGTGTTCCTTATATTCTTGAATTATAAAATAATGTTAATTAATTACTTGATTATGAACATTTTTAAAGTATATTATTCCATTTATTTTATTTTTTACCATATTATATAAAATTACTTAACTAATTAATTTCACAATAGGTGTTTTGATAATAAACGACTCATATATCCAAAATCAATTTGGTAGGTTTACTAAGGTAAAAGATTTTGTTATTTAATATTATATAAAATGATAATAATGAAATAATTATCATTTTGATACATAAATTATTCTTTTAAAACCAACCATGAATATGGTTTTGAAAAATGAATGATGTTACAATTATGGAGATGGTAAGCCATATATACGCATGAGTAACATTTCCATTTTTTGACGACCATGATGGAAATATGGTAATTTTTATATTATCATTAAAGGATGATAATTATATCAAAAATATAATATTATTTATTTAAATAACCTTACACATACCATCCATGTGATGTGGTAATAAAAATGAATCACATCACTCTGTAAGGCAGTAATCCATCGTACAAACGAACAATATTATCATTTATTCATTGGATTGTATGGTAAGAAATTATATGATATATTTATTTTCTAAAAGACTTAATATTTCATGAATATAATATATATACATTAAATTAATTCTAATTATTGTCCATCTAAAGTGTATGATAGAAATGAATCACCACACTTCGTGAGCTAGTAGTCCACCATACACCAGAGCGATGTTATCATATTCTCTATAGAATTGAAAGTAAAAAATAAATACTATAGATTATACTATATTTAGTTCTAGAAAAATAATTTAATAGTGATAAAAATTAATTTTTGTGCTATGCACTATTAAAATTGGGCTCCCTTTATCAGTGCTAGAAAAGCACTGATAAATGTAGTCCTTTACTAGTTCTAGAAAAGTACTAATAAAGGTTGTCCTTTATCAACGCCAGAAAAAAATTAATAAAGGGGTCCCTCCATTAGTTTTAGTATAGTTATTGTAAAGGGTCCCATTTACCTGGGCATTTATAGTGCTAATAAAGGATCATTTTATGAGCACTATAAATAACGATGATAAAGACCAAACTATTGTAATGTACTGTTAAACTTATAGCACTCTATAACAGTAAATACATATATATAAAATATTTATAATTTAATTGAATTAAAAATTACATCAAAAATAAAATAAAATAACACTATATTATAGAACTTTTTTTAAAAAAAAGTTACAATTAAATTAGCATGTACAATTTAACAAAAATATTCAGAAACCTCGATGGTTTCATTGTCTTTGCTACCTGAACCCATTTTAAGAAAGCCCTATCATGGTTTAAATTTTTGAAAAAACCACAAAAATTAGAGAAAAATAATCCACCAATATAATAAAACAATTCTTATGATATTAATATTACAAAAATTAAATTAAACATAAATATAAAACAATATATTCTTAAAATGTAATTTTTAAACTGAAATCATATAATTTGAGTCATATCAGCCACAAAACATATCAGATTGAGGAGAGGATAATTTCTATGCGTCCCAAATTACTTATATATTGTTTTTCTAAAGTATAAAATCAATCCAAATGTGTATTCTCATTTTTAGACTGTAAAATTTGTTTTGAACTGAAATGTCTATTGTAAAATAATAACATACACTTTGAGTCATATTGGGAACACTGTGTATCATATTGAGATGAGGATAATTTATAAATGTTAGAAATGGTTTATAGATAACTTTAGTAAAGTATCAAAACAATTTAGATGTGTTTTCTTAGATTGATTATGTGGGTTATGTTTTGAAATAAAATGTCATTTAAAAAACAAACATTGAGTAATGTAGATCACACCATACATCATATTGATGTGAGGTTGATTCAAACACATCAAAAATGACTTAAGGATCATTCTCATAAATTATCATTACCATCCAAATGTTTTTTCTCAGTTTTGAGTATGTCACATGTCTTTTTTACTAAAATTTCATTTCAAACTGAAAACAACCACTTTGAGTTATAACTGTCACATTGTGAATCTGTTTGTCATTATACTAATTCTTAAACATCACAAATGAATTATAAATAATATTATAAAAGTATCAAGATAGTTTGAGTGCATTTTCTCAGTTTTTAGTGAGTGACACATGTTTTGAACTAAAATGTAAATTTTAAACTAATCATGAACACATTGAGTCCTAACAGGAACAATATGTGTCAGATTAAGGTGTGGATAATTCCTAAATGTCCCAAATTAATTATGGATTAGTTTACTAAATTATCAAAACTATAAGGATTTATTTTATCATTTTTGAGTATGTGATGTGTATTTTGAACTAAAATGTTATTTTTAAATAGAGAGACACACTATGAGTTATAAAGGTATCACGATGTTTCATATTGATGTGATATTGATTTCTACATTTCACAAATGAATTAAGGATCATTTTTATAAAGTATTAGAACAATCTAAAATAATTTTTTCAATTTCATGTATGTCACGTGCCTTTTTTACTAAAATGTCAATTTAAACTGAAAATACACACTTTGAGTTATACCAGTCAAATAGTTTTTCTGTTTGATGTGAGACTAAATACTACATGTAAAAAATGACTTATGTATCATTTTTAAAAAGTATAAAGACAATCTATGTTTTTTTTCATTTTTTTCAATGAGTGACACATATTTTGTACTAAAATGTCAATTTTATTCAAATAACATACACATTGAGTCATACCAGGCACACTATGTATTTGATTTAGGTGTGGGTTATTACTAAAAATAAAAAATGATTTATGGATCATTTTACTAAATTATCAAAATAATATGAATGAATTTGATCAGTTTTTAGTATGTGACATGTATTTTGAACTAAAATGTAAATTTTAAATAAAAACACACTTGTAGTCATATCAGACACATCATGCATCATATTGATGCAAGGATGATTTCTACACATCAATAATGAATTAAGGATAATTTTACTAAAGTATCAAAATAACAGGGATGTGTTTATCATTCTTGAGTATTTCACATATCCTTTTTACAAAAATTTCATTTTAAACTAAAAACATACACTTTGAGTCATATCGGTCATATCAGGAGTCAGTTTGATGTGAGACTAATTCCTACTTGTCATAAATGACTTATTAATCATTTTCATAAAGTATCAAGACAATATGAGTGTTTTTAATTTTTTTCAGTGAGTGACCAATGTTTTGAACTAAAATGTCAATTTTAAACTAATAGCGGCACTCTATATCATACCAACCACACTATTTATCAGATTCAAGTGCAGATGATTCCTACAAGCCAAAAATGAATTATGGATAATTTTCTAAAATATTAAAAAAATCTGAATGTTTTTTCATGGTATTGGGTTTGTGACATTTTTTAAACTAAAATGTAAATTATATATAAAAAGACACACTTGGAATCATACCAATCACACTATGAATCTAATTAACATGAAATTGATTCCGATAAATAATAAATGACTCAAGGATAATTTTTCAAATTTATCAAAACAATCCAAATGTATTTACTTGGTTTTGACTATGCCACTTTTCTTTTTTACTAAAATGTTAATTTAAATAGAAAAAGATACTTTGAGTTATACCGATCACATCATGTGTTAGTTTGATGTGAGACTAATTACGACATAATATAGATGTCTTATAAATCATTTTTCAAAAGTACTATGAAAATACAAGTGTGGTTTTTTTATTTTCAATTAGTGACATGTGTTTTGAACTAAAATGTCAATTTAAAAATGATAACATGGAATTTGAGTCATATTTTGAACAACGTGTATTAGATTGTGGTGAATATAATTCATACATGTCAAAAAAATGATGGATATTTATCGTAAAGTATCAAAATAATCAAAATTAATTTTATAATTTTGAGTATCTAATTAACATGAAATTGATTCCTATAACTAATAAATGACTTAAGGATAATTTTTCTAATTTATCAAAAAAATCCAAATGAATTTACTTGGTTTTGACTATGCAACTTGTCTTTTTTACTAAAATGTTAATTGAAATAGAAAAAAATACTTTGAGTCATACCGATCACATCATGTGTTAGTTTGATGTGAGACTAATTCCGACACAATATAGATGTCTTATAAATCGTTTTTCAAAAGTACTATGAAAATACAAGTGTGGTTTTTTTTCAATTAGTGACATGTGTTTTGAACTAAAATGTCAATTTTAAAATGATAACATGGAATTTGAGTCATATTTTGAACAACGTGTATTATATTGTGGTGAATATAATTCATACATGTCAAAAAAATTGATGGATCTTTATCCTAATGTATCAAAATAATCAAAATGAAATTTCTTAGTTTTGAGTATGTGATGTGTGTTTTGAACTAAAATGTCAATTTTAAATAAAAACTCACACAGATTCATGCCAATCATCTTGTGCATTAGATTTATTTGAGTTTGATTTGTAAAAGTCAATAATTAATTATGGATCATTTTTTTAATTTTTAAAAACAATTTGATTCTGTTTGATTGCTTTTGAGTATGCCGCATGCCTTTTTTTACTAAAATGTCATTTGAAAATGAAAACACACACCTCAAGTCATATCAATCACATCATGTGTCTGTTTAATGTGAAATTTATTCACACACATAAAAATATTTTATGGATCATTTTTATAGATAATCAAGATAATCTAAGTGTGTTATCTCGGTTTTCAATGAGTGACACATGTTTTGAACTAAAATGTCAATTTTTAACTGATAACATACACATTGAGTCATATCGGGAACATCGTCTATAATATTTGGGTTAATTTGATTACTACAAGCCACATATGATTTATAGATCATTTTAATAAAGTATTAAAACAATATGAATTCTTTTTCTTAGTTTTGTGTGTGTGACTTGTGTTTTGAACAAAAATGAAAATTTCAAATAAAAAAACACTTTGAGTCTTAAAGGCCACACCATGAATTGGATTTATTTGTGGTTGATTCATACATATCACTAATTACTTAAGGATAATATTCATAATTTATCAAAACAATTAGATTGTGTTTTCTAGTTTTTGAGTATGTAACTTTTCTTTTTTTATAAAAAAATCATTTTAAAATGAAGAAACATACTTTGAGTCCTATCGGTCACATTGTGTGTTAGCAGAATGTCTGAATGATAGATACACATTAAAAATGACTTATGAATCACTTTTCTAAAGTATCAAGTCAATCTAGGAATTTTTTCATTATTTTCAGTGAGTAACACATGTTTTGAAATAAAATATCAATTTTAATCTAATAACAGACACTTCGACTCATAGAGGGAACACTATGTATAAGATTTAGGTGTGGATAATTATTACACATTATACATGACTTATGGATTTTTTTAAAAAGTATAAAAACAATATAAATGTTTTTCTTGGTTTTGAATTTGTGATGTCTATTTTTAACTAAAATAGAAATTATAAACTAAAAAGATACACTTTAAGTAATATCAATCATACTATGTATATTATTGAGGTGAAACTAATTGAGGTGTGGATTGTTGAGTACATGATCTCTATGAAAATTAAAAAAATAATTATTACATAAAAATAAATAAATTAACTAAAAATTAGACAATATGATGATAAAACTAACTAAATAAGTAGTAGGAAGTCACCTCTTCATGGTGTTTGTATACAATCTGACACCATGTATTCTTCCCATTTGTTCTAAAACAAAAATATTTCATCTTATGAATATGAGGACTATTTAATGTCTTGGTAGTACTACAAAAATATAAAAAATATTATTAAAAAATATTTTAAACGAAATTATAATTATCATTGAAAATACATCTTCGAGGATGCTAGTTTATTTAAGGGATACAATATCATTCATAATTTGAGAACATAATAACCACAATCTTGGAAATTAGTTTCTTATAGGAAGAAAAAAACATTGAAAAAATAAGTAATTTTTTATGTATGTTTTGATAGTGAAATGTTGTTATATATACCATAATACAAATCCATTTATATAAGTTAGTCAACATTTTGTTCTCATGGACTCTTCTCATTCTAGGATTTTGAAAATATTTAAACACAACCCAATCATAATATTTTTCCTTAAATATTAATATAAAATTTATATGTATATATAGGGTGATTTTGGGTACAATTACATTAAACTCATGCACACAACACACATGAAGACTTAAATGTCATCACATGTAGTCGGTTTGTTAGGTATACATGCATTAAATCCAAAAAATAAATCATTGGTGTATCCAAATTTATTAAAATGAGTAAAAAATTATGTTTAAGAAATAAAAAAAGTAATTAAATGAGTGAAAATAAATTTTATATGATTAAATTGTAGAGTTTTACCCCTGAATCATGGGTATTAAGAAGAGTCTATTGTCTATAAGTTTTCTTTTAAACATTTGGAAATTTTTTCCACTATTAATTCATATTTATTTGGTTCCAATGAGAATATTTGTGTAGATGTGATGTGAGAAATAATGATTCCAAATTTATATTCACACGGGTTTCCTTTCAAATAGACATGACATATATGTTTGAAAAAATTATGAATAGTATTTATTCATAATTAACACAGAAGATCAGATTTTGAATAAAAAAATTATAAAATAACACCTTATTTATACATTTACAACTAATAATCCTAGCCATTCATGCTTGGGGATTTCATTTACATTATCAAGACCAATATAGTCTGTAATGTCCAATCTATACATATTTTCATTAAAATTTATTGCAATAGTATCACCACTTTATAATGTTTCATCCACATGAACCATTAATGTTAAAAAATGAGGAAGTTGAATGGGTGGTGTAAAGGTTATTTTTAAGGATCTATTCAATTGGTTGGTTTATCCTTTATATTGTTTTGATTTAACCTTCCATTTCACCCCCTTGTCTATAAAATCCTATAATAACATTCATCAATTTGTGCCTTTTTAAATTAATTTTTAAAGGTGTTTCTTAAAAAATACATTAGAAATAAATACCTCCTTTTTGACTTTTATTCTTAAAATATCCAAAAATCCAGGCTATAAAAGTTACAATAGAAATATTTACAACATGAATATCCACATCATCTAGTGGAATATGTAGCTTGGTGCTTGGCTCGTGAGCTATGAGAATCCCCACTATCACATGATATATTAGAAGTTGTGTTTTATGTATAATATCTCCTTGGATATTGTATATGGTACCCCTCACAAAAAATATAGGCGTGGGTGTTGATAGATATAAATCAAAATCATTTTCACAGTGTAAAATATCAATAGACTAATGGTATTGGGGTCTTCTTGGTTCACATTTCGCAGAAAAAGTTATGACAACATTGATTACCTCTTATAAGACACTCATTTAAGGGGAATGTCTCACCTCAAAGCTAGTGGTTTGGGGGGGATCTTCACATAGTGTTTATCATTATATTGTTTATTATCTTCGATTTCTTCTCATAACATTTTCTAATAACTCATACTTCACATTAATTCTTTCTTATAAAGAAACTAATCATGCATACATCTCTTCCATTTTCTTTTCTTTATAATTATGTTCATTTCTTTTATCAAAATATGTTTGAGGTGGCACCCCAAAACCCTCAACTCTAACACAACCATATTGTTCAATAAACTTCAAGGAAATTGATAATAGATGTTCATGTGGTATTGTTGGTGATGTTTATTGTATATAAATCCGATAAAAAATATAGGAATGTAAGTAATCATTATTATTTAATACTGATTTAAATATTTTTTTATTATTTCATACATACACATTCTTCCCACAATTTGTTTCATCTATTAGTATCCCATATTTATTTACAAATACCTCCTTTTATAACACATGATGTGGGGTGGAAGTGGCTTTGGATTTTGATCCATAAATATACATATAAAAAATAGAACATAATTATGTTTTTGATTCATGTCACATAATAATATTACTTTAGATTTATAATACATACCATTTTTTCAATTTAATCATATCCCATCCTTGATTTATGGTAGGGTTATGTTGGGTTTTATGTAAGTGGATTATTTTTATCACTTAGTTACTATTTCTTAAATTAAAAATTCTTAATCAAAGTGACTAATACATGTATTTTCATGAAATTGATAACCATTCACAATATACCTGAAAAAATGTATCCTCATGATGAAAAATAAATGCATCCCATGTTTGTTGGTTTATCAAGTGTGCATACATATATGGTGGGTACAAATTTATTCTCCCTTCATTATATTTAAGATGATAATTCATAAGAATTGTCTAAAATAATCTATCAGACCTTCTAGAGAGTATTAATAAAAATTTCATTTGGGATTCATCTACTATAAATTCACTTTCCAAGGGATATTGATGTCTAAATCAATGTTTCATTATATTTTTTTAGTAAAATAAAGATATTTTATCACATGACATTACCCCTAATCTCTTCCCAAATTAATTACTTAAGAATGTTCACAACATTTTTCCAAAAATTTACATCAATTGACATGCACATTCAAGTGGTGTGCTCAATGTAACTAATGAAAATGGCCTTGTTGGGGTTAACAGGCTGGCCATGTGCAGTTCACCCAATCTAAAATTTGATGTATTTTTTTGCCTTAATAATTTTCACTAACCCCATGATGCTATGAAACTACTATTTTTTAAGAGACATGGGTTGTTAACATTCTATCATTTCCTTATATTCAATATCATCAATATGTTTTCCATCGAGATTAGTATCATCAACATATGTAAAATCTTTTGATTCCTCTACATTGGGTGTAACAACATGTTGAGAAACATGTTGTTCCTTAGGATAGGGAGCATAAACACGTGAAAATCATTATCTATATAAGTGGCTGACCATTTAATTTATATTACATAAATGCAGCAATGAACATATAATAATATGAGGTAACACAATGAATATTACAAAAAAATATAACCAGTTTATTAGACTCACTTTTTTTAATGCTTGAAGGGATTTTATCCCTCTATCGAGTATCCAAAGCACCTCATTGTGGTATCCTATGATATATAGGACCCCATATATATTGGGGATACTATGAAATGATTGAAATATACCAATGAAAGATTCAACCTCAATTAAATTTACATAAGACCCTTTAGTAGTTTTGTTCAATAACAGAATAATCAACCACTATTGTTTTATAGGTTTTGTAATATAAAATACTTATACTGCCTATGATTCCATTACAAATGGTTCATCTTTATGCCCTTCCTTACTAAAATCTTCTTCCAAAAAATCAATTAATCTATCTTAACTGCACTCCTATTATCAACCAACTTGTATTGAAAAATTAGTACTTATAATATTATATAATAAAACTCCCTTTTTTATGATTCCAAAGTACGAAATATTATCAAAAATATGATTTTTATCATTAGAACTAGATGCATGAATCACTTCATAGATTAGTGCAACTCCACTATTTTTCATGGTACTTCATTCATCATGGTAATTTATATAGAACTTATAACCATTAATTACATAAATATTATAAGATAATACATGAACACTTGGTCCTTTGGATAGCCATAAAATTCATTCTAAAATTGAATCTGGATTTGTAGTTCACTTCATAAAAATATAGGGTTGAAACCATTATATAAACTATTTATTATGTGTATTTTATATCTATATTTCATTCCTTGATGGATTCAAATGGCTAAGAATTAATTTGGGAGTTTCAACCTATTTCACAAACTCTAAATTTTTATGAAAAATATTAAGTTGATCCTTCACCCTCTCTATAATAATAATTATGAAAACTTATATTCTGAAAATTTCTTCAACCATAAGACTCCCAATGTGGTGATATTTAATTAGACCAATTCTTTTCACACTTAACAAGTAGTAGATATATAATTCAAGAACTTGTTTAACTACATATCTCTCTTCAATACAACCTTCATAAATTCTTTGATTTTTGAAACACCATTTCAAAATATTCATATACCATTAAATAGGGAAAATCCATATATTATATACAAGACCCACATGGTCAAATATCTCTTACTAAGTGAACCATCAAGGGAACCATTATATCAAAGTATTCTAGAGGGGAGAACATTTTAAATTTATATAATATGATATAAATTTCCTTTTCTGTAGTAAGAAATTTCACAAGGTTTATAACTTTACTGCATATATATTTGAGAAATAAATAGAGCATGGTTATTGTATGATTGAAATTATTTGAAAAAATGAAATGTGAATATATATAAATTAGATCTTTTTTCAAAAGATGCTAGTCATGTATTTTTAGACCAATGAGCATTAAATCATTCATTTAAATGATATTATTAATATTTTATGAATACCCTAATAGACACTTTATATAATTCATTAAGTTTAAAAATTGATATCTCTATTTCCGGGAAATATTGTAAGTAGTTGGTAAAAGAAAAGGCCATTTTCACACTTTAATGGCACCAAATATTCTCATATCCCCATGTCAATCTGGTCCAACCTAGCTTTAATTCAATCATTTTTCTAGGTGAATTTATTAATGTTCCAATGACACTATCACATACATTTTTTCCACAATCATAACATTTTGAAAATTCCATATGTACAAAAAAATCCGGTATAGTATTTCAAAAAATACAAATATATTTTTCCAAATAGTATTTGTAATTTTGATAGAAAATGGTTCACCAAAAGAAGATTCTCTATCTTTTACATTCTCAAATAGCTCATTGCCTATTTGTGGAGATGATTTTGTTCCTTCTTATGAATTATCATTTAATGATTTCATCCAAGATCAGTACTTATGTCACTGAGGTAGAAATTTTCTATATCCTAGAATCACAGTCTTTGATGATTTTTTCAACCAAATTAACTATGTACCTCATTCAAAAATGAGACACCAGTGATTTTTGTTAATGATATATCTTGAAAAAAAATTATAAGTTGGAAAGTCATTTATCATCCCAAAAAATGGCCCACAATGTGAAATCTACATTTCTATAAGCATTATACAACATCAAACATGAAACCAGCAATAATATAATATATTTTATCAATGTATCCAAATGAACATAAATATTCTTACCTGATTATTTTGGTCCTGATATAATCCAAGATAATATAATTTATTTTCTTTTTATGTATAACCATGTGGGGAAGTTATAATTTACCAATATAACTAGATATATAATTTGGGTGCTTCTTTGAAAACTAAAAGGATTCACTCCATCCATTGATTGTCAAAGATGAAGGTTTCTTAGCTCATTTCCAAATTCAAGATACTCATGATCAATTTTCATCCACAAAGTAGAGTCTATAGAATTATGAAGAATCTTATATTTATATCTTGTATCTTCACATGACATAAATTCCCTTGTTGTATTCTCACTTCCATATAGTCTTCTAAACCTTGGAAAATTTTGAAAGTACCATACAACTTTCATAGGACCTAATTCATCTTCCTTGTATTAATAAGAACCACGCTTTTGGAATTTTTATGTGATTTTTGGTCCTTCCAAAAATAATAATAACATAAATATAGATTAATGATTTGAGAATGATCATATTGATGATATTTTGAAAACATGATGAACTCTTTCACCCAATCCACATAGTATTTTTATATATGATTGGAATGTGTCCATTTTTGGTACATATCCATCCTATTTGATTCTGTAATATTAATATTTTAATAAATAAATAAATAAATAAAAAATATGTTCTTATAAGCCATTAGAGTTTATTATTAAATAAAAATTACGATATATGAATTAATTATTATAATATAAAAATATCTTATTTATGTTTATTGAGATTGTTTTGTAGTGGTGGAAATCATTTAAGGAATGTGTGATATCAATAAAGTTATAAATAATCTAATTAAAATTTTATCTATTTCAAAGAATAGTGATCAAAGATAATTTATATAACTTTTTTAGGTGGGGGTAAAACATGAGAGAGGATTTAATGTTTAATCATTTCTTCACATGGTACATGGTGGGAGAGGTGGAATTTTAGTTATAGGATGATTATGATATGAATTTAGCTTTTTTCAGATGATGAAAATATTAATAGTGCTCAATCATATGATCTTGAGAATCCAATGTATGAAGAAACTCTTGAATTTAAATACAATTAACTAGAAGTATCAGTATGGGATTCTCAAGATATTGTAAAAACAAAGAACAATCTAATTAAGGTTTTATGAATGATTCAAATTTAAATAATTCGCATGGATGGGATGAATCCTCAAAGAATAATAATGAAAAATTTATAAATAATATAGAATACATACTCAACATTGTGACATATATTATAAGGTGTTTTTAAAAGAAAATGGTAATTAGTAATATAACATTCCACTAAAGTCATTTACATGTGGATATATTGTACTTTTCACTACTAATTTTATAATTTTTAAAGAAAAGGAAAGTGAGAATGAATATGATTTAGAAAGAGGTTCACTTAATAAGAAAAATAAAAATTTTATCAACCTAAATTTACTCTTATAAATAATGGATAATAATTTATATAAACCCAAAAAAAAATATTTATTATATAAATTAGATGATGAGGAATGTAATTGTTATGATACTGAAGTTGAAATTAAATCAGAGGTGGTGTAATGGCCCAAAATTCTACCAATAAAAATTCCCTTCATAAAGTTATTTTATATAGTATAAATTATATAAAATCACTTATAGATCAGAATAAAAACTTTTTAAATGAATAATTAAGGAAATAAGATGTATTTCTAGAAGTTAAATGATCTTATTCCAATGGAATAGTAAGCTAACCTTAGGAATAGTGATATAACATTTATCAATAGTAAACCATAAAAATGAATAGTAACCACATCCATTAATGTATAAATAAAATTTAGGAATATTATAATTTAAAGAATTTTATTGCTATAACATGGTATAAGAAAATGAGTATTTTAAAAATTAGTAATTATGGGTTGGTATTTTTTAAGTCATAAATATTTAATGAGAATTTTATATTTAATAAAATTATTTAAAATAAAATTTATTTTCATAAAATATATTCATAAATTAATATTTCTTTTTCATATGATTTTATGATAATTTTATGAGGCCTTTGTTAATTTTTTAGAATTTTATAAACTCATGTATAAATTTAAAATCTATATTTTTCGAGTGAAAGATGATTTTAATTAAAAAAAATTAATTTATCATATTTATAAAACCATTTTCAAAAAATTGAGTTGATTTTTAAATTATACAGGTTGAAAAATGGTTAGAGTGAATTTTTGGGATTTTTCAAAAATACTTGAATTTCTGGTGATCAGTAAAATACTATAATTTATGATAAATGCTAAATAAAAGATTTTTTTGAATCATTGTTGATGTAAGTCTAAGTTAATAACCATTAGTTAGAACTCACACGAACTAGTTACAACATATTTTCACAATAATCAACATTATTTCTTGTCTTGACCCAAAATAATAATAAAATGACAAAAATATTCAAAAAACACTCCGGTCCTCCACTATAAATACCACCACTCACCACCTCTAATATTCACACCTTACAAGATTTGATACTTGTCTAAATTTTTCCAATATTCATTCCAACCCCCTCACCAACACACAAGATCTCTTGGTCTCATAAAAAGACCAAAAACAATCTTCTTTAAGGAGGTTCTCAAGGAGGATAATTCAAGAGGCAAAAATAATCTTTCTTTTATTTTATTTTCTTTTCTTTTTAGTTTATTTTATTTTATTATCCTTCACTCGCCTCCCCTATAAAAAGATATATGATAACTCAATTATAATTTATATAATATAATTATATCATTTTAATGGAAGATCCATGATCAAACACCTTTCTCTCTCATTTATTATATAAATAAAAACATCACCCGTGATGTGATAATTTTCTGACATCATGGAAAATGCATTTTCATTTTACATTAACACCTTAAGTGGTGGTCATAAAATCATTTCATGGTTAAAAAAATAGAATATATTTATTATATTAAATTTAATGTTCTATAACCATTACATTTACATTATTTTAATTAATAAAACAACACATATTTGTGTTGATCAAAAAACCACCAAAATAATCTCAACGGTTATCACAAAAATCTTATCTAATGATTCATACTCATATAAAATAAATAAATTATTTATAAACCATTTAATATTATTTATGTTCTTGAAAAACATTTAACTTCAATTATGGATATATATTCCCATTTTACATGTACTACAAAACTCGTATACAAGTTCAGCGATCGTTAAAACCAATGAAACAAACACTTCTGAACGATGTAATTGAATTCTATAACACATTAAAAAGGCCATAAATAAACATAATAAAATTATCAAAAATAAAATACATGTAGAAAAGGTTTTTAATTTATTAAATAATTAATTTAATTTGGTTATCCATGACATTAAGATCAAGGGAAGAACACTTTCGTACATAAGGTAAGGGTTTCTTCCTAAACCACCATTTTGATCCAAGTTATGCTTTATCCCTCTATAAACCAATTTAATTATTCATTATTTTTATATTATTATTATTTATTTTGTTTATATGTTCCAAACACATGTATCTAGATCAGTTAAGATTTATTTTATGGGAAAATACAAGCTTTAGAAGGTTCCATTCTAAATTCATTTCGATACACAAGCTCAAATAAATGGAACTTCTTGATTTTTACCCATTTCCATTTACCATCTATAATATTTTTTAAGGAACCATAATTTTTATAAAATAATTAATTTGGTCATGAAAACTATATTATTTCAATTATGGTTTTATACAAACAATTATAATAAATAAAAATATTTTTTTTCAAAAGAACTCTTCTTTGGAAAGTAAAAATGGTGTTTCTATCAAGAATTTCTCCATGATTTTATTAGTGTATTCTAATATATTTTAAAACCTATGTTTATTATTATGATTTATTGATATTTATATCTAATGATTATCATATACCATATTTTATTAAATGTTTTAGTATTAGTTTGACTGCGGATGTACTATCTGATACCATTCACCATACTCCTCAGAATGATTAGTGATTATGTCTACAGATTGGGGAAATTTATTTACATTGTTTATGTATATGTTTTTTATGTTTAACCCCATTCATATGAGGAATGAATTGGAATTATTACGTTATGGGTGGGTCCTATTATAGATCCCTGATTCATTTTTAGGTCTTAGGAGACAAAACATATATGGACTTGGTCGAGGTCTTGCCCATTTTTAGATATGGTTTTAGCTAAGGCCATAACCATTTATTTTTAGATGTCTTAGAAGAGGCCTCAGTGGTATTTTTCAAATGTACATAATATGAATTCCCTCATTATGATATTAGTTATTGATAAATTATCTGATTGTTATAATAGTATAATATCCATGGTTATGTTTCAAGTCTTCATTTATATGGAATTATTTATTTAGATTTTATTCTTACTATATTATGTTCAAGTTTATATTCTAGTGGAATTTTTTTTAGTTACACACCATTAATTGTTGTTTATATTATCATCCACTTTATTACTTACCATTATTGAGCATCTGATCTCAGCACTTTGTTATGTTTTACTTTTACACAAGATGTGAAGATGTATATTATGAACGAAATTCAGTGATTATATAGGAGTTATGGATGTTTCCAATGGACTTTCTATGTTGTTTTTCATTTCAAGTCGGAATGAAAATTTCATTCATATAATCTACCTTAAAAATATAGTAAAATATTCAGTCCTTAGGGATGTGTATTCCTTGTTTATTATTCCAATGTAAAAAACTCACCATCTTTGGGAAATTGGGTTTCTGGTCTTTATAGGTTGGTATCCGATAAAGTTTAGTAGAAACCTTGAAAACTAGATTTAAAAAACATATATTATGGGAAATAACTATAAAATAGTTTTTTAGGATAATCATATAAGAGCATCCTATAATTTTTTATGGTGGAGATTATGTGGGTCTTCCTAGCAATACATTCTTGTCTGGATACTATAAGTGGAAGTGGTTTCTGAACTTATGTACCTTGGGGTAATATCTTCGATAAGATTCCCCATACCTAACTTAGGGCAACCCAGGACATGACAATGAACCTTACATCACACCTATTTTGGCACTCCTAGTGGATATTCTTTGGATAATTTACATTTTCTTTACAAACCATTATAATGGATTTAAAAGAAAACACATCCCCAAAGAAACCATGTTTATGATTATGAGATTATGTATGCATAAAATTTTAATTTTTTTATAAGTTTTTTACTAGTTTGAGATCATCCATTATGATTCCTAACCTAATTTAGTGCATTCCATTATTTATAAATTTCTCATAGTGGAATGAATGGAAATCATATCAATGTGTGTATCCCATGTATGGATTTACCTCATATAAAAGAAAATGATGTTGCAAATGGAGTTGAAAATGATGATGAAAAATCTATAACTATATAGAGGACGCTGAATCATGTTATGAAAAATACCCTTACCCATCTAGAGCATCCTAATACATAATGTGGAGGAGAAATGTTTTACCTATGTTTTCCACAACATCCTTCATCATTCAATGGGACTAAAAACCCATTTGTACCGGATTAGTGGATAAGTTCCTTAGAGAAGAAATTTCTCGCTTTGGGAAGTAATGAAAGAGATAAGTTTATCATGGTAGTTTATCATCTCTTTGAAGATGTTGATAAAATGTGTTTGTTGATTTAAAATACAAATGAGGTGAAATAAATTGAAAATATAGAATAGAATAATTTTAAGCAAATTTTATTAGGAAAATATTTCCCACACGAACATTGAGCGGATGTGGAGAGGAAATTCTTAAGTCTAAAATAAAAAGAGAATGAAAACATTTTAGAGTAAGAAGATAACTTTAAATTTTTATAATGTAATTTCACAGACTACATAAATAATATAAGGAGAAATATTGATCAATTATTTGATGGTTTAAAATAGTTCTTCTAAAGGAGACTGGTCTACAAAATTTTCTCATCCAACGAAGATATAGTCTCATATGCTATCAATATAGAGAAACAATTCTATAAGACTTATGAATTTAAGTAAAATAAATATTATAAATGGGTGGAAGAGGGAATAATAAATAAAGTAAATAACGACAAATGGAGTTTTCCAATGTGCGATACTTGTGGAAGGAAACACTCTAGTGCCTTCTTAAAAGAAAAAGGAGTTTGTGACAAGTGTGGAGAGAAATTCCATCATCATAATGACTATAAGGGAACAAAAGAATCTATCAATGTTCAATGCTAAAATTTTAGGTATATGGGACACTATGCTAATGACTGTCTAATGTGTCAAGAAAATATTCCTTAGAAAAGGCCATGAGAGCAAGACCAACATTATGCATTCATTAATGCTGAAGTTTAAATTCTTAATGATTTGGTCGAAGGCACTTTAATAGTTTCCTAAAACTTAGACAATGATTTGTTTGTTTATTGATCATAAAATTCTATTATATCCTCCAATTTTTCCACGAAAATTAGACATTTCATTTTTGATTTACTAAAGGAGTTGTCACATAAAACTCCTAAGCGAATTATCATTTCAACAAAGATGTGTTGACCAATCCCCTTCATGACACATAAACGTGAGTTTGTTGAAATATTTATCATAATAAATATGGTTGATTCTGATATAATCCTTGGTATAGACTATCTTTCAAAATATTTTTCAAATATCTATTGTAAGAAGAAGGAAGTTACAATTTGTGAGAAAGATATTGAATCCCTTATCTATAGAGAAAAAATTTCACCATCTCGTTCTTATCTAGGTCCACATACACAAGATATTCTATGTGAAATTATTACAGAGGAAGAGAAAATGTCATCTATGGATGAAGATAGAAATATTAAAATTGAACATGTACCTTTTATACAAGAATATGTTGATGTATTTCTAGAGGATTTACCTGGACATCCTCTAATGTGGGAAGTTGAGTTCTCTATTGATTTAATTCTTAATTATAGATCTATATAAAAGACTCTTTATAGAATGACCATTTTGGAACTAGTAGAGAAGAATAAACAACTAGAGAAATTTATTGAAAAAGTATTTATTTGACCTAGTGTTCCTCCATGAGGAGCTCTTGTTCTCTTTGTCAAGAAAAAAGATAAATCCATGGGGTTATGCATTGACTATAGAGAAATAAATTATATTAAAATAAATAAAAATTGTCCTCTAACTCATATTGATGATTAATTCGATCAACTTCACCGAGTTGAATATTTTTTGAATATTGACCTTCAATCGGGATATCATCAATTGCTTGTGAAAAAATAATATATTCCAAATAAGGCATTTCAAACCTAGTATGGATATTATGAGTTTATAATAATTTCATTTTGAATAACTAATGAACCCGCTTTTTTATGGATCTAATGAATAGAGTGTTCAAGGAACATCTTTATGATTTTTTTATGGTATTTATTAATCATATATTGATATGTTAAAAAAACTACGAGGACTATGAGAACCACTTGTGGGTTATTCTAGAGACTCTTTAAAGAGAATAGTTATATGGTAATTTTAGAAAGTGTGAATTGTGTATTTAAATAGTTTCTTTTTCTGGCCATATTGTCTCTAAGGATGGAATCCCAGTTGATCTTGTGAAGATAAAGGTGTTCCATGAATGTCCTACACCATCAAACATAAATGATTTACATAGTGTCATTGGTTTATCAGGTTGCTATCAGTGTTTCATTCATACTTTTACCCAATTAGTGATCCCATTAACCAATCTAACTCATAAAGGGGTTATGTTACTATGGAAAAAATAATGGGAAGAATACTTCTAAGAATTGAATATGATATTATTGAATGATCTGATCACAAATCTACCATCAGAAAATGGCGGATTCATGATTTATTGTGATGCATCAAAGAAAGGACTTGATTGTGTCCTTATGTAGAATGATATATTTATTTTCCATGCATCAAGACAATTAGAAAATAATGAATAGAACTATTCAAATCATAATATTAACATAGCATTCGTTATCATTTCTCTAAAGATATGGAGACACTATCTCTATAGTGAAATATGTGAGATATATATAGATCAAAAGATATTGAAATATATCTTCTCACTGAAGAACTCAACATTAGGAAAATGTGACGACTCTAGATACTAAAGGATTATTATTTTTCAATACACTACCTCCAGAGAAGTTGAATATGGTAGAAGATGCATCAAGCAGGAAGGATCATAGAGTTTAGAACAAAATGAGGATTGAAAAGGATCCTCTGTATATAGATCTATAAATGATGGATATGGGATTTATCATTGCAGGTGAAACATCTTTAATTTTTCAATAGATTACCTATCCATCTTAATTGTAAAGGAATAAATGTTCTCAATATGTAGACAAGAATATTTAGAATGAAAATTAAATCTATGAATGATGGGATGTTTGAAAAAATAATGTATGAGGATAGAATTCATAAATTTTGGAATAGGCTTTGTGTTCCCTGTATACCTGATCATAAAAAGGAGTGTTTAGATGATGACCATAGCTCAAATTTATCTATACAAAATAGAAGAATTAATATTTATAGAAAATTTATGGAGCATTTTTTGTGGGATAATATGAAGTGAGAAATTGTTGATTATGTATCTAGATATTTATTCTTTTAACAAGTGAAAGATGATAGACAACATCCTAGAGGATTCATGTAACCTATACTTATTTCTATATAAAAATGGAATTAAATCACTATGGATTTTGTCACTTGATTACCAGAAAATCCAAGAAAGAATGATGCAATATGGTAAATTGTTGATTAACTTCAAAAATATGCTTATTTCCACACTATCGGGAAATATTTTCCACTAGATAACCTTCCAAGACTCTGTATTAATGATGTTGAAAGACTTCATAGAGAACCTCTCTCAATTTTTTTTGATTTTGATCCACGATTTACATCAAAATTCTAGAAATTCCTTTAGAAAGCCTTGGATACTGACAAATATTTGAGTACTTCTTATCACCCTCAAACTGAGATGAAATCAAAAATGATGATCAAAACTATTTGAGGAATGTTGAGATCGTGCTCACTTGACATTCAAGGAACATGGAATCAGTGTTTACCTTTGGTAGAGTTTTCCTACAACATTAGTTTCCATTAAAGTATTCAAATGACACCATATTAAGCATTGTATGGAAAAAGGTTTCATACACCAACTTGTTGGGATGAAGTTGGTGAAAGGAATCTTGTAGGAATAGAGATTGTGGAGGAAAAAAAGACAAAGTTAAATAACATTAAAACCCATATCAAAGAATCTCAATGTAATAAAAAGATCCATACCGATAATATAAGGAATGATTGGAATTTCAATTGGGAGATCATGTTTTCTTGAAAGTATCCCCATGGTAGGGTTTTATAAGATTTGGAAATAAAGGAAAACTAATACCCATGTATATTGTCCCTTTTTAAATTATAGATAGAATCGGAGTTGTGGATTATTATTAGGAAATTCCACCCAGCCTTCCCAAAGTTTTGAATGTGTTTCAAATCTCTTTTTTAAATAATTACATGCCAAAACCAATGTCTGTTCACATTTTTGATGAATTAGAATTGGAACATGATTTATCTTACTGTGAAGAGCCTATCCGGAATCTGGACACTAGATAAAATGTGTCAAGGAATCAGATGACTCAGATGGTAAAATTACTTTGGAAAAATCATAAAATTGAAGAGGTGACATGGGAACGAGATGAAGTTATGATGAAAAACTACCCAAATCTTTTTATGAGGTGATATTCTAAAAATTTTGAGGATATAATTTTTATAGGAGGAGAAATTGTAACGACCCAAAATTAAATCAATGAAATTCCCCTTCTTGTAGTTATTTTATATAGTATAAATCATATAAAACTACTTATAGAAAATAATACAAACATTTTAAATGAAGAATGAATGAAATAAGAGGTATTTATAGAAGTTAAGGATCCTATACCAATGGAAGAGTAACTTGACCTTAGGAATAATGATATAAAACATATGAATAGAAAACCACACAAATGAAAAGTAACCACTCCCATGAATGTATAAATAAAATTAAACACTATATAAATGGAATTATGATATAATTATATCATAGCATAAGAAAAATAATATTTTAAAAATTATTAATTAATTTTTGGTATTTTTGTAAGTCATAAATATTTAATTACAATTATATAATTAATAAATTGATTGAAAATAATTTTTTAAAATGTATTTATAAATTAATATTTTGTTTTTCTATGTTTTTAGAATATTTTTATGAGACCATAGTTAATTTTTTTAGAGTGTTTTAAAATCAATTATGAATTTAAAATTTGTCTTTTTTGTGTAAAAGATTATTTTAATTAAAATTTTAATTTCTCATCTTTATAAAATTATTTTCATAAAATGGAGTTCATTTTTAAATTTCAAATTTTGAAAAATGTTTAGGGTAAATTTTTGGGATGTTTCTAAAATAGATGAATTTTTTGTGAATAGTAAAATACGATAATTTATGATAAATGCTAAATACATGAATTTTTTAGCCATTTTTTTATGTAAGGATGATGTGATCACAACTAGTTCTAACTCACATGAACTAGTTACTAAATGTTTTCACAATAATAAAAAAAAATTGTCTTGAGCCAGAATAATAAATAAATGAATAAAATATTCAAAAAACACCTCTCTCCTCAACTATAAATACCACCCCTCACCACCTCTTTTCCTCACCCTTAAAAGATTTTATCCTTATCTAAATTATTCCCAATACTCTTACCAAGCCCCTCCCCCACGTCTAGTATGTCTTTGTATCATCAAAAGACCAAAACCAATCCCCTTAAGGAGGTTCTGAAGGAGGAGAATTCAAGAGGTAAAAAACCTCTTTATTTTCTTTTATTTTATTTTTGTTTTATTTTATTTTCTTATACTTTTCTCACCTCACCTATTAAAATAGAGGTGATAACTCAAGAATAATTTTTATATTTTAATTATATCATGTTAATGAAATACACATCATCAAAATCCTTTCTCTCTCTCTTTATTCTATAAATGAAAACATCACCCGTGATGTGTCAATTAACCAACATCCTGGAGGATGCATTTTCATTTTACATTAACACCTTCAAGGATATTAATAAAAACATTTTTATGGATAAAAAATTATTATATATGTATTATATACTATTTAATGATATGTAACCATTATATATACTTGATGTTAATCAATAAAACAAAACTAGTTGTATTGATCAAAAAACCGCCAAAATAAGCTAAACGGATATCACAAACGTCTTATCTAATGATTCATCCTCATCAAAAATAAAAAAAAGGAATTATATAAACATTTAATATTCATTATGTTATTTAATAACATATAACTTCAATTAGGGATATCTATTACCATTTTACATGAACTACCATACTCATATATAATTAAACCGATTTTGAAAACCAAGGAAAGAAACACTTATGAGTGATGACATTAAATACTATAACTCATTACAAATACCATAAATGAACATAATAAAATTATAAAAAAATAAAATATATGTATAAAAGGATTTTAATTAATTATTTAATGGATTTAATTTGATTATCCAAGACATTAAGGACAAGTTCAATACACTTTTGGACATAAGGTAAGTGTTTCTTCCTGAATCACCATTTTCATTATTGATATGTTTTCTCCCCCTATACACCAATGTATTTCTTTATTATTTTTATATAATTCTAATTAATTCAAGGTATATGTTCCAAACTCATGTATCCATATCAGTTAATCTTTGTTTTTTTTTGGGGAATTAGTTGTTTTACAAGGTTCCCTTCTCAATTATTTCCGATACGCAAGTCCGATTAAAGTGAAATTCCTGATTTCTTTCCATTTTAAAATACCATCCATAATATTTTTTAAGACACCATTATATTTATAAAATTAATAATTTTTTTTGATAAAATATAATTTTTAAATTATGGTTTTATACAAATAATTATTGTTGGGAATGTATTGTCTCAACAATAATCTATAAATATTATTGATTTTGATACTCACAAATACCCTTGTTTGTTTTACTAATGATTTTATTTTGAGTATATTTAAAGAAATTTTTATTTATTATAATTATTATCTTGAAATAATATTCAACTACTTATTTGTGAAAAATATTCGTTAAATTGTTCAAAACTCTCTTAAGCATATTATGGAAACATTGTTCATTGTTTGTCAGTTACTAGAAATATTATTCATTAAATACATCGATGAATGTAACGTATGTAAAAAATATTACATTTATGTTAAATGATCGATGTATATGGTTAATAAACCTTACATTTGATGAAACATATAGTTAAGGAACATTACGATTGGATAAGAACCTTATGTTTTTCAGAAAAGAAAAATTATAGTTAAAGAACTCTACGTAAGTATTGAACTTTACAAATGTATGGATCATAAACCTTAATTTTGTAATCAAAATTATATTGTCAACCATATGTTTGGGAAAAGTGAACATATGGATAATCAATTTTATGTTCAGATATATATACTGATGTTGATAAATGCATAGATCATCAACCTTATGTTATGAAGTTGAACCCTATGATTGTTATTTTGTCATTTTGTGAAGAAAACTTACATTTGACTTTTCAACATCGGAAATTTGAATTTATGTCTTTATCAGAGATTTTTTCAACAGTCTTTGTGGAATATCCTGAAAATTTAAAGCTCATTGTTGAATGATTCAAATATTGTTATATATGATCTTGAAGATCCATTTACAATGGAGATTTTTACTCATATTCTTAAGCGATCAAGAATCACAAAAACGCGAACTATATTTTGAAGATCTACTTTTCAATCCTATGAATGAGACCCTCTGTTTTAGTTGTGGTTCTTAAATACAAAGATCATTTGATCAACTAGACCACTTCATACATTCTTAAAAGTTTATTTTCTTCTGAAGTTGAAGATCCTTCTTTTATCAGTTGCGTGTTGTTGCAACTGTGAGCTATATATGTTTCTCAACAAACTAAATATTATCTATCTTATGTTTCGGCTGATCACATTCCATCATGGTGGAGTGTTAGCTTCTCTCACTAAGCTATGTTTTTAATAGTTTCCTCTAAAAGAACTGGAAGGCTCTGTTTTGTAAGCCTTTTTTTGTAATAGTGACAACTGCCTGCACTCAGTTGTGGATTAGTATTATAATATGAGGACCTTACTAGTGAAATTCATCAAGCCCACATAGAGGGTAATTGGTGGAGTGTACAAGGGGATCATTATTCCCCTATCAACTATAAATTATTGTTCTTTGTTTTCTGTTAATATCTGATGCATATACTCTATTACAGAAATGCTACCAGTTATTATCTTCTATTGGTGTGAATCAACAGAATCATAATTTTTTTGAAAAGTACACAGTTCACCCCCTCTGTGTCATCACTATAGCTATTCTGATCAAACATTTGGTATCAAAGGTTTATCTTTTTAACCGAGATATATCAAGATAAATTAATAAGATCTATATTAGTGATGGCAATGGAGAATCTGAAGGAAGTAATGTCAATGGTTCGTGCTCCATATTTCAATTATGATAATTATGGATGATATAAGTCATGATTGATAATATACTTAAAAATTCATGGATATAGAGTTAACTCAATGATTTTTACTCCTTACATAATTTCTGAAAAACCTAAAACTTTTCCTACTACAGAGAATGTGTATGAAATGAATTCAAAAGAAATGAATGCTATTATTTGTGTTCTTGGACCAGATGAATTCAATCATGTATCACTATGCATGGTATCCTATGAAATGTGGAAGAAAATTGGTGTATCATATAAAGGTACTGAAAATATCTAAAAAATGAGATAATCTATAATGAAATTAATGTTTTATACTTTCAAAAAGTTTTATAGAGAGATCATCACACAGATGAATGGAAGGATAACAGAAATTGTTAATAATATAACATCTTTAGGTGAGCCTATCATCCAACCTTATCATTATTTGAATGTTCTAAAAGTTATACCTATGAACTGGAATGGAATTTTTGCAGTAAATCATCCAATCATCACCTGTCATGAATCTGAAAATAAGAGAATTGATTGGAAATTTATTGATGTATGAGGCTGAAATGATAGATGAAGTTAAAGATCACAATGTACCAGTGAGGAAGGATAACACTGCTTTAAAAGTTACAACCCAAAATCAAAACACAAAAATGAAACAAGAAGAAGGAAATTTAGACTCATCTATTCAAAAATTGAGCTGGCTCAATTAGCTAGAAAATTCAGTAAATTTTATAGGAATAAGAAAGGATTCAAAAGAACAGTAAAAAGGATGAGAAAGACTCAAGGGAATTAAGATGTTATGAATGAAAAAAATTGCATCACATAAGACCTGATTTCCCTCAATTGAAAGGAGAGAAGAGAAATATAGAAAAGAAATATCAAAAGAATACCGATAATGAGAAATATGAGTTTCTCTGAAGACTCTAGTAGCTCATCTATTTCCGATTCAGACAAAGAATAGTCAAATATGGAGGCTAATATGTTCTTTAAGGAAAAAGAAGATAAGGTACAATCTTATTATTCATCAGATTCTGATTCTAGCTATCCAAATGATAAAATGACTGCCTATTATAGTATTCTTGAAGAAAAAATGATTCCTTTTTAAAGAAACATAAATCATTGAAGAAAATTAATAATTCTATTATAGGTGAAAGAGATACATTACTAAAAAATATCAAGATCTTGATGGAAATTTAATTCAACTACTACCAACTGTGTTGTTCATAAAAGTAAAATTAAGACTCTACAGTAAGAAGTAGAAACTAGTAAATATGATGCTTTATTCTTAATAGAAGGAAAAAATAAATTGAATTAAATTCTTGGGAAAAATGATGCTAAAAAGGAATGGGTTGGTATTAGCAATAAGGGTGAAGAACCCAAACTGTACATAAATTATTTTCTTCATCATTCTAACAGAAAAGGCAGGTCTACTATTAAATGTTTTTATTGTGGTATTAATGGAGATTATGATAATGAATTATATTTAAGAAAACCTCAATTATGTGGTTTTAGGTATGTTCGTTATTCAAAAGAATTAACTAGATTTAAATATAATAGTATTGATCAAAATAAATATGTTTGGATTCCTAAGTCATTAATAGATAGCACTACTGGACCCAAAAAGATATGGGTACCAAATTTTTATTTATTTATTTGTCCTTATTAGTAAGAGGCCACAGAAGAGTAAAAGATATATTCGTATATGGATAGTGTTTGTTCAAGACATATGAGTGGAAATTCATCAAATTTCTATACTCTCACTAAAAATGATGGAGGCCTAGTCAATTTCAGTGACAATGCCAAAGGAAAAATTATTGGATTAAGAACAGTTGGAGATCCAAATACTTTATCAATTAATAAAATACTCTATATACAATGATTGAAGCACAATATGATAAGTATATCTCAACTTTGTGATGATGGATACTGTGTTTATTTTTCTAATAATTCATGTTCTATTTTAAAATATAATTTTCTTAAATTTAGAGCACCCATAATAGATAATGTCTACACTTTGGATTTAAATTCCTTTTGTAAACAAAAAGTGAACTGTTTAACTACTAATGTAAATGAGTCATGGATTTGGTACAGAATACTTGGTCATTGTAATATTTTTGATTTATATAAGTTATCTAAGAAACAATTTGTTACATATTTACCTAGTCTAAAATTTGATAGTGATAGATTTTGTGATGCATGTTATATTAGCAAGCAACACAAATCTTCATTCAAATATGTTAACAAAATTTCTAATTCAAAGAACCTATAACTTATTCAAATGGATTTTTTTGGAACATCTAAAATATAATGTTTGGATGGTAAATTATATTTATATGTTTTAGTTGATGATTATTCTAGATTTACTTGGGTATATTTTCTAAAACTAAGAAATGAAGCTTTTTCAATTTTTGAATGTTTTTGTAAAATTGTTGACAATGAAAAATGTTTTAAGAAAAATTCATTAATAAGTGATCATGGTGGAGAGTTTTAGAATCAAGAATTAAATTCATTTTTCTCAAATATTGATATTAAACGCACATTCTCTACACTGAGAACACCTCAACAAAATTGAATTGCTGAATGAAGAAATAGAACTATTCAAGAAATGGATAGAACTATATTAAATGAATACAGTATTTGAACATAATTTTGGGAAGAAGCTATAAACACAACATGTAATATTATAAATAGTGTTTTAATTCAACATATTTTCAAAAAGGCTCCTTGTGAACTTTAAAATAACATAATTTAGAAGGAAAAGTAATTTATGGTTTTTGGATGCGTGTTATATATCTTGAACACCAAGGATGATCTTGGAAAGTTCAATCCAAAAGCTAATCAAGTAATATTCTTGGGATATTATAATAATTCTAAATCTTATAAAGTATTTAATAAAAAGTCAAGGATTTTTTGAAGAATCATTTCATGTAACGTTTGATGTAACTGGTCCTTTTAATAAAGACAATGATAAAAAAGATTAAGCTGATGATTCTTCTAACATGAGACTTGATAACTTGAAATTTTATTTTGAAAATATAAATAAAATTAATTCTAGTTCAGAAGAACATGATATTGATGAACCCAAAAGTGCTCTACCGAGATAGTCTATAATTATGAAGAATAACCCTTTAGATTCTATTATAGGAGATCTATACATAGGAATAAAAACTAGAAAAAGTGTAGGAAACAAAGTGGATTTTTTTTCATTTTTATCTCATCTAGAGCCTAAGTCTTTTGAAGAATCCTTGGAAGATGAAAGTTGGATGTTAGCAATTAAGGAAGAGCTAAATCAGTTTAAAAGATATAATGTAGGAAAATTAGTGGAAAGACCATCAAATTTTCCAGTTATAGGAACTAAATGGGTCTTTAGAGATAAACATGATTTTGAAGGTATTATAACAAGAAAAAAAGCTAGAGTTGTAGAGAAATGGTATAATCTAGAAGAAGGTATATATTATGATGAAAATATTGATCCTGTAGCTAGACTAGAAGTAATTATAATTAGTTTGTCCTGTGCATCTCATGTGAATTTTAAATTATATTAGATGGATATAAAACCTTCCTTTTAAAATAGATATTTAATGGAGGATGTTTATATTGAGAAACCTCCTGGTTTTGAAAATTCCAAAAAACCAGATTTTGTTTCAAAACTTACTAAAGCTCTCTATGGCCTTAAACAAGAACCTAGAGCTTAGTATAAAATATTAAGTTCATTTCTTTTGAAAAATGATTTTATAGTTGGTTTGGAATACCCAACCCTCTTTAAGAAAATAGTTTGTTCTAATTTATTATTAGTTCAAATCTATGTTGATGATGTTATTTTTGGATCAACAAATAAAAAACTTTGTAATGATTTTTCATAACTAATACAAAAAGTAATTGAAATGAGAATTATGGGAGAATTAAATTTCTTTTTAGGACTTAAAATTTATCAAAAAGATTGTGGAAATGTGTTAAATCAAGGTAAATACATTAGTGATATATAGAAAGAGTCTGTACTTGATAACAGAATGACATATTCAACTCCCATGTGTACTAATATTAAAGTTTACTTGGATGAAGATAGAAAACCAGTGGACAAAAAGTTATATAGAGGTATGTTTGGAAGTTTACTATATCTTACTACTAGAGGACTTAATATTATGTTTTCAAAATGTCTTTGGGAAATATTTCAATCAAATCCAAAATATTCCCATATTGATGCTGTAAAAATGGTTCTTAGATTTTTAAAAGGAACAATTGTTCAAACTCTTCTTTGTCCAAAATTTTTTGATTTTAATTTAATATCATATTTAGATTTATATTTTGGTGAATGTAGATTATATATAAAAAAGCACGACAGGAACCTATCACTTTTTAGGAAAATCATTAGTTTCATAATTTAGTAAGAAACAACACTCGGTTACACTGTCAACAGCTGAAACAGAGTATATATATGTAGATAGTTTCCGTGAAAATGTGATGTGGAAGAAAAACACTCTAATGGAATTTGGACTCAATTTTGATAATACGCATATTTTATGTGATAATACAAGTGTTATAAACATTTAAAAAATACCAATAAGTATTTATAGAACTAATCATATTGATATTAGACATCATTTTCTAAGAGACCATGTTCTTAAAAAGGATATATCTTTAGAATTTGTTAACACTAAATATCAATTAGCTAATATTTTTACTAAATTACTACCCACTTATTATTTTTATTTTATTAAGGAGGTTGGTTAGGATTATTTAATTTTTATTTAAATAATTTTATTTTTTATTTTTATTATTTTTTAAATTTTTTTACTTTTATTTTATTTTAATTTATTCTATGTCTAATTTATTTTTATAAATATAAAAAAAAATCATATTTTTATCATATGGTAATTAAGTTAATCTATTTTATCTTAAATCTATTTACACCGCATAATTATTAAATTTTTTTCATTATTAATCTACAACACGATAAATAAGGACATATGTCATCTGTCAGAAATACTTTATCTACCTTACCCACAATTTACCCAAAAAATCATTTATCCTAACCCACAATATTTGTTCATCCTTCTGAAACCTGGAAGATGAAAACCTCATATTTTCATATCTTCAGAAATAATGAAAACCAAGAGACTTGAAGAATGATAAGCAAGTGACACAAAATGACAAAGAGTTACAGGAAGAAAAATTCTTTAGGGACAAGTGGTTGATCTTGATTTGTTATATCTGATGAACTTACTTTGGAAACAATCATTATCTTTTCAGGGATTCAAGGTAGCTTTCAATGACATCAAATAATAATTTATATATGAGGTAGAACTAAATTATTTTTATAAGATTGTATAGTTTAATTTCAGAGATTTTGAGGATATGATTTTTTCTTGTATCGAATATTAGGATTTATCTATTTTTTCTAATGAGGATGAATTTTTTTTGAACTACCCACATGAAAGGATTATCCATTTTTCCCTTAGATCGATTTGTGATAAGGAACATTCATCTAAAGACATCATGTATTTTCTATTAAATTCAATGCACATTAGAAAGTTGTTTTTTAAGTATTTATAAGCTAACCACAATATTATGGTGATGTTTGTTCAGACAAGAATAGTGCCAAGGATAGTTGAGATAAAGAAAATACTTTACCTAGACAGGTATATCATGTTTCTTTTTCTAAGTGATATTAAATTGTATTTTCTATGGTATTTATTTCGGTACCTTCATTACTATTGTTCACCATATGCAAGAATGGATTTCTATCCATATGGATGGATAATTTCAAGGATTTTATTTAAGGACATGATCAGTATGGTTGATGAAAGAGTCAAATGTCATTATAGTAATGTTTTGAATTCTAGAATGTTAAGAAAACTTGGATTTTTCTAGAGCACTATAAAAGGAAATATTTTGCTTATTGGAGATGAGGAATAACAGAGCTCGCGAGCTTCCGGGGGAGCAAGAAGGTGTTCAAAAGGAGGGTATAGATTAATCACAAATAGATACAATTTCATAACCATCTAAGAGACTTCATAGATTTAATACTAAAGAAGACTAAATTGATGGATAAAAAAGTCAATAAGGACTTATTAAGAAACCAAGGAATAGAAATGATCCTCATATTGAAGAGAAAATGTTGGATTCTGGAGAAGAAACATGCTCATTTCAATTGGAAGAAACTTTTATTGAAGGGGAAATTCTAGTGGAGAGTTAAGATATATTTATTTCTATTTTACCCCTTGTGAATTAATAGGTAAAATAGAGTATTCTGGTGGAAACCATTCAAAAAAAGAATACTCAATCTAAAAATGTGTAACCAAATATTTTCATAGAAGAAGTTATTGAACAAGGAGTTCTTCAAGAATAGAATATTTTACAGGAATTAGTTACAGAAATTCATCCCTTGACTGTAGATCAGAATATGGGACAATCAGATCTTATTTATCTTGCTTAGATTGAAGTTTTAAATATTGAGTCATTTTCTTGTGAACAACCAGTAATCAATATAGTGGAAGATCCTTTTCATACTGATGGTGAAGATCAGGATATGAATGAAGATGAGGGGATATCTGATTCATTATCTCATCATGTAGATGATATTATTGTTAATTATAACAAATATCAATAAGAGAATGCAATTATAAGGAAAGAGCTTGATAGAGCCAAGAATAAGATTCAAGAACTCAATGAGAATATTATTTCTAAAAGTATTTTGAAGCATTTAAAAGGGAAATACTGGATGATTTTGGGAAAATCAAGTCTGAATCAGTTTCAAAGATATATTTTAAAATTTTGAAGGGGTGCCTATGTAGTCAATTTGAATTAGTAAAGAGAAGTGTGGGTTAATCCAATACATCTGTTTCTATAACTTCTACAAGACCAAATTTATTTAGAATATTTCAAGCCATTACATCTATTATGGAAAACATGAACATTCAACGTGAAGATCTACAATGTAATTGCACACCTCTCTTAGTTTTTCTAGAGAATTATAAATTTCTTTTTGATCAGTTAAATCAAGGATAGCCTAGAATTACATTGATGTTGAATCACTTTTCAGAAAAGTTGGTGCTATTAATGAAACAATAGGAGATTCTTCTTGAGTTTTTGAAGGTCAACATATTGGAGAATCTGCATTTCCAAAATGACTCCTGAATATTGGTTGTTCTACTTGGAGACAGTTTGATGAATAAGCTAAGATTGAAAATGGCTATGTTGAAGGAGATGTTTGAATCCATTCAAAATTCAATCCCAGCCAATCCTTATCCTTTTTCCTACCTTGAACGATAAAAATGACTGTTTTCATTTCTTAGTCTAAAACTTTATTATATTGATGTCTTTATTGATCAATGAACTTGTTTGTTGTCTATATGTTACATTATATTATTTTATCTGCTTTTTTATTGTGGTCTAATAGCCAAAATTCAATTCTATTTATTCATTACAATTACTTATAACATTCACTTGTCATTCTATTCAATATTAAATGTATTTTAATTTGTTTCTATACTTTATTTTTGATATCCAAAAAAGGGGGAGAAATTTAGATAACACAACATTTCTTTTATTTGAGAAATTATATAAACATAAATATTTCTTTGCAATTTACCTTTGGGGAGAAATTTAGATAATTCTTCTTTATCGAAACAATTCTGCCAAATCAAAATTATTTTCTTTTAATGTATACAAAATTATAAATTATATTGCTAATTTTATAGTTTTAATTATAGGTTTTGTGATCATCAAAAAGGGGGAGATTTTTGGGAATATATTGTCTCAATAATACTCTATAAATATTATTGATTTTGAAGTTCAAAAATACCCATGTTTGTTTTAAAAATGATTTTCTTTTGAGTGTATTTTAGGAAATTTATATTCTTTATAATTATTATCTTGAAATAATATTTAACTACTTATTAGTGATAAATATTGCTTAAATATTCAGAAATCTCTTAAGAATATTATGGAAACATTGTTCATTGTTTGTCGTTTACTAGAAATACTATTCATTCAATACATCAAAGAAAGTAACATATAGAACAAACCTCACATTTATGTTGAAGGATCAGTGCATATAGTAAATCAAAATTACATTTGAAGAAACATATGGTTAAGGAACATTACGTTTGGATAAGAACAATACGTTTTTTGGAAAGAAAAAGTATGGTTAAAGAACCCAACGTAAGTATAGAACTTTACAAACGTATGGATCATCAACCTTTCTTTTCTAATCAACCTAACATTTTCAACCTTACATTTGGGAAAATTGAACTTATGGATAATAAATGTTATATTCAGAGATCTATGCTGACATGGATAAATTTATAGATCATCAACCATACGTTATGAAGTTGAACCCTACCTTTGTTATGTTTTCATTATATGAAGGAACCTTATGTTTGAATTTTCAATGCATGAAATTGGAATTTATGTCTTTATCATGTCTTTTTGCAATAGTCATTGAGGAATATTAGGATGATTTAAAGCTCACTGTTTACTGATTCAAAGCTCATAATATATGATTTAAAGATCCATTTAAAACAGAGATTTTTACTCCTATTCTTAAGTGATCAATCATTATAAAAATGTATGATGCATTTAAAATATCGACTTTTCAATCCTATGAATGTGAGCTCTATTTTAGTTATTGTTCTTAAAGGAAAATATCTTTTGAGAAACTGGGTCACTTTAGACTTTCATCAAATTTTATTTTATTCTAAAGTCAAAGATCATTCTTTTATCAGTTGTGTACTACTGCAACTGTGAGCTATATATGTTTCTCAACAAACTACATCTTATCTAACTTGAGTTTCAACTTCTCATATTCAGTCATGGTGGACTGTCATCTTCTCACACTAAGTTGTGGTTTTATCAGTTCCCTATAAACGAACCAGAAGGATCTATTTTTAAGCCTTTATTTGTAAGGGTGACAACTGTCTGCACTTAGTTGTGGATCAGTCTTATGATATGAAAACCTTACAAGTGAAATTCCCCAATCCAACATAGAGGGTAATTGGTGGAGTGGACTTGGGGATATTTGTGCCCCAAAAAACTATAAATTGTTGTTCATTGTTTTTAGTTCATATCCACAACATATAATCTGTTATAGAAACACTACCAGTTATTATCTTCTATTTGTGTGAATCAAAAAAATCTTAAAATTTTGAAAATGACACAGTTCACTCCCTATTGTTTCATCACTATAGCCTTTTCAATAAGACAAATATGAAAAATAAAAATTATTTTTCCAAAAGAACTCTTATTTGTAAATTAAAAATGGTGTTTCTATGAAGAATCCCTCGATGATTTTATTAGAGTCTTCTCATAGATTTCAACACATATTTTTATTATTATTATTTATTGAGATTGATATCTTATGATTATCATCTACCATTTTTATTAAATAGTTTGTGATCACATTGACCGTAGGTGTGCTATCTTGATACCATTCACCACACAACTCAAAATGGTTAGTAATAGTGGAGCGTTATTTACATTTCATATGTATATGTTTTTTATGCTTAAAACCATTCATATGGAAAATGAATTTGACTTAGTAAGTGATGGGTGGGGCCCTATATAGGCCGTATATGTATCAGTATGTCTCATGAGACAAAACAGATGTAGAATTGGTTGAGGCTCTGCCCATTTTCATATATGGTTTTGGTTGATGAGTTAACCATTTATTTTCAAATGTCTTGGATGGGGACTCAAAGGTATTTTTTAGATTTTTAGAATATGTATTCCATCATGATGATATTATTAATTGATAAATCATGTCATTAATCAACTAATAGAATATCCATGGTTAAGTTTCAAGTGTTTATTTATATGACATTATTTATTCATCTATTATTCTTTCCATATTATGTTCAAGAATATGTTCCAGTGGCATGTGTTTTTAGTCACTCAACATGACTTATTATTTATATTATCATAATCTATATTACTAAGACATAATTAGCATCACAGATCACCCCTTTCTTGTATTTTTACCCAGGATGTAAAAATGTCTATTTTGAATGACTTGTATTGATAATATAGGATTTATGGATGTTTCTAATGGACTTTATATGTTGTTTTCATTTCAATTTGTAATGAAACTTTTATGTATATAATATAGATTCCAAAACTACTAAACAATTTGGTCCTTTAGGATGCGACTTCCTTGTTTATTATACCAATGAAAAAAAGTAAGGAACCGACACCAGGCAACTAAGGTCAGGGTCTTCAGAGGTGGGTTATTGATTTAAAAATTGAATGATTATGATTTCCTAGATGATAAAGATAATGGTGAGAAAAATGATTAAAAATATGAAATAATGAGTTCCTAGTTTGATAAGTAGATTTTCACAACAATGTAAATATTAAAAGGATTTGGGTCATTTGTCTATTAAGTGATGAAAATGGGTAGAATAATTTTATTTTAATCCATGAGAGAAAGAGGTATACCTAGAACATGGATTATTCTACCTCATATTTGAATTTTGATCCATGCCCTCACTCCAAAATTACATCAGGATGTGTAGGGAGTTGGAAATTTTGGCTGACCAGCACTTATTAGTGGAAAAAATGTCATGTATATCTCACCCAAAATTTCACACTCCTTCTAAATTATAAGGTGAAATCATTGATATCCATGTAGTGTGTGATGGTGGTGTCATACTAGTTATGCACGAGGGAGGTGACATGTCATTAAAATGATTTGGGAAAATTTAAAACACCCAAAAAAGATATAAAAATGAAGAAATCTTGAACAGAAGATAAGAAGTCACATACTGTGAGATTTGAAAGTGTTGATTTTTCAAAGGGTGAGTGAGGGAGAGTGCGCGATAGTGAGGGAGAGTATCTATGAGGGATATCGGCAATGAGGGAGAGAAACGAAAAGGGGTGCATGCAGCGATGAGGACGCACGGTGGTGAGGGAGAGAGACAACTAGGGAGAGCAGCAGTGAGGGAGGGTGAGTGGCCGTGAGGGAGGGAGTGAAAAGATGAGGTTTTTGTTCCAAGGGAGCATGAACGATGTGAGAGAATCGGTTTGGTTAATTCCAAATTTATAGAAGAGTGATGATATTTATCAGTGCTTCAAAAAAACCACTCATAAAGAGGGGTTTTACCAGTGCAATAAAAGAACTAATAAAACATATATTTATCACTACTAGAAAAGTGCTGAAAAATAGTTAATAATATTATTAATATAATTAAAAAATCTAAATTTATATAATTATAAATGAAAATAAATATATATTATTATAAAACAAATCTATATAATTATAAATATATTTAAAGAATTTTAAATATTTATTTATAATTACAATTATATATATTTATATAATTATAATTATAAATAAGTATATTTAAAAATATTTATATATAATTATAAATATTTTTATATAATTATATATATATAATAATATATTGATAAATATAATTATTATTATAAGAAATATATTGATTATAATTTTATAATTATTTAAATATATAATTAATTATTTATAATTATATAATTTTTTTAAAAAAATATACATTTATTTATAAATCAAAATATAAAATTTTTTAAATATAGTAAATATAAATTTATAAATATATTTATATATGTAAATATAATTATTTGTATTTATAATTTTTTATCTACAAATATATTCTTATAAATTTATTTTTAACATTATTAATGAATATATAATAAAAAATGAATTAATATAAAAATGAATAAATGAAATTAAATTAATGATATTTTTTTAAATATAATTTCTAATGTTTATTTGAATTGCACACACATAAAAATGAAGAAAAATGAATAAAAATGAATAAATATATGATACTAATTATATAAATAACAAAATTATTAAAAATTAATTATATTTCTTATACAAAAATAATAATAATAAAATTGAATCAAAAAAATGAAATCAAATCAAATTAAACACACACATATATATTCATAATGAATAGATTAAAATAAATATATATTAAAAAATGAATAAATATTAAAAATGAATAAATATTGAAGATAATAAAAATTAAGAGATATTTAAAAATAATAAATAATATTAAATCAATGAAAAGACTTGTGCACACACATACATGTTCCCATATCAAACATACATATGTACACATACTCAATTACACACACACACACACATATACACACATACACATATACAAATACATACATACAATTATGCGTGTATATAAATTTTAAATTATTTAATATCAATATAAAAATATATTTAAATAAATATATTCATTTATATATTATGTAATTGTTTAAATAAAATATCAATATATTATTTTTTTTATCATATACACATTTTTTAATTAATGTAGATAAATATACTATTAAACATATTGACTGATATAAATTTGATAATTTTTTATATATGAAATTATGAAAATAAGATTCATTTTTTTATTAAAATTTATACAAATTGAATTAATATATTATATTTAAATTTATATACTTATTTTAATATAAATATTATTTTCATGAATCAAAATATTAATATATAACTTAAATTACTCACTATGACCTTTAATAGTGCTAAAAAATGCTCTGATAAAGGTGTCATGTTTATCAGTGCTAAAAAATCACGGATAAAGGGGGACTTTTATCAGTGATATAAAATATAATTATGTAGGAAACCCTTTTATTAGATATTTTTTTATAATTGGTAAAATTTAACTTTTCCAGTTCTTTTTGTAAGCACTGATAAATGTCTTCCCTTTATTGGTTCTTTTTGTCAAGTTCTGATAAAGTCAAGTGGTGGATATACCAAAATCTGTAGAAATGAAGGTAAATGTGATATTATAAATCCAAAAGTATAATTATATCATAAATATCATATATATTTATTATAAATATATGAATATTATATTTTATAAATATAAAATAAATATTTAAAGGTGATGAAACATAGATGAATAATTATTATACCACATCAAAGAATAATATTTATTCAATATGTTAAATAGTAATAATATATTATTTAACTATTATTTTGTATACACTTAGTGTGTGAGCCTCTAAGCCCCTTTCTAAGTGTCATTAAGCGAAGTAGGCTAAATTCAAGGTTAACATCTAGCAACATGCCCAGACATCCATGGAGAAAAAAGCTAATACTACAATGACTTGATACCTCATATGAATTCTAATATGCAATATAATCCCTTTATTATGATATCTCTAATCAACCAGGTTGCATGTTGGTTCCATCAACCTATGTGCTCGATGTTTCTTTCTTTGAATTCCTAGAAATTGAACTTGCATATAGAACACGATGACCATGGATTTATTTAGGATACATAATTTCCATAAAATGGCATGAGATATCAACTTTTGGTAAATAATAGATAGTAAAAATCGCTTCTCACATTATTCATTAATGCAATATTACTTGTGACACACCCAACGTAACCTACCTCACCACGAACATATGTTGTCACATTTTTTATAAATATATCAAATTACCGCAATCATAATACTTATTAATAATAATATTAATGTCTAAAAATCAATATACACATCCTCATACAGAAATATCCAAGGAAACATATTAATGTGGATTTCCTACTGGATGGTATTTTTGTCAAAATATCTTATTGGATATTACCAAGGGAGTACACTATGAAAAGGTTCCTCAAAATCCATTGAGTATTCACCCATAATATCATATTTTATTTGTGTCCCACAAATGATATCATCTAGTTATCAAAAAATATATTAATAATAGTTTCATAGAACTTTTGAGTTCTCATCATAGATGAGAAATGCTCTAACCTCTTACTTAAAAGCTAATCTTAGGACATTATGACATACAATGTTACATAGAAGAACAATCATGATGTGATAAGAAGTTTATTAAAATTAAAAACTATGAATACATGTTATAAATAAATTACACGGAATTTGGTTCCTGGTCACCAAATCAAATAGACTCCCACTTTCACTAAAGCCAACTACTAACAACCTTTAGCACGATAATGATCAAATAATACTCATGCTTCTACTGAGATAGTCCTTCAGTAAAGGGGTCCACCAAGTTCTCTTCTATGGTACTCTTCTTACTACAACTTCACCCCTTTGATAAAAATCCCCCAAGAGGTGATACTTCTAGAGTATATTCTTTGTGTGTTGGTGTGACCATGGGAATTTTACAAGATCCACCGATGTATTATTGTCACAATAGAATATGATATGGTCTTTACAACTAAGTACCAAAACAATATCCAGTATAAATTTCTAAATCCAAAAAATTCCTTAGCTACATCATATTCTGTTATATACTCAAACTCTGATATAGAATCAACAACAACTGTCTTTTTTGAACACTTTCTTATAACATCTCTTCCGTTGAGATAGAAATTATATCCTGATTACTACTTCAAATCATTCTAATTTATTTAAATACTAGCATTAGTATAACCTCTCAGGACCATCTTCTAGTCTCCTCCATTAACCATGTACATATCCTTAGTTTCTTTTAGACACTTAAGGATATCCTTAATATTAGTCAAATGTTGTTCTCTTGGATCTTCTTGATATCCACCTACCATGCTCAATTAATAGGCAACTTCATGTCTAGTGCATAACATGGAATAAATGATTGATTTTATCACAAAATCATATGATATATTAGTCATTATCTCTTTCTCAAGTTGTGTTTGATGATAAATTTTCTTAAAATTATGTACTCCATTTTCCACAAGAACCAATCCCCTATTGGATTGTTCTGTACTAAATATGTTTAGTTTCTGATCACAATAACAACTTTGACTTAGTCAAAGAAGCCTCCAAGATCTATCTTGAATGATCTCAATCCCTATAATATAAGATGATTCACATAAATCCTTTATAGATAAATATTTTTTTAAACAATCCTTAATAGATTGTAAGACAGGTATGTAATTTCTAATAAGTAATATGTCATAAACACATACTACTAGTATAATGACCACATTCACACAAAGCTTATTGTAAACATAAGGCTCACATTCGTTCCTTATGAAACCAAATTATTTTATGGATTCATCTAATTGAATGTTTAATGACCTAGATTCTTCCCTTAATCCATAAATGGATCTCTATAACTTGAAAATCATTTTTTCATCTTCTGGAGTCACAAACCCTTTTGGTTGTTCCTCATTCTGACAGAAAATGCATGTCTATTATTAAATGTTTTTATTTTGGTATTAATGGATATTTTGATAATGAATTATATTTAAGGAAACCTCAATTAGGTGGTTTCAAGTATGTTAGTTACTCAAAAGCATTACCTAGCTTTAAATATAATAATGTTGATCAAAATAAATATGTTTGGATCCCTAAGTCTTTAATAGATAACACTGCTGGACCCAAAAAGATATGGGTACCAAAACAAATATTTATTTAATTTGTCCTTATAGGTAAGAGGCCACAAAAAGGAAAAGATATATTCTTATATGTAGAGTGGTTGGTCAAGACATATGAGTGGAAATTCATCAAATTTCTATACTCTGACTAAAAAATATGGAGGCCTAGTCAACTTCAAGACAATTCCAAAGGAAAATTTATGGGACTCAAAATAGTTGGAGATCCAAATACTATCTCAATTAATAAAGTACTATATATAAAAGGATTGATGAAAAATATGATAAGTATCTCTCAAATCTATGATGATGGATAATATGTTTATTTTTCTAATAATTCAAGTTCTATTTTTAAAAATAATTTGTTTAAATTTAGAGCACCAAAAATAGATATTGTCTACACTTTGGATTTAAATTAATCATTTAAGTAGAAAGTGGAATGTTTAACTAATAATGTAAATGAGTCATGTATTTTTCATAGAAGAATTGGTAATTGTAATATTTTTTCTTTAGATAAGTTATCTAAGAAACAATTTTTTTCCAATTTACCTAGTCTAAAATTTGATAGTGATAGATTTTATGATGCATGTTAAATTGGAAAGCAACACAAATCTTCGTTTATACCTTTTATCAAAATTTCTAATTCAAAGACCCTAGAACTTGTTCATATGAATTTTTTTTGGAATGTCTAGAATATAAAGATTGGATGGTAAATTATATTTATATATTTTAGATGATGATTATTATAGATTTACTTTGGTATATTTTTTAAAACTTAAAAATAAAGATTTTTTTTATTTTTGAAAGTTTTTGTAAAAGTGTTGATAATGAAAAAGGTTTTAAGATAATTTCATTAATAAGTGATCATGGTGGAGAGTTTTAGAATCAAGAATGAAATTATTTTTTCCCAAATATTTGTATTAAAAGCACCTTATCTACAACAATAACACCTAAACAAAATGAAATTGTTGAAAGAAGAAACAAATATCTTCAAGAAATGGATAAAACTATGTTAAATGAATAAAGTCTTCGAACCTAATTTTGGGAAGAAGCAATACACACAACATGTTATTTTATAAATAGAGTTTTAATTTAACCAATTTTCAAAAAGTCTCTTTACGAACATTGGAATAAAAGAATTCCTAAGGTAAAGTACTTCATGGTTTTTAGATAAAAGGTATATATCTTGAACACCAAGTATAATCTTCAAATATTTGATCCAAAAGATGATCAAGTAATATTCTTAAGATATTCTGAAACTCTTAAATCTTATATAGTATTTAATAAAAAGTCAAGTATTTTTCAAGAATCATTTCATGTGAAGTTTAATGAAATTGGTCCTTTAATAAAGAGAATGATTAAAAAGATTATGCTGACTATTCATCTAACTTGAGACTTGATAACTTTAAAAATGATTTTGAAAATATAAATAAAATTAAGTCTAGTTTAGAAGAACATGATACTGATGAACCTAAAAGTGCTCTGCCGAGACAGTCTAGAATCCTAAAGAATCCCCCTTTAAATACTATTTTAGGAGATCTATACCTAGGAATAAAAACTAGAAGAAGTGTAGGAAACCTTATGGAATATTTTCATTTTTATCTCATCTAGATCCTAAGTCTTGAAAAATCCTTAAAAGTTGAAATTTTGATTTTTGCAATTAAAGAAAAGATAAATTAGTTAATAAGATAAAATGTATGAAAATTAATGGAAAGACCATAGAATTATCCATTTATAGGAACTAAATGGGTATTTAGAAATAAACAATATGATCAAGGAATTATAACTAGAAAAAAGCTATACTTGTAGCCAAATGGTATAATCAAGAATGAAGGTATAGATTATGATGAAACCATTGATCCTGTAGCTAAACTAGAATAAATTAGAATTATTTTTTCCTATGCATATCATATGAATTTAAAATTATATCAGATGGATGTAAATTCATCCTTTTAAAATAGATATTTAATGGAGGAAGTTTAGGTTGAGAATCTTCCAGGTTTTGAAAATTCTCATCAACCAAATTTTGTTTTTAAACTTACTAAAGCTCTCTATGGGCTTAGACAAGCACCTAGAGCATGGTATGAAAGATTAAGTTCATTTCTTTTGAAAAATGGTTTTATTATTGGTTTGGAAGAGATAACCCTCTTTAAGGAAATAGTTTGTTCTAATTTATTATTAGTTAAAATCTATGTTGATGATGTTATTTTTGGATCAACAAATAAAAAACATTGTCAAGATTTTTCGGAACTTATACAAAAAAAATTGAAATGAGCATGATGGGAGAATTAAATTTCTTTTTAGGACTTAAAATTTATCAAAAATATTGTGGAAATGTAATAAATCAAAGTAAATACATTAGTGATTTATTGAAAAAGTTTGTTCTTGAGAAAAACATGCCATATTCAACTCCCATGTGTACTAATATTAAACTTTACTTGGATGATGTTGGAAAAACAGTGGACAATAAGTTATATCGAGGTATTATTAAAATTTTACTATATCTTACTGCTATATGTCTTAATATTATGTTTTCAAAATGTCTTTGGGAAATATTTCAATAAAATCCAATAGAATCCCATCTTGATGCTGTAAAAATGGTTCTTATATATTTAAAAGGAACAATTGTTCAAACTCTTCTTTATCCAAAAAATTTTGAGTTTAATTTAATATCATATTTAGATATATATTTTGGTGGGTGTATATTAGATATAAAAAATCACTTTAGGAGCCTGTAAATTTTTAGGAAAATCATTAGTTTCATGGTCAAGTAAGAACCAACACTTGGTTTCACTGTTAAAAGCCGAAACAGAGTATATATCTGTAGATAGTTGCTGTGAAAAAGTGATGTGGATAAAAAACACCCTAATGAACTTTGGACTCAATTTTAATAATACACCAATTTTATATGATAATATAAGTTCTATAAACATTTAAAAAAACCAGTAAGGGTTTATAGAACTAATCATATTGATATTAATCATCATTTTCTAAGAGATCATATTCTTAAAAAGGATATATCTTTTGAATTTGTTAACACTAAATATCAATTATCAGATATTTTTACAAAACCACTACCCACTTATTTTTTGATTTTATTAAGGAGGGGTGGTAGGTTTATTTAATTTTTATTTAAAAAATTTTAATTTTTTATATTATTTTTTAAATTTTTTTACTTTTATTTTATTTTAATTTATTTTACGTCTAATTTTTTTATATAAATCTAATTTTCTTTTATTATTTTTAATTTATGGTAATTCAGTTAATCTATTTTATCTTAAATCTAATTACAGAGCATAATTATTAAATTTTTGTCATTATTAATCTGCAACACGAGAAATAAGGACATGTGTCATCTGTCAGAAATCCTTCATCTACTATACCCGTAGTTTACCCAAAAATTGTTTATCCTAACACACAATCTTTTTTCATCCTTCCGTAACATAGAAGCTGAAAACCTCATATTTTTATATCTTTAGAAATAATTAATACCAAGAGAGTTGATGAAGGAAAACCAAGTGACCCAAAATGAAAAAGAGTTACAAGAAAAAAAAATTATTTAGGGAAAAGTGGTTGATATTGATTGGTTATATCAGATAAACTTACTCATGAAACAAGTGTTATCTTTTCAAGGACTCGAGGTAGCTTTCAATGACATGAAATAAGAATTTATATATGAGGTAGTACTGATTTATTTTTATAAGATTGTAAAGTTTAATTTCCGAGATTTTGAGGATATGATTTTTTCTTGTATGAAGATAGGGATTTCTCTATTTCTTGTGATGAGGTTGAAATTTTTTTTAACTACCCATATTAAGGGATTTTCTATTTAGGTCTTAGATAGATTAGTGATAAGGAACATTATTCTAAAGACAACATGTATTTTCTTTTCAATTCGATGCACATTAGAAATATTTTTGTTACGTATTTAGTAGTTGGCCATAATATTCTGGTGAAGTTTATTTTGATAGGAATAACACCAAGGATGGTTGAGATGGAAAAAATCCTTTACCCAGACATGTATATCATGTTTATTTTTCTAAGTGATATTAAATTGGATTTTCTATGGTATTTATTTCAGTTCTTACATTACTGTTGTTCACCATATGTAAGAATGAATTTATATCCACATGGATGGATAATTTCAAGGATTTTATTTAAGAAGGACATGATCAGACTAGTTGATGTAAGAGTCAAATTTCATCATAGTAATTTTTTAATGCTTGAACGTTAATAAGTATTGTATTTTTTTAGAGCACTGTAAAAGGGAATATTTTTTCTGTTGAAGATGAGGAAGAACAGAGCTCAAGAGCTTCTGGGGGAGCAAGCAGGTGTTGGAAAGGAGGGTGTAGCTTAATCACAAATAAATACAATTTCACAACCATCTAAGAGACATTGTAGATTTTACAATAAAGAAGAGTAAGAAGAGGAAGAAAAAAATCAAGGACTTATTGTGAAACCAAGGAACAGAATCAATCCTCATGTTGAAGAGAAAATGTTGGATTCTAGAGAAGTAACGAGCTCAGTTTATTTGGAAGAAACTTTTATTGAAGAGGAAATTCTAGTGGACAGTCAATCTAGAGAGCTTTTTATTGTACCACTGGTGAATGAACAGGTACAAGAGAGCATTCCAGTAGAAACCATTTAGGAAAAGAATACTCAAACTAAAAATGTTCAACCAAATATTGTCATAGAAGAAGTTATTGAACAAGGAGTTGTTCCAGAAGAGAAGATTTTATAGGAATTAGTTACAGAAATTCATCCTTTGACTATAGATCATAAATGAATAAAAATGAATAAATGGATGATACTAATATATAAATAACTAAATTATTAAAAATTAATTATATTTATTATACAATAATATTAATAATAATAAATTAAATCAAAAAAATGAAATCAAATCAAATTAAACACACACATATATATTCATAATGAATAGATTAAAATAAATATATATTAAAAATGAATAAATATTAAAAATGAATAAATATTGAGGATAATAAAAATTAAGAGATATTTAAAAATATTAAATAATATTAAATAAATAAAAAGACTTGCGCACACACATACATGTACCCATCTCGAACATACATATGTACACATACACAATTACACACACACACACACATATACACACATACACATATACAAATACATACATACAATTATGCGTGTATATAAATTTTAAATTATTTAATATCAAAATAAATATATATTTAAATAAATAAATTCATTTATATATTATGTAATTGTTTAAATAAAATATCAATATATTATTTTTATTTTTATCATATACACATTTTTTAATTAATGTAGATAAATATACTATTAAACATATTGACTGATATAAATTTGATTATTTTTTATATATGAAATTATGAAAATAAGATTCATTTTTTTATTAAAATTTATACAAATTGAATTAATATATTATATTTAAATTTATATACTTATTTTAATATAAATATTATTTTCATGAATCAAAATATTAATATATAAATTAAATTACTCACTATGACCTTTAATAGTGCTAAAAATGATCTGATAAAGGTGTCATGTTTATCAGTGCTAAAAAAATCACGGATAAAGGGGGACTTTTATCAGTGATATAAAATATAATTAAGTAGGAAACCCTTTTATTAGATATTTTTTTTATAATTGGTAAAATTTAACTTTTCCAGTTCTTTTTGTAAGCACTGATAAATGTCCTCCCTTTATTAGTTCTTTTTGTCAAGTGCTGATAAAGTCAAGTGGTGGATATACCACAATCTATAGAAATGAAGGTAAATGTGATATTATAAATCCAAAAGTATAATTATATCATAAATATCATATATATTTATTATAAATATATAAATATTATATTTTCTAAATATAAAATAAATATTTAAAGGTGATGAAACATAGATGAATAATTATTATACCACATCGAATAATAATATTTATTCAATATGTTAAATAATAATAATATATTATTTAACTATTATTCTGTATACACTTAGTGTGTGAGCCTCTAGGCCCCTTTCTAAGTGGCATTAAGCGAAGCAGGCTAAATTCAAGGTTAACATCTAGCAACATGCCCAGACATCCATGGAGAAAAAAGTTAATACTACAATGACTTGATACCTCATATGAATTCTAATATGCAATATAATCTCTTTATTATGATATCTCCAATCAACCAGGTTGCATGTTGGTTCCATCAACCTATGTGCTCGATGTTTCTTTCTTTGAATTCCTAGAAATTGAACTTGCTTATAGAACACGATGACCATGGATTTATTTACGATACATAATTTCCATGAAATGGCATGAGATATCAAATTTTGGTAAATAATAGATAGTAAAAATCGACTCTCACATTATTCATTAATGCAATATTACTTATGACACACCCAACGTAACCTACCTCACCACGAACATATGTTTTCACATTTTTCATAAATATATCAAATTACCGCAATCATAATACTTATTAATAATAATATAAATGTCTAAAAATCAATATACACATCCTCATAGAGAAATATCCAAGGAAACATATTAATGTGGATTTCCTAATGGCAGGTATTTTTGTCAAAATATCTTATTGGATATTACCAAGGGAGTACACTATGAAAAGGTTCCTCAAAATCCATTGAGTATCCACCCATAATATCATATTTTATTTGTGTCCCACAAATGATATCATCTAGTTATCAAAAAATATATTAATAATAGTTTCATAGAACTTTTGAGTTCTCATCATAGATGAGAAATGCTCTAACCTCTTAATTAAAATATAATCCTAGGACATTATGACATACAATGTTACATAGAAGAACAATCATGATGTGATACGAAGTTTATTAAAATTAAAAACTATGAATACATGTTATAAAAAAAGTACACGGAATTTGGTTCCTTGTCACCAAATAAAATAGACTCCCACTTTCACTAAAGCCAACTACTAACAACCTTTAGCACGATAATGATCAAATAATACTCATGGTTCTACTGAGATAGTCCTTTAGTAAAGGGGTCCACCAAGTTCTCTTCTATGGTACTCTTCTTACTACAACTTCACCCCTTTGGTAAAAATCCCCCATAAGGTGATACTTCTGGAGTATATTCTTTGTGTGTTGGTGTGACCATGGGAATTTTACAAGATCCACCGATGTATTATTGTCACAATAGAATATGATATGTTCTTTATAACTAAGTACCAAAACAATATCCAGTATAAATTTCTAAATCCAAAAAAAAATCCTTAGCTACATCATATGCTGTTATATACTAAAACTCTGATATAGAATCAACAACAACTATCTTTTTTTAACACTTTCTTATCACATCTCTTTCGTTGATATAGAAATTAAATCCTGATTACTACTTCAAATCATTCTAATTTATTTAAATACTAGCATTAGTATAACCTCTCAGGACCATCTTCTAGTCTCTTCCATTAACCATGTACATATCCTTAGTTTCTTTTAGATACTTAAGGATATCCTTAATATTAGTCAAATGTTGTTCTCCTGGATCTTCTTGATATCAACCTACTATGATCAATTAATTGGCAACATCATGTCTAGTGCATAACATGGAATAAATGATTGATTTTATCACAAAATCATATGATATATTAGTCATTCTCTCTTTCTCATGTTGTGTTTGATGATAAATTTTCTTAGAATGGTGTACTCCATTTTCCACAAGAACCAATCCCCTATTGGATTGTTCCATACTAAATATGTTTAGTTTCTGATCACAATAACAACTTTGACTTAGTCAAAGAAGCCTCCAAGATCTATCCTGAATGATCTCAATCCCTATAATATAAGATGATTCGCATAAATCCTTTAGGGATAAACATTTTTTTAACCAATCCTTAATATATTGTAAGACAGGTATGTAATTTCTAATAAGTAATATGTCATAAACACATACTACTAGTATAATGACCACATTCCCACAAAACGTATTGTAAACATAAGGCTCACATTCGTTTCTTATGAAACCAAATTATTTTATGGATTCATCTAATTGAATGTTTAATGACCTAGAAGATTCCTTTAATCCATAAATGGATCTCTATAACATGAAAATCATTTTTTCATCTTCTGGAGTCACAAACCCTTTTGGTTGTTCCTCATTCTGACAGCAAATGCATGTCTATTATTAAATGTTTTTATTTTGGTATTAATGGATATTTTAATAATGAATTATATTTAAGAAAACCTCAATTAGGTGGTGTCAAGTATTTTAGTTACTCAAAAGCATTATCTAGTTTTAAATATAATAATTTTGATCAAAATAAATATGTTTGGATCCCTAAGTCTTTAATAGAAAACACTGCTGGACCCAAAAAGATATGGGTACCAAAACAAATATTTATTTAATTTGTCCTTATAGGTAAGAGGCCACAAAAAGGAAAAGATATATTCTTATATTTAGAGTGGTTGTTCAAGACATATGAGTGGAAAATCATCAAATTTCAATACTCTAACTAAAAAAGATAGAGGCCTAGTCAACTTCAAGACAATTCCAAAGGAAAATTTATGGGACTCAAAACAGTTGGAGATCGAAATACTATCTCAATTAATAAAGTACTATATGTAAAAGGATTGATGAACAATATGATAAGTATCTCTCAACTCTGTGATGATGTATACTGTGTTTATTTTTCTAATAATTCATGTTCTATTTTTAAAAATAATTTGTTTAAATTTAGAGCACCAAAAATAGATATTGTCTACACTTTGGATTTAAATTCATCGTTTAAGTAGAAAGTGAACTGTTTAACTTCTAATGTAAATGAGTCAGGGATTTGTCATAGAAGAATTGGTAATTGTAATATTTTTTCTTTAGATAAGTTATCTAAGAAACAATTTTTTTCTGATTTACCTAGTCTAAAATTTGATAGTGATAGATTTTATGATGCATGTTAGATTGGAAAGAAACACAAATCTTATTTCAAACCTGTTAACAAAATTTCTAATTCAAAGACCCTAGAACTTGTTCATATGATTTTTTTTGGAATGTCTAGAATATAAATTTGGGATGGTAAATTATATTTATATATTTTATATGATGATTATTCTAGATTTACATTGGTATATTTTTTAAAAATAAAAAATAAAGATTTTTTTATTTTTGAAAGTTTTTGTAAAAGTGTTGATAATGAAAAAGGTTTTAAGATAATTTCATTAATAAGTAATCATGGTGGAGAGTTTTAGAATCAAGAATTCAATTATTTTTTCATAAATATTTGTATTAAAAGAACCTTCTCTACAACAATAACACCTAAACAAAATGAAATTGCTGAAAGAAGAAACAAATCTCTTCAAGAAATGGATAAAACTATGTTAAATAAATAAAGTCTTCGAACCTAATTTTGGGAAGAGGCAATACACACAACATGTTATTTTATAAATAGAGTTTTAATTTAACCAATTTTCAAAAAGTCTCTTTACGAACATTGGAATAAAAGAATTCCTAAGGTAAAGTACTTCATGGTTTTTGGATAAAAGGTATATATCTTGAACACCATGGATAATCTTCAAATATTTGATCCAAAAGATGATCAAGTAATATTCTTAAGATATTATAAAACTCTTAAATCTTATATAGTATTTAATAAAACGTCAAGAATTTTTCAAGAATCATTTCATGTGAAGTTTAATGAAATTGGTCCTTTAATAAAGAGAAATATTAAAAAGATTATGCTGGTTATTCTTCTAACTTGAGACTTGATAACTTTAAAAATGATTTTGAAAATATAAATAAAATTAAGTCTAGTTTAGAAGAACATGATACTGATGAACCTAAAAGTGCTCTGCCGAGACAGTCTAGAATCCTAAAGAATCCCCCTTTAGATACTATTTTAGGAGATCTACACCTAGGAATAAAAACTAGAAGAAGTGTAGGAAACCTTGTGGAATATTTTCATTTTTATCTCATCTAGATCCTAAGTCTTGAAAAATCCTTAAAAGGTGAAATTTTGAGTTTTGAAATTAAAGAAAAGATAAATTAGTTAAAAAGAAAAAATGTATGAAAATTAATGGAAAGACCATAGAATTATCCATTTATAGGAACTAAATGGGTCTTTAGAAATAAACAAGATGATCAAGGAATTATAATTTGAAAAAAAGCTATACTTGTAGCCAAATGGTATAATCAAGAAGAAGGTATAGATTATGATGAAACCATTGATCCTGTAGCTAGACTAGAATAAATTAGAATTATTTTTTCCTATGCATATCATATGAATTTAAAATTATATCAGATGGATGTAAATTCATCCTTTTAAAAGAGATATTTAATGGAGGAAATTTAGGTTGAGAATCCTCTGGGTTTTGAAAATTCTCATCAACCAAATTTTGTTTTTAAACTTACTAAAGCTCTCTATGGGCTTAGACAAGCACCTAAAGCATGGTATGAAAGATTAAGTTCATTTCTTTTGAAAAATGGTTTTACTATTGGTTTGGAAGAGATAACCCTCTTTAAGGAAATAGTTTGTTCTAATTTATTATTAGTTAAAATCTATGTTGATGATGTTATTTTTGGATCAACAAATAAAAAACATTGTAATGATTTTTCAGAACTTATACAAAAAAATTGACATGAGCATGATGGGAGAATTAAATTTCTTTTTAGGACTTAAAATTTATCAAAAATATTGTGGAAATGTAATAAATCAAAGTAAATACATTAGTGATTTATTGAAAAAGTTTGTTCTTGAGAAAAACATGCCATATTCAACTCCCATGTGTACTAATATTAAACATTACTTGGATGAAGCTGGAAAAACAGTGGACAATAAGTTATATCGAGGTATTATTAAAATTTAACTATATCTTACTGCTATAAGTCTTAATATTATGTTTTCAAAATGTCTTTGGGAAATATTTCAATCAAATCCAATAGAATCCCATCTTGATGCTGTAAAAAGGGTTCTTATATATTTAAAAGGAACAATTGTTCAAACCCTTCTTTATCCAAAAAATTTTGAGTTTAATTTAATATCATATTCAGATATATATTTTGGTGGATGTATATTAGATAGAAAAAATCACTTTAGGAACCTGTAACTTTTTAGGAAAATCATTAGTTTCATGGTCAAGTAAGAACCAACACTTGGTTGCACTATTAAAATCCGAAACAGAGTATATATCTGTAGATAGTTGCTGTGAAAAAGTGATGTAGATGAAAAACACCCTAATGGACTTTGGACTCAATTTTAATAATACACTAATTTTATATGATAATATAAGTTCTATAAACATTTCAAAAAAACCAGTAAGGGTTTATAGAACTAATCATATTGATAATAGTCATCATTTTCTAAGAGATCATATTCTTAAAAAGGATATATCTTCAGAATTTGTTAACACTATATATCAATTATCAGATATTTTTACAAAACCACTGCCCACTTATTGTTTTAATTTTATTAAGTAGGGGTGGTAGGTTTATTTAATTTTTATTTAAAAAATTTTATTTTTTTATATTATTTTTTAAATTTTTTACTTTTATTTTATTTTAATTTATTTTACGTCTAATTTATTTATATAAATATAATTTTTTTTATTATTTTTAATTTATGGTAATTCAGATAATCTATTTTATCTTAAATCTAATTACGGCGCATAATTATTAAATTTTTTTCATTATTAATCTGCAACACGAGAAATAAGGACATGTGTCATCTAAAATCCTTCATCTACTATACCCGTAGTTTACCCAAAAATTGTTTATCCTAACCCAAAATCTTTTTTCATCCTTCCGTAACCTAGAAGCTGAAAACCTCATATTTTTATATCTTTAGAAATAATTTAAACCAAGAGAGTTGATGAAGGAGAACCAAGTGACCCAAAATGAAAAAGAGTTACAAGAAGAAAAATTCTTTAGGGAAAAGTGGTTGATATTGATTGGTTATATCAGATAAAATTACTCATGAAACAACTGTTATCTTCTCAAGGACTCGAGGTAGCTTTCAATGACATCTAATAAGAATTTATATATGAGGTAGTACTGATTTATTTTTATAATATTGTAAAGTTTAATTTCCGAGATTTTGACGATATGATATTTTCTTGTATCGAAGATAGGGATTTCTCTATTTCTTCTGATGAGGTTGAAATTTTTTTTAACTACCCATATTAAGGGATTTTCTATTTAGGTCTTAGATAGATTGGTGATAAGGAACATTATTCTAAAGACAACATGTATTTTCTTTTCAATTCGATGCACATTAGAAAAATTTTTGTTACGTATTTAGCAGTTGGCCATAATATTCTGGTGAAGTTTATTCTGATAGGATCAGCACCAAGGATGGTTGAGATGGAAAAAATCCTTTACCCAGACATGTATATCATGTTTATTTTTCTAAGTGATATTAAATTGGATTCTCTATGGTATTTATTTCAGTTCTTACATTACTGTTGTTCACTATATGAAAGAATGAATTTCTATCCACATGGATGGATAATTTCAAGGATTTTATTTAAGAAGGACATGATCAGACTAGTTGATGTAAGAGTCAAATGTCATCATAGTAATTTTTTAATGATTGAACATTAATAAGTATTGTATTTTTTTAGAGCACTGTAAAAGGGAATATTTTTTCTGTTGAAGATGAGGAAGAACAGAGCTCAAGAGCTTCTTGGGGAGCAAGCAGGTGTTGGAAAGGAGGGTGTAGCTTAATCACAAATAGATATAATTTCACAACCATCTAAGAGACATTGTATATTTTACAATAAAGAAGAGTAAGAAGAGGAAGAAAAAATTCAAGGACTTATTGTGAAACCAAGGAACAGAATCAATCCTCATGTTGAAGAGAAAATGTTGGATTCTAGAGAAGTAACAAGCTCAGTTCAGTTGGAAGAAACTTTTATTGAAGAGGAAATTCTAGTGGAAAGTAAATCTAGAGAGCTTTTTGTTGTACCACTGGTGAATGAACAGGTACAGGAGAGCATTCCAGTAGAAACCATTTAGGAAAATAATACTCAAACTAAAAATGTTTAACCAAATATTGTTAGAGAAGAAGTTATTGAACAAGGAGTTGTTCAAGAAGAGAAGATTTTATAGGAATTAGTTACAGAAATTCATCCTTTGACTATAGATCATAAATGAATAAAAATGAATAAATGGATGATACTAATATATAAATAACTAAATTATTAAAAATTAATTATATTTCTTATACAATAATAATAATAATAAATTAAATCAAAAAAATGAAATCAAATCAAATTAAACACACACATATATATTCATAATGAATAGATTAAAATAAATATATATTAAAAATGAATAAATATTAAAAATGAATAAATATTGAGGATAATAAAAATTAAGAGATATTTAAAAATATTAAATAATATTAAATAAATAAAAAGACTTGCGCACACACATACATGTACCCATCTCGAACATACATATGTACACATACACAATTACACACACACACACACATATACACACATACACATATACAAATACATACATACAATTATGCGTGTATATAAATTTTAAATTATTTAATATCAAAATAAATATATATTTAAATAAATAAATTCATTTATATATTATGTAATTGTTTAAATAAAATATCAATATATTATTTTTATTTTTATCATATACACATTTTTTAATTAATGTAGATAAATATACTATTAAACATATTGACTGATATAAATTTGACAATTTTTTATATATGATATAATGAAAATAAGATTCATTTTCTACTAAAATTTATACAAATCAAATTAATATATTATATTTAAATTTATATACTTATTTTAATATAAATATTATTTTCATGAATCAAAATATTAATATATAAATTAAATTACTCACTATGACCTTTAACAGTGCTAAAAAATGCTCGGATAAAGGTGTCATGTTTATCAGTGCTAAAAAATCACAGATAAAGGGGGAATTTTATCAGTGATATAATATATAATTAAATAATCAACCCTTTTATTAGATATTTTTTTATAATTGGTAAAATTTAAATTTTCCAGTTCTTTTTGTAAGCACTGATAAATGACCTCCCTTTATTAGTTCTTTTTGTCAAGTGCTGATAAAGTCAAGTGGTGGATATACCACAATCTGTGGAAATGAAGGTAAACATGATATTATAAATCCAAAAGTATAATTATATCATAAATATCATATATATTTATTATATATATGGTTATATCCATCTGTGAGAACTACTGGTGGAAAACAAAATACGCAAGTTCGCGAGGCAGTAGTTTTCCTTAACAACAAACAATGGTTTCCTTACCCATTTGAGGGAGGAGGAGATGGTTTTAGTTAATTACCTTAGCATGAAAAAATATTATTATATAAAATATATTGAGGTTATTATGTCAGTATGTTTTAATATGATTAGAAGGAGGTGTAAGAAAAAATAAAATAAGTTGCTTGGTTATGGAATTTACCTTGTATTTGGAAAACATCTATAGGTTTTCACCAAAAGACGTCCTTGGATTGATATATGATAAAAAATGATTCTAGGATTAGGGTAGGGAAGTAAGGAAGTTATTTGTTCTAGTATTTTCCAAACCAATTATTTTTTAGGCGGGTAAAGGAGAGGACGGGGTTGGCCTTTATAAGTGGGGGAGAGGGCACACGTGGAGTTTTTGAAAAGAAAAAATTAAACCCCTGTTTTTCAAAAAAAACAAGGCTCCAAAATAGACCATCTACAAAACATAGAAGATATAATTTCTAAATATGTTAATATAATAGTAATTATACATTTTTTGGGTCATTTTTAACCTTTATCTTTTTAGTTTATCCCCCCAAGTAAACCTGTTTTTACCTTAACTGTAGTAGTTAGTTTTTAATGTTTTCAATATTCATCGTGGTAAAAAATCAATCTGAACTTAAAAGATAATATAAATTATTATAGTTCAAAATATGGAATCCATTTTTCTAATTTACCACACATATGTGGTATAATTGAATTTAAAATTAATCCCATAAATGTGTTGGTAAGAAAATATCAAGAAATACAGTTTTTATGGAAAAAATGATATCATATTAACTATATAACAAGAAATAATAATTAAATTAATTTCATTTAATATTTATCGATAAATAAACTATATATTTATTTTAAATAATTCTTTATTAGGGTTTATTTTTATTATTCAGAATGGAGAAACATTATGGGCTTTAAAATAGTTTTCCGAAAAATGTATTTTAAATCCTAAAAATAAACTTAAAACTAAATATAGTATAAAGATTATTTCTATGTGTTAATTGGATTTTATATAAATAAGTAATAATTATGTTAATTTTAAATCAAATTAAAATAATAATAAGTCTATAAAATTAGTTAATTTTTTAAAAATAAAAGATAATATTATAAAAATCTGTAATTTTCGTCTTTCACTGAAAAAGTAAAACTTTATAAAAAATAAAAATATTTCACTGATATTATGATTTTATAAAATATTTTATTTTTTTGAAATAACATTTCTAAAAGGTATTAAAATTAATCTTAATATTTTCTCATAAAAATAAATAAAAATCATTTTTTGAAGAAAATGTATTTTCGATGAATTAAGTAACTTTTCTTAAAATTTAATGACTAGTTAATTTAAATTTATAAAAAACATTTATATTGAGTAGGAACTTTATATGAATATCATAAATTAATTAACCTTATTCTTACCCACCAATTTTAAAAATAATTTAAAAAATATCATATGAAAATAATAATATTTTAATAATATGATCTGCTTCATTTAAACTCGGTGTTGTGTGTTTAATACGCTATTAAGAATAGTGATATTTTAAAATCTCGGGGTGTTACAATCTCAACCCGCTATGAAGGTGAAAACAACTAGGAGAGGTCAGCATTCCACACAATGTCCTTCCCTTTAAATGTATCTTATAAAACCAAGGCTACAAACACTTAAAGGAAAAAAGTAGGGTGTGCGAACTAAATCTTATTGGGATACCATCGAAGTATATATACATAGTATTTCACTATAAAAACATTAGTTCTAATTTTGAACAAAATTAGTTTCATAAAACAATTTCTTTTGAAAATATTTTACACAAAACATCATTTTCTTCCTTTTAAGATATTTCATATTTAATTCCAGAAGAATATGGAAATTGATATGAATCAAAATATAGAGGGAAATAATCAAAGCATCCAAAACTCAAAAAACCCAATTGAGAATATAAAACATGACACATAAATTAAACCAATAGAATGAAATATAATTTTTTCTGGTTTATGTGAATACATAACTATGGCACACAAGGAACAATAAGACTAGAATAACTAAGAAATATCTTAAATGTGAATTAAAGGAATGACACAAAAACACAAACCTCGATCCATGTGGAAACCACTCACCATAAAAACTCGAAGCCAAACCATGTAAGAAGTCACTCTCTACCAACCTTAGACAACCAAAATCCTAGTTTAGGGTAAACCAAACCCTTATTTTATCCCTCATGGGATTTAGGGTTCTTGGGATAATGGAAAATATAATGGGGATAAATGAAGGGATATGATTAGAGATATAAAGTAGAGACTAAATAAGATATTAATTTGAAATCTAGAAGGAGGTGCAAAAAAATAAAAGGGTTGAAAGGAGAGGATACACAAGGATCCCTCTTTGGTCAAATGAAAAAAATACGATGAAGGGGAAGACCAGAATGTGTTAAATTGAGTAGGGGTAGAATAAAAATTCTATCTTTTAAATAATTTGGGAAACTTACATAGTTTAGATACATGGTTTGCCAAATTATGCTCTAATAATTCAACTCTTATGTGAACACCCTAGGAGCTTCCGTTCTTCAGGTCATTCTTGGGGAAAGGAGATCTCTAGATCTAGAGAGAATTCTCTAATTACATTATGAAAAACTAATGAAAATGAATTGTATTATTGAGAAAATAATATAATTGGTCTTATATATTTTTAGGGTTAAAATAAAATAATTTCATAAGTTCCCTTTATAATTAATTTAATCCTCGTGGAACCCAATGTCAAATAATAATAATAATATTATTATTTATCAGTAAGATCTTAACTTGTGATTTAAATTAAATATTATTAAATATTTATTATTTCTCACCAGATCATTAAAACCAGTCCTCTATTTCTCCATTATATTTTTCAGGCCTTGAATAATGACTATTTATTTATTAAATGGATGTCACAACATTATTCTCTAATAAATATATAAATATTATATTTTTTAAATATAAAATAAATATTTATAAGTGATGAAACATAGAGGGATAATTATTATACCACATACATGAATAATATTTTATTCAATATCTTAAATAATATATAATATATTATTTAAATATTATTATGTATACACTTAGTGTGTGACCCTCTAAGCCCTTTTCTAAGTGGCATTAAGCGAAGAAGACTAAAGTTCAAGGTTAACATCTAGAAACATACCAAGACATCAATGGAGAAAAAAGTTAATACTGTAATGACTTGATAACTCATATGAATGATAATGTGCAATATAATACCTTTATTATGATATCTCCAATCAACCAGGTTGTATGTTGGTGCCATCAACCTATGTGCTCGATGTTTCTTTCTTTGAATTCAAAGAAATTCAATTTGCCTATTGAACACCATGACCATGTATTTATTTAGGCAATATCATTTACATAAAATGGAATGAGATATAAACTTTTGGTAAATAATAGATAGTAAAAATCTCTTCTCACATTATTCAATAATGCAATATTACTTGTGACACACACAACGTATCCTACCTCACCACGAACATATGTTGTCACAATTTTCATTAATATATCAAATTACCAGAATCATAATACTTATTAATAATAATATTAATGTCTAAGGATTAATATACACATCCTCAAATAGAAATATCCAAGGACACATATTAATTTGGATTTCCTACTAGCAGGTCTTTTTGTCATAATATCCTATTGGATATTACCAAGGGAGTACACTATGAGAAGGTTCCTCAAAATCCTTTGAGTATCCACCCCTAATATCATATTTCATTTGTGTCCTGCAAATGATATCATTTAGTTATAAAACATATATTAATAATAGTTTCATAGCACTTCTGAGTTCTCATCATAGCGAAAAATGCTCTAACCTCTTAATCGAAAGCTACTCTTGGGACATTATGACATACAATGTCACACAGAAGAACAATCATGATGTGATAAGAAGTTTATTAATATTCAAAACTATAAATACATGTTATCATAAAGTACACATAATTTGTTTTATGGTCACCAATTCAAATAGACTCCCACATTCACTAAATCCAACTGTTAACAACCTTTAATATGATAACACTCAAATAATACCCATGCTTCTACTGAGATATTCATTAAGTAAAGGGGTCCACAAAGTTCTCTTCTATGGGTACTCTTATTACTACAACTTCACCCCTTTGATAAAAATACTCCAAGTGGTGATACTTTTAGAGTGCGTGCTTTGTCTGTTTGTGTGACCATGGGTATTTTACAAGATCCACTGTTGTATTATTGTCACATTTGAATGTGATATGGTCTTTACAACTAAGTACCAAAACAAGATCCAATATAAATTTATGAATCAAAACAAATTACTTGGATACATAATATTCTGCTTTATACTCAAACTCTGCTATAGAATCAACAACAAATGTCTTTCTTGAACTCTTTCTGATCACATCTCTTCCGTTGAGATAGAAATTATATCATGATTGCTACTTCAAATCATTCTAATATATTTAAAAACTGGCATCAGTGTAACCTCTCACGACCATCTCCTAGTCTCCTCCATTAACCATGTACATATCCTTAGTTCTTTTTAGATACTTTAGAATATCCTTAATAGCATTCCAATGTTATTCTCCTAGATCTTCTTGATATCCACCTACCATGCTCAATGCATAGGCAACATCAAGTCTAGTGCATAACATGGAATGAATAATTGATCCTATCACCGAATATTATGAGATCTTATTCATTATCTCTTTCTCATGTTGTGTTTGTTGATAAATTTTTTTAGAATGATTTAAACCATGTTCCAAAAGAACCAATCCCATATTGGATTGTTCCATACTAAATTTGTTTAGTTTCTGATCACAATATATACTTTTAAATAGTCCAAGAAGCCTCCTAGATCTATCCTGAATGATCTTAATCCCTAGAATATAAGATGATTCACATAAATTTGTTATAGAGAAACATTTGTTAAACCAATCCTTAATAGATTGTAGGAATAGTATGTCATTTCCAATAAGTAATATTTCATAAACATATACTACTAGTATAATGATCACATTACTAGTAAACTTATTGTAAACATAAGTATCACATTCATTCCTTATGAAACTAAATTATTTTATGGATTCATCGAATTGAATGTTTAATGAACTAGATTATTTCTTCAATCCATAAATGGATCTCTATAACTTGAAAATAATTTTTTCATCTCCTGGAGTCACAAACCCTTTTGCTTGTTCCTCATTCTAATAGCAAAGGCATGTCTACTATTAAATGTTTTTTGTGGTATTAATGGATATTATGATAATGACTTATATTCAAGAAAACCCCAATTATGTGGTGTCAAGTATTTTTGTTATTCAAAATATTTATCTAGTTTTAAATATAATAGTGTTGATCAAAATAAATATGTTTGTATTCTTAAGTCTTTAAAAGATAACACTGCTAGACCCAAAAATATATGGGTACCAAAACAAATTTTTATTTAATTTTTCCTTATAGGTAAGAGGACACAGAAGAGGAAAATATATATTCTTATATAGACAGTTGTTTTTCAAGACATATGAGTATAAATTCATCAAATTTCAATACTCTGATTAATAAAGATTGAGTCCTAGTAAAATTCATTGACAATGCCAAAGCCAAAATTATTGGACTTGAAAATGTTGGAGATCCAAATACTATCTCAATTAATAAATTACTATATGTACAAGTATTGAAGAATAATAATATTAGTATCTCTCAACTCTGTGATGATGTATAATGTGTTGATATTTCTAAAAATTCTTGATCTATTTTGAAATATAATTTGATTAAATTTAGTGCACCCAGAATAGATTATGTCTACACTTTCGATTTAAATTCCTTGTGTAAACAGAAAGTGAACTCTTTATCTACTAATGTAAATGAGACATGGATTTGTCATAGAAGACTTGGTCATTGTAATATTTTTTTTCATTTGATAAGTTATCTAAGAAACAATTTGTTTCAAATTTACCTAGTTTAAAATTTGATAGTGATAGATTCTTTGATGCATTTTAGAATGGAAAGCAACACAAATCTTCGTTCAAATCTGTTAACATAATTTCTAATTCAAATACCCTATAACTTCTTCATACCGATATTTTTGGAACATCTAGAATAGAAAGTTTTTCTGGTAAATTATATTTATATATTTTAGTTGATGATTATTCAATATTTTCTTGGGTATATTTTCTAAAACTAAAAAATGAAGCTTTTTCTATTTTTGAAAGTTTTTGTAAAAGTGTTGAAAATGAAAAAGGTTTTAAGATAATTTAATTAATAAGTGATCATGGTGGAGAGTTTTGGAATCAATAATTAAATTCTTTTTTCTCAAATATTGGTATTAAACACACCTTCTCTATACTAAGAACACCTCAAAAAAATGGAATTGCATAAAGAAGAAACAGAACTTTTCATGAAATGTATATAACTATTTTAAATGAATATAGTCTTCGAACCTAATTTTGGTAAGAAGCTATAAAAAACATTTTTTATTATAAATAGAGTCCTAATTCAGCCTATTTTCTAAAATTCTTCTTGTGAACTTTGGAATAATAGATTTCCTAATGTAATGTACTTCATGTTATTTGGATGCAAGGTATATATCTTGAACACCAAGGATAATCTTGTAAAGTTTGATCCAAAAGTTCATCAAGTAATATTCTTAAGATATTATAAAACTTCTAAATATTATAGAGTATTTAATAAAAAGTCTACAATTTTTGAAGAATCATTTCATTTGATGATTGATGAAACTGGTCCTTTAAATAAAGAGAAAGATAAAAATTATTAATCTGATGATTCTTCTAACATGAGACTGGATAACTTGAAAAATGATTTTGAAAATATAAATAAAATCCAGTCCATTTTAGAAGAACATGATACTGATGACCCTAAAAGTGCTCTGCCGAGACAGTTTAGAATCCTAAAAAACCACCCTTTAGATACTGTTATAGGTGATCTATACATAGTAATAAAAACTAGAATAAGTGTTGGAAACCAAGTTGAATTTTTTGCGTTTTTATCTCATCTAGAGCCTAAGTCTTTTGAAGAATCCTTAAAAGATGACAGTTTGTTGTTATAAATGAAAGAAGAGATAAATTAGTTTAAAAGAAGCTAAGATTGAAGATGTCTAAGATTGTATATGGCTAAGATGAAAGAGATGTTTGAAGCCATTCAAAATTCAATCCCAGCCAATCCTAAGCCTTTTTCCTACCTTGAACCATGACAATGAATGTTTTCATTTCTTAGTCTCAAACTTTATTATATTGATGTCTTTATTGATCAATGAACTTTTTTCTTGTCTATATGTTACATTTCATTATTTTATCTAATTTTTTTATTTTGGTCTAATTGCCAAATTATAGTTATATTTATTCGTTACAGTTGCTTATAACATTCACTTATCATTCTATTCAATATTAAGTGTGTTTTAATTTGTTTCTATACTTTCTTTTTGATATGCCAAAAAGGGGGAGAAATTTAGATAAAACAACATTTCTTTTATTAAAGAAATTTTTACACACATAAATATTTCTTTAAAATTTACCTTTGAGGGGAAATTTAGATAATTATTCTTTATCGAAAAAATTCTGTCAAATCGATATTTTTTTCTTTTAATGTTTACAAAATTATAAATTATATTGCTAAGATTAAAGTTTTAATTATGGGTTTTGTGATCATCAAATAGGGGGAGATTTTTGGGCATGTATTATCTCAATAATACTATATAAAAATTATTGATTTTTATGTTCAAAAATACCCATGTTTGTTTTACAAATGATTTTATTTTGATTGTATTTCAAGAAATTTATATTCTTTATAATTATTATCTTGAAATAATATTTAACTACTTATTAGCGATAATTATTGGTTAAATATTCAGAAATCTCTTAAGAATATTATGGAAACATTGTTCACTTTATATCATTTACTAGAAATAATATTCATCTAATACATCAAACAAAGTAGCGTATAGAAAAAAACCTCTTGTTTATGTTGAAGGATCAGTGCATATAGTAAAGAAAAATTACGTTTGAAGAAACGTATGGTTAATTAAAATTATGTTTGGATAAGGACATTACATTTTTTGGGAAGAAAATGTATGGTAAAAGAAACCTACATAAGTATAGAACTTTACAAACATTTGGATAATTAACCTTACTTTTCTAATCAACCTTACATTGTTAGCCTTATATTTATGAAAAGTGAATGCATGGATAATAAATGTTATGTTTATAGATCTATGCTGACATAGATAAATGTATAGATCATCAACCATACATTATGAAGTTGAACCCTACATTTTCTATTTTTTCATTTTGTGAAGGAACCTTATGTTTGACATTTCAACATAAGAAATTTAAATTTAAGTCTTTATCGGGTCTTTTTGTAGAGGGCATTGTAGAATATCAGGAAGATTTAAAGCTCATTTTTGACTGATTCAAAGCTCGTTATATTTGATTTAATGATCTGTTTACAACAGATATTTTTACTCTTATTCTTAAGTGATCAATCATCACAAAAATGTGAACTGTATTTCAAATATCTACTTTTCAATACTATAAATGTGACACTCTATTTTAGTTGTTGTCCTTAAACACAAAGATCTTTTGAGAAAATGGGTCACTTTAGACATTAATTATTGTTTATTTTCTTTTAAAGTCGAAGATCATTCTTTTATCAGTTGTGTGATACTGCAACTATGAGCTATATATGTTTTTCAAAAAACTACATTTTATCTATCTTGAGTTTCAGCTGCTCATATTCAGTCATGGTGGAGTGTCATTTTCTCACACTAAGCTATGGTTTTATCAGTTCCGTATAAAAGAACCAGAAGGATCTATTTTGTAATCCATTATTTTTAAGAGTGACAAAAATCTCCACTCAGTTGTGGATTGGTCTTATGATTCTTGGACCTTACTAGTAAAATTCACCAATCCAATAGAGAGGGTAATTAGTGGAGCGGACTATGGGATCTTTGTGCCCCAAACCACTATAAATTGGTATGCTTTGTTTTCTATTCATATCCACAACATATACTCTGTTACAGAAACACTACCAGTTATTATATTCTATTTGTGTGAATCAATATAATCTTAAAATTTTTAAAATGACACAATTCACCCCCTCTTGTGTCATTACTATAGCCTTTCCATCCAAACAATTATGAAAAATAAAAATTATTTTTTCAAAAGAACTCTTATTTGTAAATTAAAAATGGTGTTTCTCTCAAGAATCCCATGATGATTTTATTAGAGTCATCTCATAGATTTCAACACATATTTTGATTATTATTATTTATTGATATTGATCTCTTTTGAATATCATCTACCATTTTTATTAAATGTATTTTGATCAGTTTGACTGTGGGTGTGCTTCCTTGATATCATTCACCACACTACTTAGAATAGTTAGTAATAGGGGAAAGTTATTTAAAATTCATATGTATATGTTTTTTATGTTTAAAACCATTCATATGGGAAATTAATAAGACTTAGTAAGTGATGGTTGGGGCCCTATATATCCCCTATATGTATCAGTAGGTCTCATGAGACAAAACAGATATAGACTTGGCTGAGGCCTTGCCCATTTTCATATATGGTTTTGGTTGATGCTTTAACCATTTATTTTAAAATGTCTTGGATGGGACCTCAAAGGTATTTATTAGATGTTTAGAATATGTATTCCATATTGATGATATTATTAATTGATAAATCATGTGATAAATCGACTAATAGAATATCCATGGTTAAGTTTCAAGTTTTTATTTATATGACATTATTTATTCAGCTTTTATTCTTTCAATATTATGTTCAAGCTTATGTTCTTGTGGCATGTGTTTTTAGTCTCTCTACATGAATTATTTTTTATATTAGCTTCCTCTATATTACTAACCCTTAATGAGCATCAGAGATCACCTCTTTCTTATATTTGTTTTACCCAGGATGTAAAAATGTTTATTTTGAATGACTTGCACTGATAATCTAGGATTTATGGATGTTTCCAATGGAGTTTTTATGTTGTTTTCATTTCAATTTGTAATGAAAATTTTATGTATATAATATAACTTCCAAAACTACTAAAAAATTTTGTCCTTCGAGATGTGGCTTCCTTGTTTATTATACCAATGAAGAAAAGTACGGAACTGACCCTGGGAAACTTAGGTCGGGGTATTTACAGGTAGGTTATTGATTTAAAAATTTAATGATGATGATTTCCAAGATGATAAAGATAATAGGGATAAAAATGATGAAAAATATGAAATGATGAGTTCCCAGTTTGATTAGTATATTTTCACAACAATTTAAATATTAAAAGGATTTGGGTCATCTGTCTATTAATGGATGAAAATGGGTAGAATAATTTTATTTTAATCCATAAGAGCCAGAGGTATACCTAGAACTTGGATTATTCTACCTCATATTTGAAGTTTGATCCAAGTCTTCACTCCAAAATTATATTAGGATGTATAGAGAGTTTGAAATTTTTGGTGACCAACACTTATCAGTGGAAAAATTTCATGTATATCTCACATGAAATTTCACACTCCTAAATTATAAAGTGAACTCGATGATAGCCATGTAGTGTGTGATGGTGGTGTCATACTAGTTATGAATGAGGTAGGTGACATGTCATTCAAATCCTTTGGGAAAATTAAAAACACGCAAACAAGAAATAAAAATGATGAAATCTTGAATGGAAGATAAGAAGTCACATACTCTGAGATTTGAAAGTGTTGATTTTTCAAGGGAGGAGTGAGGGAGAGTGCATGAAAGTGGGGGAGAGTATTTATGAGGGACATCGGCATTGAGGGAGAGCAACGACAAGGGGTGCATGCAGTGATGAGGACGCACAGGGGTGAGGGAGAGCGACATTGAGGGAGGGTGAGTGGAAGTGAGTGAGGGAGATAAACAATGTGGTTTCAGTTCCATGGGAGCATGAACGATGTCAGTGAATCGGTTTGGTTAAGGTTAAATTTATGAAAGAGTGATGATATTTATCAGTGTTTCAAAAAAACCGCTCATAAAGAGGGGTTTTACCAATGCAATAAAACACTGAAAAATCATATATTTATCACCACTAGAAAAGTGCTGATAAATATTTAATAATATTATTAATATAATTAAAAAATTTAAATTGATATAATTATAAATGAAAATAAATGTATATAATTATAAAAAAACTATATAATTATAAATGTATTTAAAAAAATTTAAATATGTATTTATAAATATAATTATTAATATATATAGATATAACTATAAATAAATTATTATTTATATAATTATAAATATATTAAAATAATTTTAAATATTTAATTATAAATATAATTAAATACATATATTTAATTATAATTATAAATAAATATATTTAAAAAAAATTATATATAATTATGAATATTTTTATATAATTATATATATATATTAATATATTAATACATGTAATTATTAATATAAGAAATATATTCATTATAATTTTATAATTATTTAAATATATAATTAATTATTTATAATTATATATATATATTTTTTAAATATACTTTTCTTTATGAATCGAAATATATAATTTTTTAAAAGGTTGGAGCTGAAGCCTCATTTATTATTAAAGCAAAGCAAAGACCTCTTAAACTAGGTAGAGGGAGACCCATTACATATCCCGAAGGCCCAGAAGGTATTTAGCCCATTACATGGCCTATAGGTCCATTTTTTTGCCTCAAGGCCCATTCTGTGAATAGTAATGCTATAGTACCCACGCAGCTACAGTACCCGCCACTGCTATAGTACCCTGCCGCCGCTACAGTAACCTGCGGTCGCTATAGTGCCTGTTGTTGCTACAGTTCCGCCGCTGGTACAAAACTGCTACAGTACCATGCGCCCAATGGGTTTTCAAACCCCATTTTTCATATAGAATTAAGAGGTGCTTACCACTAAGCCAAACCCCAACTACATATATAATTTTTAAAATATTGTAAATATAAATTTATAAATATATTTATATACGTAAATATAAATATTTTTATTTATAATTTTTTTTTACAAATATATTCTTATAAATTTATTTTTAACATTATTAATTATTATATAATAATAAATGAATTAATATAAAAATGAATAAATAAAATTAAATAAATGATAAAAATATTTTAAAAATTGAATTTATAATGTTTATTTGAATTGCGCACACATAAAAATGAATAAATAGATGATATTGTTTATATAAATAATAAAATTACTAAAAATTAATTATATTTCTTATAAAAAAATAATAATAATAAAATTAAATTAAAAAAATGAAATCAAATTAAATTAAACACACACATATATGTTCATAATGAATAAATTAAAATAAATATATATATTAAAAAATTAATAAATATTAAAAATGAATAAATATTGAAAATAATAAAAATTAAGAGATATTTAAAAATAATAAATAATATTAAATCAATAAAAAGGCTTGCGCAAACACATACATTTACCCATATCAAACATACATATGTACTCATACACAATTAAACACACACACACATACATATACACACATACACATACACACACACATACATACAATTATGCGTTTATGGAAATTTTAAATTATTTAATATCAATATAAATATATATTTAAATAAATATATTCATTTATATATTATAAAATTATTTAAATAAAATAGTAATATATTAATTTTATTTTTATTATATACACATTTTTTAATTAATATATATAAATATACTATTAAACATTTTGACTAATACAAATTTGATAATTTTTTATATATGAAATTATGAAAATAAGATTCATTTTTTTATTAAAATTTATACTAATCAAATTAATATATCATATTTAAATTTATATACTTATTTTAATATAAATATTATTTTCATGAATCTAAAAATTAATATATAAATTAAATTACTCACTATGACCTTTAACAGTGCTAAAAAAATCTCTAACAAAGGTGTAATGTTTATCAGTGCTAAAAAAGCACGGATAAAAGTGGAATTTTATTAGTGATATAAAATATAATTAAAAAGGTTACCCTTTAATCATATATTTTTTTTATAATTGGTAAAATATAAATTTTCAAGTTCTTTTGGTAAGCACTCATAAAAGTCCTCCCTTTATTAGTGGTTTTTGTCTAGTGCTGATAAAGTCAAGTGGTGGATATACCACAATCAGTGGAAATGAAGGTAGACATGATATTATAATTCCAAAAGTATAATTATATCATAAATATCATATATATTTATTATATATATCATTATATCCATCCTTGAGAACTAGTGGTGGAAAACAAAATAAGCATGTTCGTGAGGCAGTAGTTTCCCTTAACCACAATCAATGGTTTTGTTACCCATTTGAGGGAGGAGGAGATGGTTTTTGGTAATTAACTTAGCATGAAAACATATTATTATATGCAAGATATAGATTTTATTATGTTAGTATGTTTTAATATTATTTGAAGGAGGTGGAACATGAAACAAAATAAGATTCTTGGTTATTGAATTTACCTTGTATTTGGAAAACATCTATAGGTTTTCACCAAAAGCCTTCCTTGGTTTGATATATGATAAAAAGGTATTCTAGGATTAGGGGAGGGAAGTAAGGAAGTTATTTGTTTTAGTATTTTCCAATCCAATTTATTTTTAGGTGGGTAAAGGAGAGGAGGGGTTGGCCTTTATAAGTGGGGGAGAGGCCACACGTGGAATTTTTGAAAAGAAAAAAAATTAAACCCCTGTTTTTCACAAAAAGAAAGGCTCCAAAATAGTCCATTTATAAACCTTATAAGATATAATTTCTAAATATGTTAATACAATAGTAATTATACATTTTTGGGTCATTTTTAACCTTTATCTTTTTAGCTTATCCCCCTAAGTAAACATGTTTTTACCTTAACTGTAGTAACTAGTTTTTAATGATTTCAATATTCATTATGGTAAAAAACCAATCTGCACTTATTAGATAATATAAATTATTCTTGTTCAACATATATAATCAATTTTTATAATTTACCACACATATGTGGTGGAATTAAATTTAAAATTAATCCCACAAATGTGTTGGTAAAACAATTTTTCAAGAAATACAGTTTTTATGAAAAACATGATATCATATTAACTATATAACAAGAAAAAATAATTAAATTATTTTCAATTATTTTTTATCGATAAATGATCTATTTATTTATTTTAAATAATTCATTATTAGGGTTTTTTTATTATTATTTAAAATGGAGAAACATTATTCACTTTAAAATAGTATTCAGAAAAATGTATTTTAAATCATAAAAATAAACCTATAACTAAATATAGTATAAAGATTCTTTCAATGTATTAATTGGAATTTATATAAATAATAAATACTTATGATAATTTTAAATCAAATTAAAATAATAATAGGTCCTTAAATTAGTTAATTTATTAAAAAGAAAAGGTAATATTATAAAAATCGGTAATTTTCACCATTCACTGAAAAAGTAAAACTTTATAAAAAATACAAATATTTCACTGATATTATGATTTTAAAAAATATTTTTTTTTTCTAGAATAAAATTTCTAAAATTTATTAAAATTAATCTTAATATTTTCTCATAAAAATAAATAAAAATCATTTTATGAAGAAAATGTATTCTCGATGAATTAAATGACTTTTCTTAAAATGAATGACTAGTTAATTAAAATTTATAAAAAACATTTATATTGAGTAATAACTTTATATGAATATCATAAATTAATTAATATTATTCTTTCCCACAAATTTAAAAACTAATTTAAAAAATATCATATTAAAATAATAATATGATGCGTTTCATTTAAACTCAGGGTTGTGTGTTGAATACGCTATTAAGAATAGTGATCTTTTAAAATATCATGGTGTTACAATTTCAGCCCACTATGAAGGTGACATCAACCAGGAGAGGTCACCATGCCACATAATACCCTTCCCTATAACTGTTTCTTATAAAACCAAGGTTACAAACACCTAAAGCAAAAAGTAGGGTGTGAGCACTAAAGCTTAGTGGGATACCATAAAAGTATATATACATAGTATTTCCCCATGAAAACATTAGTTCTAACTTTAAAAAAAATAGTTTCATAAAACAATTTCTTTTAAAAATATTTTACACGAAACATCATTATTTTCCTTATTAGATATTGAATATCCAGTTCCACAATAATATAGAAATTGATATGAATCGAAATATAGAGGGAAAAAATCCAAGAATCCAAAAATCAAAAAAAAAATTGATAATATAAAACATGACACATAAATTAAACCAAAATAATGAAATATAATTTTTTATGGTTTATGTGAATACATAACTAAGACACACAAGAAAAAATAAGACCAGAATAAATGAGAATCCAATGATATCTAGTCTTTACACATACTATCGATATCAAAATCCTAAACTATAGTGGTTCCATACTCACTATGGTTTGTACATTTAGTTACCCAAGATTACCAAATATTCTTATATGCCATGTTTTCACCAAAAATTCATAAACCATGATATCAATTTTACAAATCATTTTCACAAGTGAAGTGTCACTACTCCCATGCTTGAAAATATGCTTTTGAGTAAAACCCATCTTTGAGACATTTCATCAAACACATGAAGTGTATACATCTATTTTAATGAAAACCCCCTTTAAAAATTATTTTATAAGACACAAAGATATAATTTCATTAAAAAACCTCATATATTTCAAATAAATGAATTTTATAAATCAAACCCAAGTAAATTCACTAGAAAAAAAGTAAAATTAAGAAATAAAACCATTTTAAATACACAACTAACTCAATAATGGAGGAAACCTAGTCAAATTCAATAATGATGATTTGAAATGAAGATATCAAATCCTAAAAAACCTAAATTATAGATAAACACAATTGATTCTCTATTTAAACCACATATCAGGTCATCATATCCAACACATGTTTTCATGACATGGAGAAGATGATAGATCAATGGTAGATCTAGATATAATAGAATAAAAAAGTAAAAAAACATATACATTGAATATATCCATTTAAATCGATGGGGATTCACTTTGAAACCTAAGGGATAATCTCTTAGAGAATCAAGGAGAGGTTGGTTTGAGATAATGAGGAATTAGAAGGAGATTATAGGTAAAATCAATCGACTTTATCAATGTAATTTTCTATTTTAATTATTTTGAGTCAGGTCACATGTTTTGGATACACATTTTTTGAAACCATACACAAACCATGTAATATCCACCATAACTTGAAACTAATTTTCACAGTTTCATGGGAATAACCGTACAGTTAGAAAAAACCTTGCAAAAGTAGTGATATAACCTATGGAACTAAATCGCCACCAAAATAGTTTTCAGAAACCATTAAAAAGTTTTAAAACTATTCTATAACCATTAAAATTGCCTCTAGAACATCATATCTATCCTACATAGTTACCGCATAGTTACTAATAATTGTGCATAGATCGTGAACCTGGAAATTTTTCCCCAAATCCCTAAATTCATTACCGTTGAATCCTAAAATCCTTTATAACCTCAAGAGTGATAAACTGAACCCTATATTAAACATACATATGACCGATAGGAACCACACAGTGGTACCATATATAATAATATCTTCACGAAAAATGGATTTAGAAAATTTAAGCTCTTAATGAAATGTAAATTAAAAGAATGACACAGAAACACCAACCTCAATCCAAGTGGAATCCACTCACCATCGAAACTAGAAGCCAAACCATGTAATAAGTCACTCTCTACCAAACTTAGATAACCAAAACTATAGTTTAGGTTAAACCAAACCCTTATTTTATCCCTCATGGGATTTAGGGTTCATGGGATAAGTGAAAATCTAAAGGGGATAAAAGAAGGGAGAAGATTAGAGATAGATATGAGAGACTAAATAAGAGATTAATTTGAAATCTAGAATGAGGTGCTAAAAAATAAAAGGGTTTGAATTAGAGGATCCATAAGGATCCCTCTTTGGTCAAATGAAGAAAATAAGGTGAAGGGGAAGACCAGAATGTGTTAAATCGAGTAGGGGTAGAATAAAAATTTTATGTTTTAAAGAATTTGGGAAACTCACATAGTTTGGATGCATGGTTTACCAAATTATTCTCTAATAATTCAACACTTATGTGAACACCATAGGATCTTCGGTATAGTTCGACCACACAATTCACTGAAACTTGTAAGGGTACCATGCATAAGAGTAACTCACATGGTTTTCTATATAGTTTTGAGAACCGTGTTCTAACCATATATATATACCACTATATTCAACCGACAATCCTCTACCCAGTTTCCCTTAGAACCAACATTGTTTATAAGAAACAATGTTGGCAATCATCCAACACCTAAAAACTTTAAAATTTCAATGTAACAGTTCAAAATCTCTCTAAAATTTAAAATAACCCAGAATAATAAAAGAAATAACACAATGGTGATTTGTGGGGGTCACATTATTAATTATCATTGCTCAATATAGTGGGCTATATACTCTTTTATTGTAGGATTTATATCTTCCGAGCACATTAGAAGTCTGTGATGGGGTTTTCCAAACTTTTCTTTTTTTTGTGATCAATGATCAATCCAAGATTTACACAATGATAAATGTCATGATCTAAGGAATTGAAGAAAATAATATAGACAAGGTAAATCATGAAAAAACAAAGAGAGGATAATCAAATATTATTTTTAATAAATTAAATTAATTAATAATTACCTTTAAGGAATTATTTCATCACTGATGGATCTTAAAATAGATATGCATTTCTCTATCATTGCATTGAAGGAATCAAGTGTATATTCCTTCTAGTGGCGATCCACACGTGTTCCACATATCTCCAGATGTCGCCAAAGGAATCTCTGGGTGATAGCACAATAGATCCCTGCATTTCTATTGTCTTCCTTTGATCACTTTCAGAACTAATTATAAATAATTCTCCTTGATCTGGTGGATGAAGATTGCTCTTCGTTCTTTGGAGTATTCTTGGGGAAGGAATATCTCTAGATCTTGAGAGAATCCTCCAATTACATTATAAAAAACTAAGAAAAAAAATGAATTGTATCATTGAGAAAATAATATAATTGGTCTTATATATTGCTAGGGTTAAAATAAAATAATTTTAGAAGTTCCCTTTATTATTAATTTAATCCCTATGGAACCCCATGTCTAATAATAATAATAATAATAATATTTATTGACAAGCCCTTATCTTGGGATTTAAATTAAATATTATTTAATAAAATATTATTCAATATTTATTATTTCTCACCAGACCAATAAAATATGTCCTCCATTTCTCCATTATATTTTTCAGGCCTTAAATAATGATTATTTATTTATTAAATAAATATAATTTCATTATTCTCCAATAAATATATAAACATTATATTTTATAAATATAAAATAAATATTTATAGGTGATGAAACATATATGAATAAATATTATACCACATCCATGAATAATATTTATTAATTATGTTAAATAATTAATAATATATTATTTAACTATTATTCCGTATACACTTAGTGTGTGACCCTCTTGGACCCTTTCTAACAGGCATTAAGCGAAGTAGAATAAAGTTCGAGGTTAATATCTTGCAACATGCCAATAAATCCATAGAAAAAAAATTAATACTGCAATGACTTGATACCTCATATGAATGCTAATGTGCAATATAATCCCTTTATTATGATATCTCTAATCAACCAGGTTGCATGTCGGTGCCATCAACCTATGTGCTCGATGTTTCTTTCTTTGAATTCCCAGAAATCGAACTTGCATATAGAACACCATGACCATGGATTTATATAGGCTATATCATTTCCATAAAAGGTCATGTGATATCCATTTTTGGTAAATAATAGATAGTAAAAATTGCTTCTCACATTATTCATTAATGCAATATTACTTGTGACACACCCCACGTATCCTACCTCACCACGAACATATGTCATCATAGTTTTCATTAATATATCAAATTAATAGAATCATAATACTTATTAATAATAATATTAATGTCTAAGGATATATATACACATCCTCAGATAGAAACATCCATGGACACATATTAACGTGGATTTTCTACTGGCGGGTCTTTTTGTCATAGTATCCAATTGGATATTACCAAGGGAGTACATTATGAGATGGTTCCTAAAACTCCTTTGAGTATCCACCCCTAATATCATATTTCATTTGTGTCCCGCAAAATATATCATCTAGTTATAAAAGATATATTAATAATAGTTTCATAACACTTCTGAGTTCTCATTATAGCGGAGAAATGATCTAACCTATTAATTGAAAGCTACCCTTGGGACATTATGACATACAATGTTACATAGAAGAACAATCATGATGTTATAATAATTTTATTAATATTAAAAACTATGAATACATGTTATCATAAAATACACAGAATTTGGTTCCAGGTCACCAACTCAAATAGACTCCCACTTTCACTAAAGACAACTATTAACAACCTTTATTACGATAAAACTCTAATAATACTCATGCTTCTGCTGAGATAGTACTTTAGTAAAGGGGTCCACCAAGATCTCTTATGTGGGTACTCTTATTACTAAAACTTCACCCCTTTGATAAAAATCCCCCAAGAGGTGATACCTCTGAAGTGTGTGAATTGTCTGTTCCTGTGACCATGGGTATTTTACAAGATCCACCACTGTATTATTATCACAATAGAATGCGCTATAGTCTTTAAAACTAAGTTCCAAAACAATATCCAATATAAATTTCTGAATCCAAAAAAAATCCTTGGCTACATCATATTATGCTATAGACTTGAACTCCACTATTGAATCAACAACAACTGTCTTTTTTGAACTCTTTCTGATCACATATCTTCCATTGAGATAGAAATTATATAATGATTTCTACTTCAAATCATTCTAATATATTTAAAAACTAGCATCAGTCTAACCTCTCATGACTATCTCGTAGTCTCCTCTATTAACCATGTATATATCCTTAGTTCCTTTTAGATACTTAAGGATATCCTTAATAGCAGTCCAATATTGTTCTCATGGATCTTCCTGATATCCACCTACCATGCTCAATGTATAGGCATCATCAAGTCTAGTGCATAACATGGAATAAATGATTGATCCTATCACTGAAGAATATGATATCTTTGTCATTCTATCTTTCTCATGTTGTGTTTGATGAACTTTTTTCTAATAATGATGTAAACCATGTGCCACAAGAACGAATCCCCTATTGGATTTTTCTATACTAAATATGTTTAGTTTCTGGTCACAATATGTACTTTGACTTAGTTCAAGAAGCCTCCTGGATCTATCCTGAATGATCTCAATCCCTATAATATAGGATGATTCTCATAAATCCTTTATGGAGAAACATTTTTTTAACCAATCCTTAATAGATTGTAAGACTGGTTTGTCATTTTAAATAAGTAAGATGTCATAAACACATACCACTAGTATAGTGACCAAATTTCCATGAAACTTATTGTAAACATAATGCTCACATTAGTTCCTTATGAAACCAAATTATTTTATGGATTCATCGAATTGAATTTTTAATGACATAGATTATTTCTTCAATCCATCAATGGATCAATAAAAATTAAAAATCATTTTTTCAACTCCTGGAGTCACAAACCCTTTTGGTTGTTCCTCATTTTAATATCAAAGGCATGTCTACTATTAAATATTTTTATTGTGGTATTATTGGATATTATGATAATTACTTATATTTAAGAAAACCTCAATTAAGTGGTGCCAAGTTTGTTCATAATTCAAAACCATTATCAAGTTTTAAATATAATAGTTTAGATCAAAATAAATATGTTTGGATTCCTAATTCTTTAATAGATAACACTGCTGGACCAAAAAAGATATGGGTACCAAAACAAATTTTTATTTAATTTGTCTTTATAGGTAAGAGGCCATAAAAGATTAAATGATATATTCTTATATGGAAAGTGGTTGTTCAAGACATATGATTGGAAATTCATCAAATTTCTATACTCTTACTAAAAAAGATGGAGGCCTTTTCAACTTCAGTGACAATGCCAAAGGAAAACTTATTAGACTCTGAATAGTTGGAGATCCAAAAACTGACTCAATTAATAAAGAACTCTATGTAGAAAGATTGAAGCACAATATGATAAGTATCTCTCAACTCTATGATGATGTATACTATCTTAATGTTTCTAATAATTCATATTCTATTTTTAAATATAGTTTACTTAAATTTAGAGCACGCATAATAGATAATGTCTACACTTTGGATTTAAATTCCTTGTGTAAATAGACTATGAACTATTTAACTACTAATGTAAATGAGTCATGGATTTGGCACATAATACTTTGTCATTATAAAATTTTTACTTTAGATAAGTTATCTAAGAAACAATTTGTTTCAAATTTACCTAGTCAAAAATTTGATAGTGATAGATTTTTTGATGCATGTCAGATTGGCAAGAAACCCAAATCGTTGTTCAAATCTATTAACAAAATATCTAATTAAAAGACTGTATAAATTCTTCAAATGTATTTTCTTGGAACATATAGAATAAAAATTTTGGCAAGTAAATTATATTTATATATTTTAGTTCATGATTATTCTAGATTTTCTTGGGTATATTTTCTAAAACTAAAAAATGAATCTTTTTCTATTTTTGAATGTTTTTGTAAAAGGTTTGATGATGAGAAAGGTTTTAAGATAATTTCATTAATAAGTTATCATAGTGGAGAGTTTTAGAATCAAGAATTCCATTCTTTTTTTCCAAATATTTGTCTTAAACGCACCTTATCTACACCAAGAACACCTTAAAAAATGGAATTGCTGAAAGAAGAAATAGAACTATTCAAGAAATCGCTAGAACTATGTTAAATGAATATAGTCTTTGAACCTAATTTTGGGTAGAATCTATAAACACAAAATGTTATATTATAAAAAAAGTTTTAATTCATCCTATTTTCAAAAAGTCTCCTTATGAACTTTGGAATAGAAAAATTAATAAGGTAAAGTACTTCATGGTTTTTGGATGCAAGGTATATATCTTGAATACCACGGATAATCTTGGAATGTTTGATCCAAAATATGATCAAGTAATATTCTAAAAATATTCTGAAACTTCTAAATCTTATAGAGTATTTAATAAAAAGTCAATTATTTTGGAAGAATCATTTCATGTGAAGTTTAATGAAACTGATCATTTTAATAAAGAGAAAGATCAAAAATATTTAGCTAATGATTCTTCAAAAATGAGACTTGATAACTTGAAAAATGATTTTGAAAATATAAATAAAATTATGTTCAGTTCAGAAGAACATGATACTGATAAACCTAAAAGTGCTTTTCTGAGACAGTCTATAATCCTGAATAATCACCCTTTAGATACAGTTATAAGAGATCTATACATAGGAATAAAAACTAGAATAAGTGTAAGAAATCTAGTGGAATTTTTTGAATTTTTATCTCATCTAGAGCCTAAGCCTTTTAAAGAATCCTTAGAAGATGAAAGTTGGATGTTAGCAATAAAAGATAAGTTGAATCAGTTTAAAAGATACAATGTATAAAAATTAGTGGAAAGACCATCGAATTATCTTGTTATAAGAACTACATGGGTCTTTAGAAATAAACAATATGATAAAGGTATTATAACTAGAAAAAAATATAAACTTGTAGCCAAATGGTATAATCAAGAAGAAGGTATAGATTATGATGAAATCATTGATCTTGTAACTAGACTAGAAGCAATTCTAATTCTTTTGTCCTATACATATCATATAAATTTAAAATTATACCAGATGGACGTAAAATATCCTTTTAAAATAGATATTTAATGGAGGAAGTTTATGTTGAGAAACCTCCTGGTTTTGAAAATTCTCAAAAACCGGATTTTGTTTTTAAACTTACTAAAACTATATATGGCCTTAAACAAGCAACTAGAGCATGGTATGAAATATTAAGTTCATTGAATTTGAAAAATGATTTTACTATTGTTTTTTAAAAAACAACCCTCTTTAAGAAAATAGTTTTTTCTAATTTATTATTAGTTCAAATCTATGATGATGATGTTATTTTTGGATCAAAAAATAAAAAACATTGTAATGATTTTTCTAATCTTATACAAAAAGAATTTGAAATGAGCATGATGGGAGAGTTAAATTTCTTTTTGGACATAAAATTTATCAAAAATATTGTGTAAATGTATTAAATCAAAGTAAATACATTAGTTATTTATTAAAAAAGATTGGTCTTGAGAAAAACATGACATATTCAACTCCAATGTATACTAATATAAATATTTATTTTGATAAAGCTGGAAAACTAGTGGACAACAAGTTATATAGAGGTATCATTGGATTTTACCTATATCTTACTACTATAAGACTTAATATTATGTTTTAAAAATTTCTTTGGGAATGATTTCAATCTAATCCAAAAGATTCCCATCTTGATGCTGTAAAAAGTGTTCTTAGATATTTAAAAAGAACAATTGTTCAAACTCTTATTTATCCAAAAAAAATTGATTTTAATTTAATATCATATTCAAATTTATATTTTGTTGGATGTATATTAGATATAAAAAAGCACTTTATGAACCTTCCACTTTTTAGAAAATCATTAGTGTCATGGTCAAGTAAGAAACAACACTCAGTTGCACTGTCAACAGTCGAAACAGAGTATATATCTACAGATAGTTGCTGTGAAAAAGTGATGTGGATGAAAAATACTCTAATGGAAATTGGACTCAATTTTAATAATATTCCTATTTTATATGATAATACAAGTGCTATAAACAATTCAAAAAATCCATTAAGTCTTTATAGAACTAATTATATTGATATTAGACATCATTTTCTAGGAGATCATGTTCTTAAAAAGGATATATCTTTAGAATTTGTTAACACTAAATATCAATTAGTTGATATTTTTACTAAACCACTACCCACTTATTATTTTAATTTTATTAAATAGGAGGGTTAGGTTTATTTAATTTCTATTTAAATTATTTTATTTTTTATTTTTATTATTTTTTTAATTTTTTAACATTTATTTTTTTTATTTTTTTTACATCTAATTTATTTTTATAAATATAATTTTCTTTTCTTATATTTATCTTATGTTAATTTAGTTAATATATTTTATCTTAAATATATTTTTGTCGACTAATTAATAATTTTTTTTCATTATTAATCTACAACTCGAGAAATAAAGACATGTGTCATCTGTCAGAAATCCGTCATCTACCTTAACCGTTGGTTACCCAAAAAAAAATTATCCTAACCCACAATATTTGTTCATCCTTCCTAAACATAGAATCAAAAAACCTCATATTTTCATATCTTCAAAAATAATAAAAACCAAGAGAGTTGAAGAAGGAGAAGCAAGCGACCCAAAATGACAAAGAGTTACAGGAAGAAAAATTCTTCAGGGAAAATTGGTTGATCTTGATTGGTTATATCAAACTAAATTAATCTTGAAATAAGTTTTATTTTTTAATGACTCGAGGTAGCTTTCAATGAAATCAAATACAAATTTATTTATGAGGTAGAAATGAATTATTTTTATAAGAGTGTACAGTTTAATTTCATAGATTTTGAGGATATGATTTTTTTCTAGTATCGAAGATAGGTATTTCTCTATTTCTTCTAATGAGGTTGAAAAATTTATGAACTACCCACATGAAGGGGTTTTCCATTTCGATCTTAGATCGATTAGTGATAAGGAACATTCTTATAAAGACAACAAGTATTTTCCGTTCAATTCGATGCACACTAGAAAGATGTTTGTTAAGAATTCATAATCTGATCATAATATTATTGTGAAGTTTATTCAGATAGGAAAAGCACCAAGGATGGTTGATAAGGAGAAAATCCTTTACCCATAAATTTATATCATGTTTCTTTTTCAGAGTGAAATTAAATTGGATTTTCTATGGTATTTATTTCGGTACCTTCATTATTGTTGTTCACCATATGCAAGAATGAATTTCTATCCATATGGACGAAAAATTTCAAGGATTTTATTTAAGAAGGACATGATCAGAGTAGTTGATGCATGAGTCAAATTTCATCATAGTAATGTTTTGAATGCTAGAATAATAAGAAATCATGGATTTTTCTAGATTACTGTAAAAGGAAAGATTTTTCTTGTTGGAGATGAGGAAGAACAGAGCTCAGGAGCTTCTTGGGGAGCTAGCAGGTGTTTGAAAGGAGGGTGTACCTTAATAAAAAATAGATAAAATTTCACAACCATCTATGATACATCATATATTTCACACTAAATAAGAGTAATTAGAGGAAGAAAAAATCCGAGAAGGACTTATTATGAAACCAAGGAACAGAATCACTCCTCATGTTGAAGAGAAAATGTTGGATTCTGGAGAATCAACATTCTCGGTTCACATGGAAGAAACTTTTATTGGTGAAGAAATTATAGTGGAGAGTCAAGCTAGAGATCTTTCTATTGTACCCCTGGTGAATTAACAGGTACAAGAGACCATTTCGGTAGAAACCATTCAAGAAAAGAATACTCAAACTGAAAATGTTTACCCAAATATTGTCAGAGAAGAAGTTATTGAACAATGAGTTGTTCAAGAAGAGATTATTTTATAAAAATTAGTTACAGAAATTTATCCCTTGACTGTAGATCAGAATATGAGACAATTAGATCATATTTCTAGTGCTCAGACTGATGTTTTAGATAATGATTATTTTTCTTATGAATAACCAGTAATGAAAATATAGGCAGATCATTTTCCTACTGATGGTGAAAATCTGGCTATTAGTGAAGATGAGGGGACATCTGATTCTTTATCTCATCATGTAGATGATGATGTTGTTAATTATAAAAAATATCAATAATATAATTTAATTCTGAGGAAAGAGCTTGATAGATCCAAGAATAAGATTCAATAACTCAATGGAAATATTATTTCTAAAATGTATTTTGAATCATTTAAAAGGGAAATACTGGATGAGTTTGGGATACTCAAGTATGAATTAGTTTCAAAGAAAAATTTTAAAAATTTGAAGTGGTATCTAGGTAGTCAGTTTGAATTAGTAAAGAGAAGTGTGGGTTAATATGGTACATATGTTTTTATACCTTCTACAAGTCCAGATTTAATTATAATATTTCAATCCATTACTTCTATTATGGAAAACATGAACATTCATCTTGAAGATTTGTAGGGTAATTGTGCACCTCTATTTATTTTTTTGGAGAATTATAAAAAAACATTTGATCGGTTAACTCAAGAATATCCTAGAATTATATTCATGTTGAATCAGTTTTTAGAAAATTTGGAGCTATTCATGAAGTAATAGGAGAGTCTTCATGAGTTTTTTAAGGTCAATATATTGGAGAATCTGTATGTCCAAAATGTCTCCTGGCTACTGGTTGTTCTGTTTGGAGACAGTTTGATGAAGAAGCTAAGATTGCATATGGCTAAGTTGAAGGAGATGTTTAAAGCCATTCAAAAATAAAACTTTTCCAATCCTTAGCCTTTTTCCTACCTTGAACCATGACAATGACTGTTTTCATTTCTTAGTATCAAACTTTATTATATTGATGTCTTTATTGATCAATGAACTTGTTTGTTGTCTATATGTTACATTTCATTATTTATCTATTTTTTTTATTTTGGTCTAATATCCAAAATCCAATTCTATTTATTCATTACAGTTACTTATAACATTCACTTAACATTTTGTTCAGTATTAAATGTGTTTTAATTTGTTTCTATATTTTTTTTGATATCCTAAAAAGGGGGAGAAATTTAGATAACATAATATTTATTTTATTTGAGAAATTTAGATAAGCATAAATATTTATTTGAAATTTACCTTTGGGGAGAAATTTAGATAATTCTTCTTTATCGAAATAAGTCTGTCAAATCGAAATTATATTCTTTTAATGTTTACAAAATTCTAAATTATATTGCTAAGATTATAGTTTGAATTATGGTTTTTGTGATAATCTAAAAGGGGGAGATTGTTGGGTATGTATTATCTCAATAATAATATATAAATATTATTTATTTTTATGCTCACAAATACCCTTGTTTGTTTTACTAATGATTTTATTTTGATTATATTTCATGAAATTTATATTCTTTATAATTCTTATCTTGAAATTATATTTAACAACTTATTAAAAGTAAATATTTGTTAAATTTTCAGAACACTCTTAAGCATATTATAGAAACATTGTTCATTGTTTTTCATTTACTAGAAATACTATTAATTCAATACATCAAAGAAATTAACATATAGAAAAAAACTCACGTTTATGTTGAAGGATCCGCACATATGGTAAATCAAAATTAGGTTTAAAGAAACATATGGTTAAGGAAAATTATATTTGGATAAGAAAATTATGTTTTGTGGGAAGAAAAATTATTTCTAAAGAACCCTACATAAGTATTGAACTTTACAATTGTATCGATCATCAACCTTAATTTTCTAATCAACCTTACATTGTTAACCTTACATTTGGGAAAAGTGAATGTATGGATAATAAATGTTATGTTCAGAGATATATGTTGACATAGATAACTGTATAGATCATCAACCATACGTTATGAAGTTGAACCCTACCTTTGTTATTTTTTCATTTTGTGAAGGTACCTTATGTTTTACTTTTCAACGTAATAAATTTTAATTTATGTCTTTATTGGGTCTTTTTGTAATATTCATTGCGGAATATTAGGATTATTTTAAGCTCATTGTTGACTGATTCAAAGCTCATTGTATAGGATTTAAAGATCCGTTTAAAAAATATATTTTTACTCTTATTCTTAAGTGATCAATTATAAAACAAAATGCGAACTGCATTTCCAATATCTACATTTCAATCCTATGAATGTGACACTCTATTTTAGTTTCAGTTCATAAAGACAAATATCTTTTGAGAAACTGTGTCACTTTAAACATTCATCAATGTTTATTTTCTTCTAAAGTCGAAGTTCATTCTTTTATCAGTTGTGTGATGATGCAACTGTGAGCTATATATGTTTCTCAACAAACTACATCTTCTTTATCTTGAGTTTCAACTTCTCATATTTAGTCATGGTGAAGTGTAATATTCTTTCACTAAGCTTTTGTTTTATCGGTTCCCTATAAAAGAACTAGAAGGCTCTATTCTGTAAGCCTTTATTTGTAAGAGTGAGAACTGTCTGCACTCAGTTCTGGATCTGTCTTATGATATGAAGACCATACTTGTGAAACTCACAAATCCAACAGAGTGGGTAATTGGTGGAGTGGACTAGGTGATATTTGTGCCCCAAACCACTATAAATTGTTGTGTTTTTTTCTGTTCATATCCACAAAATATACTCTGTTACAGAAAAACTACCAGTTATTATCTTCTATTTGTGTGAATCAACAGAATCATAAAATTTATAAAATGAAACAATTCACCCCCTCTTTTTTCATCACTATATCATTTCCAACAAAACAATTATAAAAAATAAAAATTATTTTTCCAATAGAACTCTTATTTGTTAATTAAAAATGGTGTTTCTCTCAAGAATCCCTCGATGATTTTATTAGAGTATTCTTATAGATTTCAACACATATATTGATTATTATTATTTATTGAGATTTATCTCTTATGATTATCATCTATCATTTTTATTAAATAGTTTGTGATTAGTTTGACTATGGGTGTGCTATCTTGATACCATTCACCACACTACTCAAAATGGTTAGTAAAAGGGGAAATTTATTTAAATTTTATATGTATATGTTTTTTATGTTTAAAACCATTCATATGGGAAATGAATCGGACTTAGTAAGTGATGGGTGGGGCCTATATAGCCCCTCTATGTATCAGTATGTCTCATGAGACAAAAAAATTATAGACTTGGGTGAGGCCTTGCCAATTTTCATATATGGTTTTGGTCAATGTGTTAACCATTTATTTTCAAATGTATTGGATGGGGCCTCAATAAAAATACTTGTGCTCACACATACATGTACCCATATCAAACATACATATGTACACATACAAAATTACACACAAACAGACACACATACATATACTGACATACACATATACACATACATACATGCAATTATCCATGTTTGTAAATTTTAAATTATTTAATATCAATAAAAATATATATTTAATAAAATATTTTCATTTATATATTATATAATTGTTTAAATAAAATATTAATATATTATTTTAATTTTAATTATATACATTTTTTTAATTATTGTATATAAATATACTATTAGTCATTTTGACTAATATAAATTTTATAATTTTTTATATATGAAATTAGGAAAATAAGATTCATTTTTGTTATTAAAATTTATACAAATAAAATTAATATATTATATTTAAATTTATATACTTATTTTAATATAAATATTATTTTCAGGAATCTAAATATTAATATATAAATTAAATTACTCACTATGACCTTTAACAGTGCTAAAAAAAGCTCTGATAAAGGTGTCATGTTTATCAGTGCTAAAAAAGCATGGATAAAGGGGGACTTTTAACAGTGATATAAAATATAATTAAAAAGGTTACACTTTTATCAGATATTTTTTATAATTGGAAAAATTTAACTTTTCCAATTCTTTTTGTAAGCACTAATAAAAGTCCTCCCTTTATTAGTGTTTTTTGTCTAGTGTTGATAAAGTCAAGTGGTGGACATACCACAATCTGTGAAAATGAAGGTAAACATGATATTATAATTTCAAAGGTATAATTATATCATAAATTTCATATATATTTATTATATATATATCATTATATCCATCCGTGAGAACTTGCGGTGGAAAACAATATATGCATGTTCGCGAGGTAGTAGTTTTCCTTAACCACAATCAATGGTTTCATTACCTATTTGAGGGAGGAGGAGATGGTTGTAGGTAATTCCCATAGAATAAAAAAATATAATTATATGAAAGATATCTATGTCATTATGTCAGCATGTTTTAATATGACTTGAAGGAGTTGGAAGAAGAAATAAAATAAGATGCTTGGTTATGTAATTTACCTTGTATTTGGAAAACATCTATAGGTTTTCACCAGAAGCCTTCCTTGGTTTGATATATGATAAAAAATTATTATAGTAATAGGGGAGGGAAGTAAGAAAGTTATTTTTTCTAGTATTCTCCAAACCAATTATTTTTTATGTGGGTAAAGAAGAGGAGGGGGTTGGCCTTTATAAGTGGGGGAGAAGGCACACATGGACTTTTTCAAAACAAAAAATTAAACCCCTATTTTTCACAAAAAAATAAGGCTAAAAAATAGTCCATTTACAAAAATTAGAAGATATAATTTCTAAATATGTTAATCTGATAGTAATTATACAATTTTGGGGTCATTTTTAACCTTTATCTTTTTAGTTTATCCCCCAAATTAAACCCATTTTTACCTTAACTATAGTAACTAGTTTTTAATGTTTTCTATATTCATTATGGTAAAAATAAATTTGAACTTATTAGATAATATAAATTATTCTAGTTATAAATATGAAATCCATTTTTTTAATTTACCACACATATGTGGTATAATTTAATTTGAAATTAATCCCACAAATGTTTTGGTAAAACAATTTTTTAAGAAATATAGTTTTTATGGAAAAAATGATATCATATTAACAATATAACAAGAAATAATAGTTAAATTAATTTCAATTAATATTTATCGATAAATAATCAATATATTTATTTTAAATAATTCGTCATTAGGGGTTATTTTTATTATTTAAAATGGGGAAACATTATGCACTTTAAAATAGTTTTCAGAAAAAAAATGTATTTTAAATCCTAAAAATAAACTTATAAAAAAATATAATATAAATATTATTTCTATGTGTTAATTGGATTTTATATAAATAAGTAACACTTATGTTTATTTTAAATCAAATTAAAATAATAATGAGTCTTTATTGTTACTTAATTTATTAAAAAGAAAAGATAATATCATAAAAATTGGTAATTTTCACCATTCAGAGAAAAAGTAAAACTTTCTAAAAAGTCCATATATTTCACCGATATTGTGATTTTAAAAAATATTTTATTTTTTTGAAATAACATTTTTAAAAGGTATTAAAATTAATTTTAATATTTTCTCATAAAAATAAATAAAAATATTTTTTTGAAGAAAATGTATTTTCGATGAACTAAATGACTTTTCTTAAAATTGAATGACTAGTTAATTTAAATTTATAATAAAAATTTATATTGAGTAGGAGATTTATATGAATATAATAAATTAATTAATCTTATCTTACCCACAAATTTAAAAACTAATTTAAAAAATATCATATTAAAATAATAATATTTTAATAATATAACACGTTTCATTTAAACTCAGTGTTGTGTGTTGAATATTCTATTAAGAATAGTGATCTTTTAAAATCTCAGGGTGTTACAATCTCAACCCACTATGAAGGTGACATCAACCAGGAGAGGTCACCATGCCACTTGATTCCCTTCCCTTTAACTTTATCTTATAAAACCAAGGCTACAAACACCTAAAGAGCACTAAATCTTAGTGTATACCATCAAAGTATATATACATAGTATTTCACCATAAAAACATTAGTTCTAACTTTAAAACAAAATTAGTTTCATAAAACTATTTCTTTTGAAAATATTTTACACAAAATATCATTTTTTTCCTTTTAAGATATTACATATTCAATTCCACAAGAATATGGAAATTGATATGAATCAAAATATAGAGGGAAATAATCAAATCAACCAAAACTCAAAACAACCAATTGAGAATATAAAACATGACACGTAAATTAAACTAATAGAATGAAATATAATTTTTTCTAGCTTATGTGAATACATAACTAAGGCACACAAGGAACAATAAGACCAGAATAAATGAGAATACAATGATATCTATTCTTTTCACAGAATATCGATATCAAAATCATAAACTATAGTGTTTCCATACTCACTAAGGTTTTTACATTTCATTACCCAAGGTTACCAAATATTCTTATGCGCTATGTTTTCACCAAAAATCATAAACCATGATAACAATTTTACAAAACATTTTCACAGGTGAATCATCACTGCGCCCATGATTGAAAATCTGCATTTGATTAAAAACAATCTTATATACATTTCATAAAACACATAAAGTGTATACATCTATTTTATAGAAAACCCCCTTTAAAAACTATTTTATAATATACCAATATATAATTTCATAAAAAACCTTATATATTTTAAATAAATGAATTTAAAAAATCAAACCAAAGTGAATTCACAATAATACAAGTTAAATTAAGAAGTAAAACCATTTTAAATACACAACTTACTAAATAATGGAGGAAACCTAGTCAACTTCAAGAATGATGATTGTAAAGGAAGATATCAAATCCTTAAAATCTTAAATTCTAGATAAAAACCATCAATTCCCTATTTAAACTATATATCAGGTCATTATATCCAACACATGTTTTCAAGACATGGATAAGTAGATAGATCAAAGGTAGATCTAGAAATAAGAGAATAAAATAATAAAAAACACATACTTTGAATATATCCATTTAGATCAATGGGTATTCACTTTGACGCTAAGGGGATAATCTCTTAGAGAATCAAGGAGAGGCTGGTTTGAGCTAATGAGGTATTAGGAGGGGATTGTAGGTAAAATCAATCATGTGCATCAATGTAATTTTTTATTTTAAGTAGTTTAGATAATGTTACATGTTTAGGATGAAAATTTTGAAAAACCATACACAAACCATGTAATATCCACCATAACTTGAAAGCTAAATTGCACAGTTTCATGGGAATAACCGTACAGTTATAAAAAACCTTGCACAAGAAGCGATACAACCTATGGAACTGAATCACCCCCAAAACGGTTTTCATAAACCATTAAAAAGTTATAAAACTATTCTATAACCACTAAAATTTCCTTTAGAACTTACAGATCCATCCTACATGGTTACCGCATAGTTTTTAATAAATGTGCAGAGATCGTGAACCTGGAATTTTCCCCCTAAATCTCTGAATTCTATAGAATTGAATCCTAAACTTCTTTATAACCTCAAGAGTGATAAACTAGACTCTATATTGAACATACATATTACCAATAGGGACCACACAAGGGTACCATATACAATAATATCTTCATGAAATATGGATTTAGAAAATTCAAGATCTTAATGAAATGTGAATTAAAGGAATGACGCAAAAACACCAACCTCGATCCAAGTGGAAACCACTCACCATCAAAACTATAAGCTAAACCATGTAAGAAGTCACTCTCTACCAGCCTTAGACAACCAGAACCCTAGTTTAAGTTAAACCAAACCCTTATTTTATACCTCATGGGATTTAGGGTTCATGGGATAAGGGAAAGTCTAAGGGGGATAAAATAAGGGAGAAGATTAGAGATATAAATGAGAGACTATATAAGAGATTCATATGAAATTTATAAGGTGGTGCTAAAAAAGGGTTGAAAGGAGTGTATGCTTAAGGACCCCTCTTTGGTCAAATGAACAAAATAGGGTGAAGGGAAATACCAAAATGTATTAAATCGAGTAGTGGTAGAATAAAAATTTTATGTTTTAAAGAATTTGGGAAACTCACATAGTTTGGATACATGTTTTACCAAGTTATGATCTAATAATTCCACTCTTATGTGAACAACCTAGGAGCTTCTGTATAGTTCGACCACACAATTCACCAAACCTTGCAAGGGTACCACTCATAAGAGTAACTCACATGGTTATCTACATATTTTTGAAAAACGTTTCCTAAACATATATATATCCCACTAGATTAAACCAACAATCCTCTACACGATTTCCCTTAGAACCCACATAGTTTATGGAAAACCATGTGGCAATAATCCAACAACTAAAATCTTTAAAATTTTAATATAACAGTTTAAAATATCTCTAAAATTTAAAATAACCCAGAATAATAAAATAAATAACACAACAGTGATTTGGGGGGGTCACATTATTAATTATCATAGCTCAATATAGTGGGATATAAACTCGTTTATTGTAAGATGTGTAGGTTCTGAGCACATTAGGAGTTTGTGATGGGGTTTTCCTAAATTTTTTTATGATCGATGATCAATCCAAGATTTACACAATGATAAATGTCATGATCTAATGAATTGATGAAAATAATACAAAAAAGGTAAATCATGCAAAAAAAGATAGGATAATCAAATATTATTTATAATAAATTAAATTAATTAGTAATTACCTTGAAGGAATTATTTCTTCACTGATGGATCTAGAAATAGATTTGCATTTCTATATCATTGTATTGAAGAAATCAAGTGCAGATTCTTTATAGTGGCGATCCACATGTGTTCCACATATCTCCAAATGTCACCAAAGGAATCTCTGGGTGTTAGCACGTCAGATCCATGCATTTCTATTGTCTTCCTTTGATCACTTTGAGAACTGCATATAAATAATTCTCCTTGATCTAGTTGATGAAGATTGCTCTCTGTTCTTCAGAGCATTCTTGGGGAAGGGAGATCTCCAGATCTTGAGAGAATTATCCAATTACATTGTTAAAAACTAAGAAAAATGAATTGTATCATTAAGAAAATAATATAATTGGTCTTATATGTTTCTAGGGTTAAAATAAAATAATTTTAGAAGTTCCCATTATTATTAATTTAATCCCAGTGGAACCCCATGTCAAATAATAATATTATTATTATTATTTATCGATAGGCTCTTAACGTGTGATTTAAATTAAATATTATTTAATAAAATATTATTTATTATTTATTATTTCTCACCAGACCATTAAAACCAGTCCTCCATTTATCCATTATATTTTTCAGGGCTTGAATAATTACTATTTATTTATTAAATAAATATCACTGCATTATTCTCTAATAAATATATAAATATTATATTTTCTAAATATAAAATAAATATTTATAGGAAATGAAACATAGATGAATAATTATTATACCACATCTATGAATAATATTTATTCAATATGTTAAATAAAAAACAATATATTATTTAACTATTATTATGTATACACTTAGTGTGTGACCCTCTAGGCCCCTTTCTAAGTGGCATTAAGTGAAGCAGAATAAAGTTCAAGGTTAACATATAGCAAAATGCCAAGACATACATAGATAAAAAAGTTAATACTGAAATGAATTGATACCTTATATGAATGCAAATGAGCAATATAATCCATTTATTATGATATCTCCAATCAACCAGGTTTCATGTTAGTGCCATCAACCTATGTGCTCGATGTTTCTTTCATTGAATTCCTAAAAATTGAACTTACCTATAGAACACCATGACCATGGATTTATTTAGGCTATATCATTTCCATAAAATGGCATGAGATATCGACTTTTGGTAAATAATAGATCGTAAAAATTGCTTCTCACATTATTCATTAATGAAATATTAATTACGACACACGCAACATATCCTACCTCACCATGAACATATGTCGTCACGGTTTTCATTAATATATCAAATTACCGCAATCATAATATTTATTAATAATAATATTACTGTCTAAGGATCAATATACTCATCCTCAGATAGAAATATCCAAGGACATATATTAATTTGGATTTCTTATTGGCGGGTCTTTTTGTTATAATATACTATTGGATATTAAAAAGGGAGTACACTATGAAAAGGTTCCTCAAAATAATTTGAGTATCCACCCCAAATATCATATTTAATTTTTATCCCACAAATGATATCATCTAGTTATAAAGCATATATTAATAATAGTTTCATAGCACTTCTGAGTTCTCATCATAGTGAAGAAATGCTCTAACCTCTTAATCAAAAGCTACTCTTGGGACATTATGAGATAAAATGTTACACAAAAGAACAATCATGATGTGATAAGATTTTTATTAATATTCAAAACTATGAATACATGTTTTCACAAAGTTTGGTTCCTGTTCACCAACTCAAATAGACTCACATTTTCACTAAATCCAAATATTAACAATATTTAGTACAATAACACTCAAATAATACTCATGCTTCTATTGAGATAGTACTTCAGTAAAGGGGTCCACCAAGTCCTCTCATGTGGATACTCTTCTTACTACAACTTCACCCCTTTGATAAAAATCCCCCAAGAGGTGATACTTTTGGAGTATGTGCTTTGTCTGTTGGTGTGACCATGGGTATTTTACAAGATCCACTACTGTATTATTGTCACAATAGAATGTGATATGGTCTTTACAACTAAGTACCAAAACAAGATCTAATATAAATTTCTGAAACCAAACAAATTCCTTTTCTACATCATATTCTACTATATACTCAAACTCTGATATAGAATCATCAACAACTGTCGTTTTTGAACTCTTTCTGATCACATCTCTTCCATTTAGAGCGAAATTATATCCTGATTGCTACTTCAAATCATTCTAATATATTTAAAAACTATCATGAGTATAACCTCTCATGACCATCTCCTAGTCTCCTCCATTAACCATGTACAAATCTTTAATTCCTTTTAGATACTTAAAGATATCCTTAATAGCAATCCAATGTTGTTATCCCCAATCTTATTGATATCCACCTACCATGCTCAACGCATAGGAAACATCAATTCTAGATCATAACATGGAATAAGTGATTGATCTTATCACCGAACAAGTAGAGATCTTAGTCATTCTATCCTTCTCATGTTTTGTTTGAAGGAAAAATTTCTTAGAATGATGTAAACCATGTGTCATAGGAACCAATCCTCTATTGGAGTGTTCCATACTAAATATGTTTAGTTTCTGATCACAATATGTACTTTGTATTAGTCCAAGAATCCTCCTAGATCTATCTGGAATGACCTCAATCCCTATAATATAGGATGATTCACATAAATCCTTTATGGAGAAACATTTTTTTAACCAATCCATAATAGATTGTAAGAATGGTATGTCATTTCAAATTAGTAAAATGTCATAAACACATACTACTAGTATAATGACCACATTACCACTAAACTTACTGTAAACATAAGGCTCACATTTGTTCCTTATGAAACCAAATTATTTTATAGATTCATCGAATTGAATGTTTAATGACCTAGATTATTTCTTAAATCAATAAATGGATCTCTATAACTTGAAAATAATTTTTTCATCTCCTGGAGTCACAAACCCTTTTGGTTTTTCCTCATTCTAATAGAAAAGGCATGTCTAATATTAAATGTTTTTATTGTGGTATTAATGGATATTATGATAATGACTTATATTTAAGAAAACCTCAATTATGTGGTGTCAAGTATGTTTGTTATTCAAAATATTTATCTACTTTTAAATATAATAGTGTTGATCAAAATTAATATACTTGGATTCAGATGTCTTTAATAGATAACACTGCTGGACCCAAAAATATATGGGTACCAAAGAAAATTTTTATTTAATTTTTCCTTATAGGTAAGAGACCATAGAAGAGGAAAAGATATATTCTTATATGGAAAGTGTTTATTCAAGACATATGAGTTGAAATTCATCAAATTTATATACTCTTACTAAAAAAAGATGGAGGTCTAGTCAACATCAGTGACAATGCTAAAGTAAAAATTATTGGACTCGGAACAGTTGGAGATCCAAATACTATCTCAATTAATAAAGAGCTCTAAGTACATGGATTGAAGAACAATATGATAAGTATCTCTCAAATCTGTGATGATGGATACTATGTTGATTTTTCTAATAATTCATGTTTTATTTTTAAATATAATTTCCTTAAATTTAGAGCACACAGAATAGATAATGTCTACAATTTGGATTTATATTTCTTATGTAAAAAAAAGTGAACTGTTTAACTACTAATGTAAATGATTCATGGATTTGGAATAGAGGACTTGGTCATTGTAATATTTTTTCTTTAGATAAGTTATCTAAGAAACAATTTGTTTGAGATTTACCTAGTCTAAAATTTGATAGGGATATATTCTGTGATGCATGTTAGATTGAGAAGCAACGAAAATCTTCATTCAAATATGTTAACAAAATTTATAATTCAATGACCCTAGAACTTATTCATATATATTTTTTGGAACATCTAGAAATGAATGTTTGGATGTTAAATTACATTTATATATTTTAGTTGATGATTATTCTTGATTTACTTGGGTATATTTTCTAAAACTAAAAAATGAATCTTTTTCTATTTGTGAGAGTTTTGGTAAAATGTTGATAATGAAAAAGGTTCTAAAATAATATCATTAATAAGTGATCATGGTGTAGAGTTTTAGAATCAATAATTCACTTCTTTTTGCTCAAATATTGGTATTAAATTCACCTTCTATACACCAAGAACACATCAAAAAAATATAATTTCTAAAAGAATCAACAAAACTATTCAAGAAATGGCTAAAAATACGTTAAATTAATACAGTCTTCGAACCTAATTTTAGGAAGAATCTATATACACAACATTTTATATTATAAATAGAGTTTTAATTCAACTTATTTTCAAAAAGTCTCCTTATGAAGTTTAGAATAAAAAAAATTCCTAAGGTAAATTACTTCATGGTTTTTGGATTCAATGTATATATCTTGAACATCAAGGATAATCTTGGAATGTTCGATCCAAAAGATGATCAAGTTATATTCTTTGGATATTCTAAAACTTATAAATCTTATAGAGTATTTAATAAAAAGTAATCAATTTTTGAAGAATCATTTCATGTGAAGTTTTTTGAAATTGGTCCCTTTAATAAAGAAAAAGAAAAAAAAGTTTACACTGATGATTCTTCTAACATGAGACTTGATAACTTTAAAAATTATTTTGAAAATATAAATAAAATTCAGTCTAGTTCAGAAGAATATGATACTGATGAACCTAAAAGTGCACTACTGAGAAAGTATAGAATTATGAAAAATCACCCTTTAGATACTATTATAGGAGATCTAGACACTGGAATAAAAACTATAAGTGTAGGAAACCTAGTATGATTTTTTTCCTTTTTATCTCATCTAGAGCCTAAGTCTTTAGAATAATATTTAGAATATAAGACTTGAAAGTTAGAAATGAAATATGGGCTAAATCATTTTAAAATATAAAATGTATAAAATTTAGTGGAAAGATCATTGAATTATCCAGTTATAGGTACTAAATGGGTCTTTAGAAATAAAAAATATGATCAAGGTATTATAATTAGAAAAAAAAGATTGATTTGTAGCCAAATGTTATAATCAAGAAGAAGGTATAGATTTTGATGAAACCATTGAACTTGTAGCTAGAATAGAAGCAATTAGAATTTTTTTGTCCTATGCATCTCATATAAATTTAAAATAATATAAGATGGATGTGAAATCTACCTTTTAAAATAGATATTTAATGGAGGAATTTTATGTTGGAAAACCCCCTAGTTTTGAAAATTATCAGAAACCAAATTTTGTTTTCAAACTTACTAAAGCTCTCTATGGACTTAAACACTAACCTAGAGCTTGGTAAGAAATATTAAGTTCATTTCATTTGACAAATGGTTTTACTGTTGGTTTGGCAGACCCAACCCTCTTTAAGAAAATATTTTGTTCTAATTTATTATTAGTTAAAATATATGTTGATGATGTTATTTTTGGATCTACAAATAGAAAACGTTGTAAAGATTTTTCAGAACATATACAAAAAGAATTTGAAATGAGCATGATAGGGGAATTAAATTTCTTTTGGGACTTAAAATTTATCAAAACGATTGTGGAAATGTATTAAATCAAAGTAAATACATTATGGATTTATTGAAAATGTTTGTTCTTGAGAACAACATGACATATTCAAATCCCATGTGTACAAATATTAAACATTACATGGATGAATCTAGAAAACCAGTGGACAAAAAGTTATATAGAAGTATGATTGGTATTTTACTATATATTACTGCTAGAAGACTTAATATTATGTTTTCAAAATTTCTTTGGTTAAAATGTCAATAAAATCCAAAATAACCCCATCTTGATGCTGTAAAAAGGGTTCTTAGATATTTAAAAGGAACAATTGTAAAAAACTCTTCTTTATCCAAAAATTTTTTATTTTAATTTAATATCATATTCAGATGTATATTTTGGTGGATGTATATTAGATAGAAAAAATCACTTCAGGAACTTTTCACTTTTTAGGAAAATCATTAGTGTCATGGTCAAGTAAGAAACAACACTCGGTTGCACTGTCAACAGCAAAAAGAGAGTATATATCTTCAGATAGTTGCTGTTAAAAAGTGATGTGGATGAAAAACACTCTAATGTACTTTGGACTCAATTTTAATAATACACCTATTTTATGTGATAATACAAGTGCTATAAACATTTAAAAAAATATAATAAGTCTTTATAGAACTAATCATATTGATATTAGACATCATTTTCTAAGAGATCATGTTCATAAAAGGATATATATTTAGAATTTGTTAACACTGAATATCAATTAGCTAATATTTTTACTAAACCACTACCCAATTATTATTTTGATTTTATTAAGGAGGGGGGTTAGGTTTATTTAATTTTTATTTAAATAATTTTATTTTATTTTATTTTTAAAATTTTTTACTTTTATTTTATTTTAATATATTTTACATCTAAATTATTTTTATAAATGCAATTTTCCATTATTATTTTTATCTTATGGTAATTCAGTTAATCTATTTTATCATAAATCTGTTTACGCCAGGTAATTATTAAATTTTTTTCATTATTAATATGCAACACAATAAATAAGGACATGTGTCATCTGTTAGAAATCCTTCATCTACCTTACCCTTCGTTTACCCAAAAATCATTTATCCTAACCCAAAATCATTGTTCGTTCGTCCGAATCCTAGAAGTTGAAGACCTCATATTTTCATATCTTTAGAAATAATGAAAACCGAGAGAGTTGAAGAAGGAGAACCAAGTGACCCAAAATGACAAAGAGTTACAGGAAGAAACATTCTTCATGGAAAAGTGGTTGATCTTGATTGGTTATATTAGATGAGCTTACTCTTGAAACAAGTTTTATCTTTTCTAGGACTTGAGGTAGCTTTCAATGACATCAAATAAGAATTTATATATGAGGTAGAACTGAATTTTTTTATAAGAGTGTAGAGTTTAATTTCAGATATTTTGAGGATATGATTTGCTTTAGTATCGAAGATAATGATTTCTCTATTTCTTCTAATGAGGGTGAATTTTTTTTGAACTACCCACATGAAGGGGTTTTCCATTTTGATATTAGATCGATTGGTGATAAAGAAAATTCTTCTAAAGACATAATTTATTTAATGTTAAATTTGATGAACATTAGAAAGTTGATTGTTAAGTATTTAGAAGCTTACCATAATATTTTGGTGAAGTTTATTCAGATAGGAATAGCGCCAAGGAAGGATAAGATGAAGAAAATACTTTACAAAGACATATATATCATGATTCATTTTCTGAGTGATATTAAATTGGATTTTCTATAGTATTTATTTTGGTACCTTCATTATTGTTGTTCACCATATGAAGGAATGAATTTCTATCCATATGGACGGATAATTTCAACGATTTTATTTAAGAATGACATTATTAGACTAGTTGATGCAAGGGTCAAAAATCATCATAGTAATGTTTTGAATGCTAGAACATTAATAAATCTTGGATTTTTATAGAGCACTGTAAAAATAATGATTTTCCCTATTGTAGATGAGGAAGAACAGAGCTCAGGAGCTTCTGGGGGAGCTAGCAAGTGTTTCGATAGGATGTTGTATCTTAATATAAAATAGATACAATTTCATAACCATATAAGAGACATCGTAGATTTTACACTAAAGAAGAGTGAGTAGAGGAAGAAAAAAGTCATTAAGGACTTATTATGAAACCAAGGAACAGAAACACTCCACAAGTTGAAGAGAAAATGTTGGATTCTAGAGAAGCAACATGATCGGTTCATTTGGAAGAAACTTTTATTGAAGAGGAAATTATAGTGGAGATTCAAGATAGATATCTTTCTATAGTACCCCTGGTGAATGAACAGGTACAAGAGAGCATTCCAGTAGAAACCATTCAAGAAAAGAATACTCAAACTAAAAATGTTTAACCAAATATTTTCAAAGAAGAAGTTATTGAACAATGATTTGTTTAAGAAGAGAAGATTTTACAGGAATTAGTTGTAGAAATTCATCCATTGACTGTAGATGAGAATATGGGACAATCAGATAATATTTCTAGTGATCAGACTGAAGTTTTAGATAATGATAATTTTTCTTGTGAATAACCAGTAATGAAAATATTAGTAGATCCTTTTCCTGCTGATGTTGCAGATCAGGCTATGAATGATGATGAGGGGACATATGATTCATTATCTCATCATATAGCTGATATTGTTTTTAATTATAACAAATATCAAGAAGAGAATGAAATTTTGAGGCAAGATCTTGATAGATCCAAGAATAAGATTCAAGAACTCAATGAGAATATTATTTCTAAAAAGGATTTTGATGCATTTAAAATGGAAATGATGGATGAGTTTGGGAAAATCAAGTTTGAATCAGTTTCAAAGATAGATTTTAAAATTTTAAAGTGGTATCTAGGTAGTCAGTTTGAATTAGTAACTAGAAGTGTTGGTTAATCCAATACATATATTTCTATACCTGCTACAAGTCCAGATTTAAATAGAAGATTTCAGGTCATTACTTTTGTTATAGAAAACATGAACATTTATATTGAAGATCTACAGTGTAAATACTCACCTCTATTAGTTCTTATGGAGAATTATAAATTTATATTTTATCAGTTAACTCAAGGATAGCCTAGAATTTGATTGATGTTGAATCAGTTTTCAAAAAAGATGGATCTATTCATGAAGCAAGAGGAGAGTCTTCATGAGTTTTTAAAGGTCATCATATTGAAGAATCTGCATGTCCATAATGACTCTTGGTAGTTGGTTCTTCTATTTGGAGATAGTTTGATGAAGAATCTAATATTACAGATGGCTAAGTTGAAGGAGATATTTTATGCCATTAAAAATTCAAACCCATCCAATCCTTAGAATTTTTCCTACCTTGAACCATGACAATGGGTGTTTTCATTTCTTAGTCTCAAAATTTATTATATTTATGTATTTATTGATCAATGAACTTGTTTGTTGTATATATGTTACATTTCATTATTTTATCTTCTTTTTTTTATTTTGGTCTAATAGCCAAAATCCGATTCTCTTTATTCATTATTGTTACTTATAACATTCACTTATCATTCTGTTCAATAATAAATGTGTTTTAATTTGTTTCTTTATTTTCTTTTTGATATCCTAAAAAGGGGGAGAAATTTAGATAACACAACATTTCTTTTATTTGAGAAATTTATATAAGCATAAATATTTCTTTGAAATTTACCTTTGTGGAGAAATTTAAGTAATTCATCTTTATCGAAATAACTAAGTCAAATCGAAATTATTTTCTTTTAATGTTTACAAAATTCTAAATTATATTGCTTAGATTATAGTTTTAATTATGGGTTTTGTGATCATCTAAAATGGGGAGATTTTTGGGCATGTATTGTCTCAATAATACATCATAAAGATTATTGATTTTGATGCTCACAAATACCCTTGTTTGTTTTACTAATGATTTTATTTTGAGTGTATTTCATGAAATTTATATTCTTTATAATTATTATCTTGAAATAATATTTAACTACTTATTAGAGATAAATATTTTTTAAATGTTCAGAACTCTCTTAAGCATATTATGGAAACATTGTTCACTATTTGTCATTTACTAGAAATACTATTCATTCAATACGTTAAAGAAAGTAACGTACAGAAAAAACCTCACATTTATGTTGAAGGATCAACACGTATGGTAAATTAACATTACGTTTTAAGAAATGTATGGTAAAGTAACATTATGTTTGGGTAGGAACATTACATTTTTGGAAAGAAAAATTATGGTTAAAGAACCCTAAGTAAGTGTAGAGCTTTACAAACATATGGATCATCAACCTTACTTTTCTAATAAACCTTACATTATCAACCTAATTTGGGAAAAGTTAATGTAGGGATAATAAATGTTATGTTCAAATATCTTTGCTGACATGGATAAATGTATAGATCATCAACCATACGTTATGAAGTTAAACCCTACCTTTTTTATTTTATTATTTTGTGAAGGAACCTTATGTTTTACTTTTCAATGCAAGAAATTTGAATTTACCTCTTCATCAAGACTTTTTGCAATAGTCATTGTCAAATATCATGACGATTTAAAGCTCTTTGTTGACTAATTCAAAGCTCTTTATATATGATTTAAAGATCTGTTTACAATAGATATTTTTACTCCTATTCTTAAGTGATCAATCATCACAAAAATGTGAACTAAATTTAAAATATCTACTTTTCAATCCTATGAATGTGATGCTCTATTTTAGTTTTTGTTCTTAAAGACAAAGATATTTTGAGAAAATGGGTCACTTTGGACATTCATAAAAGATTATTTTCTTCCAAAGTCAAATATCATTCTTTTATCAGTTGTGTGTTGCTGAAACTGTGAGCTATATATGTTTCTCAACAAACTACATCTTATTTATCTTGAGTTTCAACTGCTCGTATTCAGTCATGGTGGAGTGTCATATTCTTGCACTAAGTTGTGGTTTTATCAGTTCCCTATAAAAGAACTAGAAGGCTCTATTTTGTATGCCTTTATTTGTAAGAGTGAAAACTATCTACACACAGTTGTGGATCGGTTTTATGATACAAAGACCATAATAGGGAAATTCACCAATCAAACAGAGAGGGTAATTGGTGTGGTGGACTATGGGATCTTTGTGCCCCAAACAACTATAAATAGTTGTGCATTGTTTTCTGTTCATATCCACAACATATACACTGTTATAGAAACACTACCATTTATTATCTTCTATTTATCTGAATCAACAGAATCTTAAAATTTTGAAAATGACACAATTCACACCCTTTTATGTCATCACTATAGCCTTTTATACCAAACAATTATGAAAAATAAAAATTATTTTCCCAAAAGAACTCTTATTTGTAACTTAAAAATGGTGCTTCTCTCAAGAATCCCTAGATGATTTTATTAGAGTATTCTTATAGATTTCAACACATATTTTGATTATTATTATTTACTGATATTTATCTCTTATTATTATCATATACCATTTTTATTAAATGGTTTGTGGTCAGTTTGACCGTGGGTGTGCTATCTTGATACCATTCACCACACTACTCAGAATGGTTAGTAATAGGGGAAAGTTATTTACATTTCATATGTATTTGTTGTTTATGTTTACAACCATTCATATGAGAAATTAATTGGACTTCGTAAGTGATGGTTGGGGCCCTATATATCCCCTCGATATATCAGTATATCTCATGAGACAAAATAGATATAGAATTGGCTGAGTCCATACCCATTTTCATATATGGTTTTGGTCAAAGCATTAACCATTTATTTTAAAATAACTTGGATGTGGCCTCAAAGGTATTTTTTAGATTTTTATAATATGTATTCCATCATGATGATTTTATTAATTGATAAATCATGTGATTAATCGACTAATAGAATATCCATGGTTAGGTTTCAAGTTTTTATTTATATGAAATTATTTATTCAGCTTTTATTCTTTCCATATTACGTTCAAGCTTATGTTCTAGTGGAATGTGTTTTTAGTCGCTCAACATGACTTATTTTTTATATTACCTTCCTCTATATTACTATCCCTTAATGAGAATCTCAGATCACCCCTTTATTATATTTTTTTACCCAGGATGCAAAAATGTCTATTTTGAATGAATTATAGTGATAATCTAGGATTTATGGATTTTTCCAATGGATTTTCTATGTTGTTTTCATTTCAATTTGTAATGAAAATTTTATGTATACAATATAGCTTCCAAAAGTACTAAAAAGTTTTGTCTTTCGGGATGTGACTTCCTTGTTTAATATACCAATGAATCAAAGTAAGGAACCGACACTAGGAAACTGAGGTTGGGGTCTTTACAGCTGGGTTATTGACTAAAAAATAGAATGATGATGAATTCCTAACTGATAAAGATAATGGTGATAAAAATGATGAAAAATATGAAATGATGAGTTCCCAGTTTGATTAGTAGATTTTCACAACAATGTAAATATTAAAAGGATATGGTTCATTTGTCTGTTAATGGATGAAATGGGTAGAATCATTTTATTTTAATCCCTAAGAGAAAGAGGTATACCTAGAACATGAATTATTATACCTCATATTTGAAGTTTCATCCAATTCCCCACTCTAAAATTACATCAGTATGTATAGGGAGTTGGAAATTTTGGGCAACCAACACTTATCAGTGGCAAAATTTCATGTATATCTCACCTGAAATTTCACACTCCTTGTAAATTATAAGGTGAACTCGGTGATAGACATGTATTATGTGATGGTGGTTTTATACTATTTATTCATGAGGGAGGTTACATGTCATTCAAATACTTTGGGAAATTTAAAAACACCCAAACAAGAAATAAAAATGATGAAATATTGAATGGAAGATAAGAAGTCACATACTATGAGATTTGAAAGTTTTGATTTTTCAAAGGGAGAGTGAAGTAGAGTGTATGATGGGGAGGGAGAGTGTCTATGAGGGATGTCGGCAATGAGGGAGAGCAATGACAAGGGGTGCATGCAGAGATGAGGACACACGGGGGTGAGGGAGAGTGACAACTAGGGAGAGCAGCAATGAGGGAGGGAGAGTGGCAGTGAGGGAGGGAGAGAAACAATGAGGTTTCAGTTCCATGGGAGCATGAACGATGTGAGAGAATTGGTTTGGTTAATGTTAAATTTATTAAAGAGTGATGATATTTATCAATGGTTCAAAAAAAACGCTCATAAAGAGGGGTTTTACCAATGCTATAAAAGCACTGATAAAACATATATTTATCAGTGCTAGAAAAGTGCTGATAAATATTTAATAATATTATTACTATAATTAAAAATTTTAAATTTATATAATTATAAATGAAAATAAATGTATATAATTATAAAAAATCTTTATAATTATAAATATATTTAAATAATTGTAAATATGTATTTATAAATATAACTATTATTATATATATAACTATAAATAAATAATTATTTATATAATTATAAATATATTGAAATATTTTTAAATATATTTATTTATAATTACAATTAAATATTTATTTATTTATTTATAATTATAAATAAATATATTTAAAAATATTTATATATAATTATAAAGATTTTTATAAAATTATAAATATTTTTATATAATTATATATATACATTAATATATTAATACATGTAATTATTAAAATAAGAAATATATTCATTATAATTTTATAATTATTTAAATATATAATTAATTATTTATGATTTATAATTTTTTTAAAAAAATATACAATTCTTTATAAATTGAAATATATAATTTTTTAAATATAGTAAATATACATTTGTAAATATATTTATATATGTAAATATAAATATTTTTATTTATAATTTTTTATTTATAAATATATTCTTATAAATTTATTTTTAACATTATTAATGAATATATAATAATAAATGAATTAATATAAAAATGAATAAATAAAACTAAATAAATGATAAAACTATTTTAAAAATTAAAATTCTAAGGTTTATTTGAATTGCACACACATAAAAAATGAATAAAAATGAATAAATAAATAATACTGATTATATAAATAATAAAAATTATTAAAAATTAATTATATTTCTTATATAAAAATGATAATAATAAAATTAAATCAAAAAATTTGAAATCAAACTAAATTAAACACACACATATATATTCATAATTAATAGATTAAAATAAATATATATTAAAAAATGAATAAATATTAAAAATGAATAAATATTGAAGACAATAAAAATTAAGAGATATTTAAAAATAATAAATAATTTTAAATCAATAAAAATACTTGTGCACACACATACATGTACCCATATCAAACATACATATGTACATAAACACAATTACACACATACACACACACATACATATACACACATACACGTATACACATACATACATACAATTATGCATGTATGTAAATTTTAAATTATTTAATATCAATATAAATATATATTTAAATAAATATATTCATTTATAGATTATATAATTGTATAAATAAAATTGTAATTTAATATTTTTATTTTAATCATATACACATTTTTTAATTAATGTATATAAATATACTATTAAACATTTTGACTGATATAAATTTGATAATTCTTTATATATGAAATTTTGAAAATAAGATTCATTTTTTTATTAAAATTTATACAAATAAAATTAATATATTATATTTAAATTTATATACTTATTTTAATATAAATATTATTTTCATGAATCTGAATATTAATATATAAATTAAATTACTCACTATGACCTTCAACATTGTTAAAAAAAAGCTCTGATAAAGGTCTCATGTTTATCAGTGCTATAAAAGCACGGATAAAGGGGGACTTTTATCAGTGATATAAAATATAATTAAAAAGGTTACCTTTTTATCAGATATTTTTTTATAATTGGTAAAATTTAACTTTTATGGTTTTTTTTGTAAGCACTGATAAAAGTCCCCCCTTTATTAGTGCTTTTCGTCTAGTACTAATAAAGTCAAGTGGTGGATATTCCAAAATATGTGGAAATGAAGGTAAACATGATATTATAATTTCAAAAGTATAATTACCAAAAAAGTCCAGGGTTCGGTCAGATCCGTCCCTAAATAATTTATTAAGAAAAAGATAAGAGAGTCAGGCGTACAAGGAATTATTACAAAGGCGAGAGTATATTACACCACGCATGTCCGCCTCCACCAGTGGAGCGCAGTATTCTGGTGTCGTGAAGGACCACATCATATACTTCGCCATTATTTCTTTCTTTGCCAAAGCATCAGCAACATGATTGGCTTCCCTATATGCATGTGATATTATCAGATTGAGCTCAGTAGCCTTGTTGAGACACGCAATCCAGTGAGGTAGAATTCTCCATGGAACATCTCGTGTTCTTGTTTTCAAGGCCTGCACTGCAGTTTGAGAATCTGATTCAACCCATAACAAACTCCATTTGAATTGAACAGCAAAATTGACCGCATGTATAATAGCCCATAGCTCAGCTTCATAGGCCACCCCTATATCAGTGTAACAGTAAAAGCAACCCTTCACAAAACCACGATGTGTGCGGAAGACTCCACCACATCCAGATGGCCCTGGCGCGCAAGCAGCATCCCCATCTACATTTACCTTGAGCCACACACCTATCGGAGGTATCCATCGAATGTATTTGAGAGTTTTGGGCCTTCGGGGGTGACCGGGAACACCTAGCATTCTGAGGACCTGCAGGTCAGATAAGTTGTTATTCATCCCTCCAGTTTTCACCATAGATGCCGCATACACTTCCCTATGCAGGGCAAGCATTCCGGTCTGTGCAGAAATCTGCTTGTTCTCAAATAGGATGGCATTGCGCACATGCCAAACAGCCACAAAAATTGCAGCACCAGCCACCAGCAGCAGATTCTGAATTTTCTCACATCGCCTAGCGCTAGACAGCCCTAAAAGGATCTCATCAACCTGCATATGAGAGCACAAATCCAGCCCAAACAGAGAACCTACATATGACCAAAGTTGGCGCACATATCGGCAGCCCACAAACAAGTGTTGCACATTTTCCTCTGTACACATACATAGATAGCATGCTGAAGCAATCTGAATTCCATCCCGCTTGAGTTGATCATGTGTGGGAAGTCTATTTTTCCAGATTCTCCAAATTAAGATGAATCTGGATGGTTGGATACAGGGAGCCTGAAATGCTTTAATGCATCTCAGAGTGTTAGTAGAGCTCCCACATTCCATCCTATAAAATTCCTTGATGTTGAAGCACCCATGCCTATTCAGCTTCCATATCAGAGTGTCATGATCCATGAATGTGTAATTCTGAATTTCAAGTCTAATTTGAGGGGGAAGCAGGCTGTCAAATCTTTGTCATTGTGTTCTGAAATAAGCAATGGGCATATTCCTTACTTGAGAGTGAGTGCTCATGATATCGTGTAGTGGCCTATCAAGCCAAGTGATATTCCATCAGTTGAGGTTGGAGTTCTCACACACCATCCACTTTGTTTCGTTCATGATTTTATTGAAGTCATGTCTAAGCGAAGCCCACACGGATGACCCAAGATAATGTTTGTACCCATTCAGCAACCTTTCCTTTATTTGTTTGATATATGATAAAAAGGATTCTAGGATTACGGGAGGGAAGTAATGAAGTTATTTGTTCTAGTATTTTTCATACTATTTTTTTTTATGTGGGTAAAGGAGAGGAGGGGGTTGTCCTTTATAAGTGGGGGAGAGGGTACACGTAGAATTTTTGAAAAGAAAAATTTAAACCCCTATTTTTCACACAAAACAAGGCTCAAAAATAGAACATTTGCAAAATTTAGAAGATATAATTTCTAAATATGTTAATCCAATAGTAATTATACATTTTTGGGTCATTTTTAACCTTTATCGTTTTAGTTTATCCCCCAAAGTAAACTCATTTTTACCTTAACTATAGTAACAAGTTTTTAATGTTTTCAACATTCATTTTTGTAAAAAATCAATTTGAACTTATTAAATAATATAAATTATTCTAGTTCTAAATATGAAATCCATTTATCTAATTTACCACACATATGTGGAATAATTTAATTTAAAATAAATCCCACAAATGTGTTGGTAAAATAATTTTTCATGAAATACAGTTTTTATGGAAAAAATGATATCACATTAACTATATAACAAGAAATAATAATAAAATTAATTTTAATTAATATTAATCAATAAATAATATATATATTTATTTTAAATAATTCTTCATTAGTGGTTATTTTTATTGTTTAAAATGGAGAAACATTATGCACTTTAAAATAGTTTCCAGAAAAATGTGTTTTTTATCCTAAAAATAACCTTATAAAAAATATATTATAGAGGTTATTTCAATGTATTAATTAGATTTTATATAAATAATTAATACTTAAGTTAATTTTAAATTAAATTAGAAAAATAATGGGTCTTTAAAATTACTTAATTTATTAAAAAGAAAAGATAATATTATAAAAATCGGTAATTTTCACCATTCACAAAAAAAGTAAAACATTGTAAAAAATCTAAATATCTCACTGATATTATTATTTTAAAAAATATTTTCCTTTTATGAAATAACATTTATAAAAGGTATTAAAATTAATGTTAATATATTCTCATAAAAAGAAATAAAAATCATTTTTTGAAGAAAATGTATTTTCGATGAATTAATTGACTTTGCTTAAAATTGAATGACTAGTTAATTTAAATTTATAAAAAAACATTTATATTAAGTAGGAACTTTATATTAATATCATAAATTAATTAATATTATTCTAACCCACCAATTTAAAAACTAATTTAAAAAATATCATATTAAAATAATAATATTTTAATAATATGACCTATTTTATTTAAACTTTGTTTTGTGTGTTGAATATGATATTAATAATAGTGATATTTTAAAATCTCAGGGTGTTACAATATCAACCCACTATAAAGGTTACATCAACCAGGAGAGGTCTCCATTCCACATGACCCCTTTCCCTTTAACTGTATCTTATAAAACCATGGCTATAAACACCCAAACGAAAAAGTATGGTGTGAGCACTAAAGCTTAGTGGGATACCATCAATGTATATATACATAGTATTTCACCATAAAAACATTAGTTGTAACTTTAAAATAAAATTAGTTTCATAAAACTATTTATTTTAAAAATATTTTACACAAAACATCATTTTTTCCTTTTATGATATTGTATATTAAATTCCACAAGAATATGGAAATTGATATGAATAAAAATATAGAGTTAAATAATCAAAGAATCTAAAACTAAAAAAAACCAATTTATAATATAAAACATGACACATAAATTAAACCAAGAGAATCAAATGTAATTTTGTATGGCTTATGTGAATACATAACTAAGGCACACAAGGAACAATAAGACAAGAATAAATGAGAATCGAATGATATCTAGTATTTCCACATAATATCAATATCAAAATCATAAACTATAGTGGTTCCATAATCACTAAGGTTTGTACATTTCATTACCCAAGGTTACCAAATATTCATATGTGCCATGTTTTCACAAAAAATTCACAAACCATGATATCGATTTTACAAAACATTTTCAAAAGTGAAGCATCACTGCTCCCAATATTGAAAATCCACTTTTGAGTAAAAACTATCTTTGATACATTTCATCAAACACCTGAAGTGTATACATTTATTTTAAAGAAAAGCCCCTTTAAAAACTATTTTATAAGACACCAAGATATAATTTCATAAAAAACCTCATATATTTAATATAAATGAATTTCATAAATCAAACCAAAGTAAATTCACAAGAACACAATGTAAATTAAGAAATAAAACCATTTTAAATACACAACTAACTCAATAATGGGGGAAACCTTGTCGAATTCAAGAATTATGATTGGAAACGAAGAGATCGAATCCTTAAAAACCTAAATTCTAGATAAGCACCATCAATTCTCTATCTAAACCAGATATCAGGTCATCATATCCAACACATGATATCATGACATGGAGAATATGATATATCTAAGGTAGATCTAGAAATAAGAGAATACAAAAATAAAAAAACACATACATTGAATATATCCATTAAGATCGATGGGGATTCACATTGAAATCTATGGTATAATATCTTATAGAATCAAGGAGAGGTTGGTTTGAGCTAATGAGGAATTAAGAGGGGATTGTAGATAAAATTAATCAAGTGAATCAATGTAATTTTCTATTTTAAGTAGTTTGGATCAGGTCACGTGTTTAGGTTGCACGTTTTTAAAAACCATACACACAAACCATGTAATATCCACCATAACTTGAAAACTAATTTTCATAGTTTCATGGGAATAACCATACAATTAGAAAAAACCTTGCACAAGCAGTGATACAACCTATGGAACTAAATCACTCCCAAAACAGTTTGCATGACCATTAAAAAGTTATAAAACTATTATATTACCATTAAAATTGCCTCTAGAACATACAGATCCATCCTACATGTTTACCGCATAGTTACTAATAAATGTGCATAGATCATGAACCTGGACTTTTCCCCCTAAATACCTAAATTCTCTACCATTAAATCCTAAAATCCTTTATAACCACAAGAGTGATAAACTAGACTCTATATTAAACATACATATAACCGATAGGGACCACACATGGGTACCATATATAATAATATCTTCATGAAAAATGGATTTAGAAAATTCAAGCTCTTAATGAAATGTGAATTAAAGGAATGATGCAAAAACACCAACCTCGATCCAAGTGGAAACCACTCACCATTAAAACTAAAAGAGAAACCATGTAATAATTCACTCTCTACCAACCTTAGACAACCAAAACCCTAGTTTAGGTTAAACCAAACCCTTGATTTATCCCTCATGGGATTTAGGGTTTATGGGATAAGGGAAAATCTAAGGGGGATAAAAGAAGGGAGAAGATTAGAGTAACTCAAATGGTTTTCTACATAGTTTTGAGAACCATGTTCTAACCATATATATATATATCCCACTAGATTCAACCAACAATCTTCTACACGGTTTCCCTTAGAACCCACCTAGTTTATAGAAAATCATGTGGCAATCATCCAACACCTAAAAACTTTAAAATTTAAATGTAACAGTTTAAAATCTCTTTAAAATTTAAAATAACCCAGAATAATAAAATAAATAACACAATAGTGATTTGTGGGGTCACATTTTTAATTATCATAGCTCAATATACTAGGCTATATAATCCGTAATTGTATAATTTGTAGGTTCTTAGCACATTATAAGTGTGTGATGGGGTTTTCCTAACCTTTATTTTTTTATGATCGATGATCAATCCATGATTTACACAATAATAAATTTCATTATCTATGGAATTGAAGAAAAGAATATAGACAAAAGAAATCATGAAAAAACCAAGAGAGTATAATCAAATATTATTTATAATATATTAAATTAATTCATAATTACCATGAAAGAATTATTTCTTCACTAATGTATCTAGAAATAGATATACATTGCTCTATCATTGCATTGAAGGAATAAAGTGCAAATTCCTTCTAGTGGTGATCCACACATGTTCCAAATATCTCTAGATGTCACCAAAGGAATCTCTGGGTGCTAGCATGACAGATCCCCTCATTTCTATTATCTTCATTTGATCACTTTGAGAACTGCTTATAAATAATTCTCCTTGATCTAGTGGATAAATATTTCTCTCTGTTCTTCGAAGCATTCTTGGGGAAGGGAGATCTCTAGATCTTGAGACAATTCTCCAATTACATAATAAAAAACTAAGAAAAATGAATTGTATTATTGAAAAAATAATATAATTGGGATTATATATTACTAGGGTAAAAATAAAATAATTTCAAAAGTTCCCCTTATTATTATTTTAATCCCCGTGGAACCCCATGTCAAATAATATTATTATTATTATTATTTATCGACTAGCGCTTAACTTGTGATTTAAATTAAATATTATTCAATATTTATTATTTCTCACTATACCATTAAAATCAGTCCTCCATTTCTCCATTATATTTTTCAGGACATGAATAATGACTATTTATTTATTAAATAAATATCACTGCATTATTCTCTAATAAATATATAAATATTATATTTTCTAAATATAAAATAAATATTTATTGGTGATGAAACATATATGAATAATTAGTATACCAGATAAATGAATAATATCTATTAATTATGTTAAATAATAAATAATATACTATTTAACTGTTATTCTGTATACACTTCGTGTGTGACCCTCTAGGCCCCTTTCTAAGTGGCATTATGCGAAGCAGACTAAAGTTCAAGTTTAACATCTAGCAACATTCTAAGATAACCATGGAGAAAAAATTTAATACTACAATGACTTGATACCTCATATGAATGCTAATGTGAAATATAATCCCTTTATAATGATGTCTCTAATCAACTAGGATGCTTGTTAGTGCCTTCAACCTATGTGCTCGATGTTTCTTTCTTTGAATTTATAGAAATTGGACTTGCTTATAGAACACCATGACCATGGATTTAATTAGGCTATATAATTTCTATAAAAGAGCATGAGATATCAACTTTTGGTAAATAATAGATAGTAAAATTCACTTCTCACAATATTCATTAATGTAATATTACTTGTGACTCACCCAACGTATCTTACCTCACCACGAACATATGTCATCACAGTTTTTATTAATATATCAAATTATCAAAATCATAATACTTATTAATAATAATATTAATGTCTAAGGATCAATACACACATCCTCAGATAGAAATATCCAAGGACACATATTAATGTGGATTTCCTACTAGACGGTCTTTTTGTCATAATATCCTATTGGATTTTACCAAGGAAGTACACTATGAGAAGGTTCCTCAAAATCCTTTGAGTATCCACCCCAAATATCATATTTCATTTGAGTCCCACAAATGATATCATCTAGTTATAAAACATATATTAATAATAGTTTTATAGCACTTCTAAGTTCTCATCATAGCATAGAAATGCTCTAACCTCTTAATCAAAACCTACTCTTGGGACATTATGACATACAATATTACACAGAAGAACAATCATGATGTGATAATAAGTTTATTAATATTCAAAACTATGAATATGTGTAATCATAAAGTACACAGAATTTGGTTCCTAGTCACCAACTCATATAGACTCCCGTATTCGCTAAATCAAACTATTAACAACCTTTAGTACAATAATAATAAAATAATACTCGTTGTTCTAATAAGATTGTCCTTCAGTAAAGGGGTCCACCAAGTTCTCTTTTGTGGGTACTCTTCTTACTACAACTTTACCGCTTTGATATAAATCTCCCAAGAGGTGATACTTCTAGAGTAAGTTCTTTGTTTGTTGGTGTGACTATGGGTATTTTACAAGATCCACTATTGTATTATTGTCACAATATAATGTGATATGATCTTTAAAACTAAGTACCAAAACAAGATCCAATATAAATTTTTGAATCTAAAAAATTCCTTGGCTACATCATATTCAGTTATATACTCAAACTCCGCTATATAATCAACAAAAACTATCTTTTTTGAACTCTTTATGATCACATATATTCCATTGAGATAAAAATTATATCCTGATTACTAATTTAAATCATTCTAATATATTTAAAAACTAGCATCGGTATAAACTCTCATGACTATCTCTTAGTCTCCTCCATTAACCATGTACATATCCTTAGTTCCTTTTAGATACTTAAGGATATCCTTAATAGTAGTCCAATGTTGTTCTCCTAGATCTTCTTGATATCCACCTACCATGCTCAATGCATATGCAACATCAAATCTAGTGCATAACATGGAATAAATGATTGATCCTATCACTGAAGAATATGAGATCTTAGTTATTATCTCATTCTCATGTTGTTTTTTAGGACAAATTTTCTTAGAATTATGTAAACCATGTTCCATAGGAACCAATCCCCTATTAGATTGTTCCATAATAAATTTTTTTAGTTTCTATTCACAATATGTACTTTGACTTAGTCCATGAAGCCCCCTAGATCTATCCTGAATGATCTCAATCCCTAGAATATAGGATTATTGACATAAATCTTTTATAGAGAAACATTTTTTTAACTAATCCTTAATAGATTGTAAGACTGGTATGTCATTTCCAATAAGTAATATGTCATAAACACATACTACTAGTATAATGACCACATTCCCACTAAACTTATTGTAAACATAGTTCTCACATTCGTTCCTTGTGAAACCAAATTATTTTATAGATTCATCGAATTGAATGTTTAATGACCAAGATTCTTTCTTCAATCTATAAATGGATCTCTGTAACTTGAAAACAATTTTTTCATGTCCTGGAGTCACAAACCCTTTTGGTTGTTTCATATATACGTATTCTAGAGGGTTTCCATTAAGAAATGCAGTTCTGACATCCATCTTCAAAATCTCATAGTCAGGGTAAGATGCTATAGAAAGTAGAATTCTGATGGATTTAAACATGGAAACCGATGAAATGGTTTCATCGTAGTCAATTTCTTTATGTTTTTTAAACCCTTTAGCAACTATCCTTTCTTTATAGGTATTTACTTTACCTTCCAAGTTCAGTTTCTTCTTGAATACCCATTTTCATCCAATGAGATTTACATCAACTGGTGCATTGACTAAAACACAAACTTGGTTCTTATACTTGGAATCCATTTCAAAATTCATGGATTCTTACTATATCATACATTCTTATCTATCTAGTGGATCCTTGTATGAGAGAGATTCATCAATTTCAACCAGAAATGAGTCACCAACTTTAGTGACTAGAAAACCATATCTCTCTGATTATTTAACATCTCTTACACTCCTACGCAGTACTTGTGTATAAATAATTACTTCTTAAACAGGGACATGTGAAATATTTTCATATACCAACTATTTTATACATTGATCATCAACTTCATTGAAGTAAATATCTCTCCCACTATCCTTTTTGAGTATGTTCTCACTCTCAAGAAAAATATCTTGTATTTCTATAATCACATTCTTGTATGAGGGGTTGTATAGGTAGTATCCCGCTATTTCTTTGGGATACCCTATAAAGATAAACTTTTTGCCTTGGGGTGCTAGTTTATTACTTGAGAAGGACTTAACAAATTCCCCACAACCCCATACACATTTTATGTCACAACACTGGTTTCTTTCCACTCTATAACTTAAAGGGAAATTTGTTTTCGACTTTAGTTGGTACATAGTTTAATTTTCATACCGTTGTTTTTAATGAATATCCCTATATGGATAATATACGATTTTCATGACTCATTATCAACCTTACCATATCCAACAAGGTACAATTCCTCCTTTCACTATCATTGTTCTACTGTGGTGTATAAGGTGGAGTGAGTTGAGATAGAATCCCAAACTCCCGTAAGAAGTTGATAAACTCTTAGTTAGGATATTCACCACCTTGATCTGATCAAAGTGTCCTTTATATTCTTTCCAAGTTTATTCTCTAATTATTTCTTGAATTCCTTAAGTTTCTCAAAGGAATCAAACTTATACTTCATTAAGTATACATATGCATATCTACTTAAGTCATTAGTGTTAGTTATGAAGTAAGAATATTCACCTCTAGCTTCTACTGGAAATTTTCCACAAACATCAGTGTGTAAAAATCCTAGAATCATTATGCCCCTTTCACCCTATCCACAGAATGGTGATTTGGACATTTTTACTTGTAAACAAGCATGGAATATTTCAAGAGGATTTAGATTAGATGAGTCTAAACAACCATCTTGATATAGCTTTTTCGAACGCTTCTCATTTACAATACTAAGATGGTTATTCCATAGTTGGGTGTTATACGATTCATGTGAAAATGATTCATTATCAATTTACAATTCTTGTTTGTCATAATTTAATGAATAAATCCCATTATTTATATATTCTATACTATAACATATGTTTTCACTATAAAAGAAACAAATTTTATTTCCATATATTAAAATAAACCCATCTGTATCTAGGAATTATACAAAAATTATGTTCTTGGTAACTGTAGGTACATAATAATAATCCTTTAAAAAAATTCCCCTTGGAATTGAAAGCTGGTAGTCACCAATGGTTATAGTATCCATAATTACACCATTAAAATCTTTCAGATACACCTCTTCTCTATAAACTTTCATAATCTACTTTGTTTCTTCATTTGGATATAGATGTGAGCATCACAGGTTGTATCTAATACATAATGTATAGATATTGAAATATTATACTCTATAATGAATTAACCTTTAGCTTCCCCTAGCTTCTAGGTGCAGTTCCTCTTCTAGTGGCATGACTTTCCACACACAAAACATACTACCTCTTATTCCTTACCCTTCCTTGGTATCTTCTTCTTCTTATAATGATGGTGCTCAGGAAATTTATATTATTTATAGGTCTTGGGACCATTTTCCTTGTTCTTAATTTTTTTATTCACCATAAATACCATGGGTTTATCATGCCACATGTCCTTATACACTTGGATAATCAATGTAAGTAGTTCTAAAAAAGTCTTATCATTATTTTTCATATTGTAATTAATAATAAAACATGAAAAGGTCTTGGACAGTATTGAAAGTATGAGATCTGTACACAACTTATCCGTGAATTTAAACCCTATGATATCTATGTATTTAATGTATCATATAATATTGACTACAAGAGGACCATATAGAATATAATATCTAAGATTAGTTGTAAAAAATGTATTATAGATCGCATACCGCTCTTGTCTTTCCTTCTCTTGACATAGACTCTGCATGTGAGACATCATTCTATAGGCATCTGTGGCATCATGTTGCTTCAAAATATCACTGTATATGGACAATATTATGAAACACTAAACTTATATATCATTATTTAGATATTTCTCATAGAGAGATAGTTATTCATCACTTGTCTCATTAAAAAACGCAATTAAAAAACGTTTTTCCAGTATATACAATTTCCTTTCATAACGAAGGATAACACGTAGACATCTTTGACACTCTTGGAAATTAGTGTCGGTGAGATGGTTTTTCTTCTCATTTATGGATTTAAATGAAATGTTTGATGTAATTTTTTTCTATTTATACAAAATATGATTAGAATAATTTTAGTACCTTATCTAATAAAATTTAGACAAACAAATAAATATTATAATCATTAGTTACCCACTATTTTATAGAAACCCAATAACCCTCACCATTGGATTTAAAATATCATATTTCTTGAACATACTAGTGTAAATGATACATATTTACCTTATAATTACCCCAACATCGGTTGTTCAACAACTTGAATGGTTTTAGGTAGGAATTCCAAATTCCATATACATTAACTAATAGTTCCTTGATCCATTTAGTGGAATCCCCAATCCTGAAATACTAAAATGGGTTTTCCTCAATATTTTTCTCTCAGTTATATGAATTTCTTCTTTTGATGTTAGCCCTTAATGTGAAATAAGTTAAGTCAACCCAAAACTTCAAGTTATAAGTCCCCAATAATTGAAATCACCCCAACTTTGGCTAGTCAATCACTTTGAGCTATGGTTAGACTTTAAATGAAGTAGTGGAAGACTATACTAACTTAATAAATATAATTGAGGGATTTTAACATTTTATTCATAAATTGATAATTATTATCTTTATTACATGATTTTTAATGTTAAGTGGATTTAAATAAGTGATTAACCATGCCTTAGGTGGTATTTATGCATAATCCAATCTATTTTAGTTATATCTTGCATGATCTTAAATTTCATTAAATTATGTGATTTCAACAAAAAAAATCCATGATTAAATAACCATGCTACTTGATAGAAAAAAATAATAAAGAGTTATGATAATGAGATTATACTATTGGTTAGTTTATCTAGCAGTTGGTAAGATAACCATTGACATAGGGGAATACACTTTTAAACAATTAAGGTTTATGTTATAGCTTTCCACCTATCCACCAATGTATCTCTCATGGATTGGTTTCTCCTCAGCTCTAAACTTCAATTACATCCACTAGCTTGTGAGATACATCCACTATATATTCTTTTACTCACATGCATGTGAGGGGGAAAGTGTTTACATAAAAGAAACCATGGTCACACATGATCTACATAGTAATAGGAGAGAAGGAAAGCAGAACAACAATTTTTTGTAATAATAAATTAAATGAAACCAATCACATACAATGATCTGGTCTAGCTCATGATCATCCAAATTCATGTAATGAATTTTTCATTTAATAAAACTAGAATTCAATTCTTAATCACTCTTATTTAGGATTAATCTCACTCAAATAAAATAATTATCATCTCTAATTAATCAATTATATTATCTTAATTATTATCCAAATTTCCTTTAGATTCTCATCCATTATAATTATAAAAAAAATAGGTAAATTTCTTTAAAATTTATTATGTACATAAATGTACCTTGGAGGCAATGTGGTGAATACCCATCCGAATATACCCAGCATGTATTATACTCGTATATTTTTTACTCTTGTGACATATTGTATATATGACTTATCATGTGCTTTCACAATGTTTACGTCATACTTGATTACATGAATTACATGATGTTTAGGTCATATGTTATGCTTGAATGTATGTAGAGTAACAACTTGTAATCAAACTCATACATGATATACAGATCTGAAAATTACGCAAATATTAATTTAAACACACACACCCATATATATCATAAAATTGTCACATGGCATGTCTTATATTTATATACACAAGCAAGTACATGTCTCAAGGTTTACACAATATAATAAATAAATTTTAAATCTATGTAATTTGATATATGTACACGACATGTGCATTTTAGCTACAAGGCATTTGCATATCTTACCATCTATCTGACGTACATGAAGAAGGACTCAACGTGTAAATCATACCTCAAAAAACTAGAGTACACAGCATTTATAATGGGTTACATGCCATGTGATATCCAAATTACATAGTCAAAAATTAGGTAGGCCATGTATAGTAATACATAGTCTGTTTGTGACTCAAAGGAACTACAAGCCGTGTACATGGGATACATGGTGTGTACTCTGGTTTACCATTCACCAACAATTTTTGGTCAACATACATTGTAATAATTTACTATACCACGTTTCATCAATACGCATGATTTGAGTAATTTTTAAAATAACTCCTGGTGCATTGAACACAAGTACAAAGCATGTAATCCTAGTTACACAACATGTACTGCTGTGTTATCCAACAAAAATAATCAGTACCACTGGATGAGTTCATCAATTTTATTTTGTTCCTAAAATTAATCATATTGAATTGATCTATGAAAAACAAAGGTGTAAGAAGCATATCACTCGATTCATATTAAAAGAATGAATAAACATCAATTGAAAACCAAAATTAAAATTCGTAAATCACCAATAATATTTAAATAATTATAAATAATTATCTGACTTCTCTAATAACATTTTTAGGTTCTAGATGCATTGGAAGAGTGCGATAGGGTTTTCCCAACTTTACTTTTTGTCATAATAGGTGATCAATTTGAGATTTTTAGCATGAAGAATGTATTAATCTAAAAAAATTAATCAAATATTATGGACAAGGGTAATCAATCTGGAACCAAGATACAATCATAAAATATTATTTATAATCAATTTAATTAATTTATAATTTCCATGAATGAATTCCTTCTTCATTGATGGATCTAGAAATAGATCTGTGTTACCCCATCATTGTGTTGAAGGAATAAAGTGTAGATTCCCTCTATCGGTGTTCCACACATGTTCCATGAATCTCCAGATGTTGTGGAGGGAATCTATGGTTTCTATCATGACAGATCTTTACACTTGCACTGCCTACCTTTGATATCTTCAAGAACCATGTCTAAAGTGTTCTCATTGATCTGGTGAAGGAATATTGCTCTTTATTATTGGGAGCATTTTTATAGTAGGTATCTCTTTAGGGCTAGAGAGAATTCTCCAATTCCATTATACACAACCAAGATAAATGAATTATCTCATTGAGAAAATAATATAATTTGGTTTATATATCACTAGGGTTAAAATAAAATGGTTTCACAAGTTCCCTTTATTATTTATTCAATCCCTATGGTACCCCATATCAAATAATAATATTATTATTATTATTTATCTACATGCGCATAACTGGAAAATTACATTAAATAGTATTTAGTAAAATAATATTAAATATTTATTATTTCTCACCAAAACATTAAACTTAGTATACCATTCCTCTATTATATTTATCGGGTTTTGAATAGTGACAATTTATTTATGAAATAAATATCAATGCATTAATTACTAATAAATATATAAATATTATATTTACTAAATAGAAAATAAATAATTATATGTGATCAGGAATACATGAATAATTATTAAACCACATCTGGGAATAATATTTATCAAACTTGTTAAATAATAAATAATATTATATTATGTAACTGAGATTCTGTTTACACTTAGTGTGTGACCCTCTAGGTTTCTTTCTTCGTGGAATTAGTAAAAGTGTACTAAAGTAAAAGAGAAGTGTCTAAAAACATGTCAAGGAACCCATAGAGAAAGAAGTTAATGCTGAAGTGACAAGATACCTCATATAAGTGATTATTGTGTAATATAATCCCTTTATAACAATATCTCAAATCATGAAGGTTTCATGCTAGTTCCATCAACCCATGTGCTCAATGTCCCTTTCTTTGACTTTAAAGAAATTAAACTTTACTATAAAACACCATGTCCATGTATTTATTTAGGTTATATAATTTACATCAAAGGGCATGAGATATAAATTTCTATTAAATAACAGATGGTAAAAATTCTTTTATCTTAAGATTCATTAATGTAATTTTACTTGTGACACACCCAACATATCCCACCACAACGTGAACACATGACATCATAGTTTTCATCAATACATAAAAGTATGTGACTCATAATACTAATTAATAATAATCTTAAAGTCTAAGTATTAATAAAAATATCTAAAAATAGGAATATCAAATGAGACATATGAATGTGTATTTCTTACTGGTGGGTCTCATTCTCATAATATCCTATTGGATATTACCAAGAGTGTACACCATGAGAAGGTGACTCAATGTCTTATGAGTATCCACCCATAATAGTATATATCATTTGTGTCCCTAAAATTATATCAACAGGATATAGAACATATATTAAGAATAGTGTCGTAACACTTCTGGGTTCTCATCAAAGTGGGGAACTACTATGAACTTTTAGTATGACAACTACTCTTGGGGAATAATCACATACAATGCTACATAGATGAACAATAATTATTTTGATAGAAATTTTATTAATATTAAAAACTATGAATACATGTTATCATAAAGTACACAAAATTTGGTTCTAGGGAACCAAGTCCAAAAAAGATTAATCTGATATAAGGCATAATAACTCCCTTGATTTTGTTAACTTAATAGTATTAGGTTAGTAACTATTTAAAAATGATTTTTAAGTAATTATATTATATATTTTATTATAATTTTACCTAGAGTAAGGAATCAAACCACTTTATAATAGGGAATTCCAGAATAATAGATACACATTTAACCCAATAAGCCTCAAGAGTTTGAAGAGAATGAAGGATCCCATCAATCCTCTATAACCATTCCCCTAACGTTTTAATAATCACTTCAACAAAAACAAAAAACATTAATAGGGAATCATATGGGTTTCATAAAACTATAAATATTATAAAATAATTGAAACTTTAACAAAATGAAATAAAAAAATCATAACTATATAAAATAACCAAAATTAAAATATACATCACAAAATCATCTAATTATACTATAAAATTCTCATTAAATCACTTGAAAAAAGTAATAAATCCCAAATTATGTAATATATAATTAAAGAGGAAAAAATTATAACATGTTTTATGGATTCCCAAATTGAAAGGTTTAGGTAGCATGGTCTCTGGATCATGTATTAAACTATGTGAAACATACTAGATTTATAATTGTGAGGTATACATTCTTCGGGAAGGAGGATACCATGGTGATTTCTAAGAAAGAGGAGAGCTTGCACATTAACAGGTGTCATTGATACTTTTTGAAGGAGGTTTCACTTCGATTTAATGGATTGTGTTTAGGGTTAAGAGGGTAAGAGGAATTTGGGGCTTGGGGAGGGGGATAGTGGGGCTCAGGGAGACGCAGGGCCTAGGGGGGTATCAGGTGGCGAGGCTCAAAGAGGGGTGGTGGGACTCGAGGAGGGGTTTGTCCTTGGTGGGGGGGGGTCAAGGAGGAAGATATTTTTGTTTTAAGTTTGTTGATATTTCAAGGGGTTTTTTTATAAACTTTCATTAAATAAACATTAAAATTTTTTGGGCCGTTCTCACAAACATACACTAAAAAAATGCCTTTAAATATCATAATTATTATAGTGTTTATACTGCATATATATATATATATATGTAATACTTATATTAAATTTTTTATTATATATCATTATTTAATCCCTAAATAATCTGAGGAATTTATTGATTTATATCAGTATCACTCCACTAATGCATCTATTATGTCTCACAAGATTTTTTTGTAACTCATTTCTATTTCATGGGGGAGTTATGTTAGCCATTATATTAAATGTATGATTAATTAAATTAAATTATTTTAATTTTTTTACATACTCATGTACATATTTTTATTTTATAAATGGATCTAAAATTAGACATTCCAATAATGAATTTGGTAATGATTGTATCTTATGGGATTTTATATATATTTTATAGGTAGTAAGCCTAACACACTATGTCATGACATCTTAGTAGTGAAACTTGTCTTATATTTATGGTCAAACGTTATTATTCATGTTCCAAATTACTATTATATATCCCTATGATATGATTTATGTTACACCCTTCCCCATTATGTCATTATACCTTATAAATATTCTCCACTACATGGTTTCTTATGATTATCCATTTATTTGGTTATTTGATCACTGATTTCCATCGATCAGCGTCCCCATGAGATCATATATATATAATATTATTATTATTATTTTAAAAATCTATTAGAGGAATATGAAAGAAGTGTTAAATAATTTTTTATGTTTTGAGAATGTATGTTATGTAATAAATTTCTAATCTTTATGGACATTAGAACTTAAGGTTTTTGGATGTGAGTTATTATAAAAAAATATTTTTTTTTATTTATATAGAAATTATATAAAATTATGTTTTTGAGCTATGGGTCATTATGGTTCATATTATAGAATGGTTTAGTGATTTTTAGGGTTATACTTGGGAGAATTTTTGTAAATATAACAAAAAACCTATGTTGATAAAAAAATATCATAAATTAAGATATATTAGTGATTTATAGATAAATATTTTCAATTATAATTTTTTCATATCTATTTTATTTATGAAACACCAACAATACTTTATTTATGTATATATTTAGAGTTCATGTGATAATATAAATATTTATAAATTTCACTCGTTAACATTTGTAATTTTTAGAGGTAAATCATTGACCATGGTAATTTGAGGGGTGAAATAGTTGTCTTAGTTAATTTAAAAATTAAATTTGGGTGCATCTTTGTGTTCAAAAAGACATGTTTACCCTAGGGTATAGATTTTATGGGAATTTGGGTTATTAATGGAATATGGGAGAAATTTTAGCAAGATTCATGGTAATTTTCATAGTTTGAAGAAACAATTAATTTTAGAAAATCTTGGGCAAAGAGGATGTAATGGTCCAAAAAATCCTAGTTTTGGAGTTTGTGAAATTCAAATGGTATTTTAGTAAAATCACCCCAGTGGATAAAAGGGAAATTTTAACACAATTAATGGCCCCTATAAAGTATTTTTGATCATTTATCTGATCATATAATATATTTTTACGTTCATATGGAGGTTGGGAGAGAATCAAAGGTGTTTAATTTTTTAGAACATTTATTAAATAAAATATTTAATCAATTAAAAATCATATTTATTGATTTTCATTTTTTTGAGAAAAAATTTATGATTTTAAAATCATAACATGGGTTGAGAATTTGTTAATTTTGTAATTATTAGGAAGTGGTGTTTCATTCAACACTAACATAATTGAATTTTGTGCTCCATACTTTATCTAGGACTATTTTAGGATTTGTATATAAAAAAATTGTTTTTTCTCTTTCATATTTTGGCACAATTATCAAGGAAATAGATTTCCAAACCTATTATGGTTACCTTGAGTTTGGGACTCAAAAAATTCTTCTTAGTATCAATCATGAATTTTAATCCTCATTTTATAATTTTAATATATGAATTTTTAATTTATTAGAATAAAATTTTGTTAAATTAAATATTAATTCTTTAATAATATTCACTATGGTTAGAAATCATTCCTTACCGCCATTAGTTTTAGTAGTGTAGAAACAACATCCATGAATTTTTGGAGCATCGCAATCTGAATGAGTTGGGTGATGGGTGACTTGTGTTGGAGTGGCATGTTGTCGGGGAATCTATGCTGAGTTAAGATTAAGAGAGATTTGGGTTCAAAGGTCCCTCTAATAACAAAGCATAGGGTTTCAATCTGGTAAAGGAGTTGTAAATTTGATAGTAAATATTTCCAGTGTAAATTTTTCATTGTAGATTTTATTTATGCATCGATATAATTACATTCAAATATAAGTATGTACATAATAAACACCAATTCAATTTTTATTTTATTTTTAGATAAACACTCTTTTTTAACTAGGCTGAGAGGGAACCCTTTCATGGATTGGAATCCCTAGAATGTATATTCTGAAGGCCTAGAGGCACAAGCCTCAAATTGATACAAATCATCCCACCTTTATGTAATCTTCCCATGCCAAGTTTTATCTATAATACTCACTCTTATCCCACCCCTTGGTATGTGGTAATCCTGTATCCAATCACTCCATATGGAGCCACCCTCGCACCATCTTACACGCCACTTGCACTAGTAAATTCCTAGAGGCCTATAATTTTGATGACCAGGAGGTCATATGGACCAATGAACCAAATTCATGTTTTGAGAGACCATTGTTTTATGAGTAAAACCACCTTACAATACTCTCTATAGTTCCCTCATTACTACAATGCTATAATACCACGAAAATTCATCATCGCCTTGATTTGAACCTAGGTATGATGCATGATTACAGGGATACTTGACCACATTGGTAAGCCCCCAACTATAAATAAATGTATACATACATAAGTACATAAGTATATATATATGTACATACAAATACACATATTAATAAGTATATTTTAACACATGAATGTACATACATTTATATATTATTATATGGAAAATTTGCACGGGAGATCTGTTGTATATAGATACATACATACACACACTTATATAAGTATAAGTTCTCACAAATATATATATATATATATATATAATTATATACAAATATAAGTATATATATAAATATATTATATATATGTGTGTGTAGACTTCTGTATATGTATGTACGTGTGAATGTTTATATGTATAATTTTATAAATATTTATATATGTATATTTTTATATATGTATATTTTTATATAATCTTAATAATATATATTAATGTTCTTATATCAATATGGATTTTAGGTATGTATGTATGAATGTACCTATATGTAAATATATGTATCACTAAACAAAAATTGGTATTTAGTGGTGGGTATTTAGCCACGCTTTTGAAAAGAACTGATAAATGTTCTTGTTTAATTTTTTTAGCGACGGTTTTTCCAAACCATCCCTAAACCTCTATATTTTTTTTGTCAATATTTCATTTAATTTCATAATTGGTGTTTAATTTTTGAAAACCATCAATAAATATATTAAGATTTTATAAAAAAATTATAAATTATAAAAACTTATTATTATATTTCTAAAAATATGTATATATATAAATATGTTAATAATATTTTATAATTTTTTATAAATGAAAAATATATTATTATTTATTATTAATTTATAATTAATACAGATAGTCACCAATATATATATCATGGAAAAAACATCCTCTGAAACTAATGTTCTAAGAAAATAAAAAAATTACATTTCAGCATAAAAAAACCATAACTTTTGATCCAAGAGATTGTTTATACACCATGACCCATCAAATAGAAGCATATGAAAATAACTAAAATGAAATTATATAATAATTTTGTAATAACTAATAATTAAAAATTCATCATTATTCTAAGGGAAGTTGAAAATCAAACCATAACATCAAACAAATCTGAGTGTCCCTTTAAGGCTCATGATATGCCAAAACGAAGCTTGCAATGATCTCAATATTGTTTAGAGAAAATGGGTTCTCACTCTTTATTTATCTTATTCAAGAAAGTCATAAAAGTCCGCTAAAACTAATTTTTTTTGTTGGGATACCATACTTTTCGAACATTAAATGAAATTTCAGCTTTGTTTAAGTGGGTCTTCTTATATCTTTTGGTCATCTATTATTTTATTCCATGGGTTTCCATTCATATTGATATGATGGTGCATCAATTATAGTGTTCTACCATCTTTTGTTGATTTATTATTTTATATATATATATATATATATCTCTGTGTGTGTGTGTGTAAATCTATATATTTATGTATTGTTATTTACAATATATATATTATTATAATAATATATTTTTGAATATATTTATATTTATTTCAATGTATTTATGTAAATCTTTCAATATTTATAAATATTTATATCTATATATATATGTTATATGGGTATATAAAAATAGATATTTATATGTATTTGTTTATATTTATGCATAGATATATTTATTTATATTTACATGTGTTTATATATTTATATTTAAATACAATTATAATTTATTATATACATATATATGTGTGTGCTTATGTATATTTATGTAATATATATGTGTGTTAATACAAATTTATGTAAATTTATTTATACTTATAGATTTTTATATCCATTTATGTATATTTATATACATTTATATATATTATGTTGGTCTATATATATATGTGTGTGTGTGTGTGTCTATTTATATTTATATTTGTTTATAAGATATATATATTAAAAAATATATTTAAATAAAGATATGTGCAATTATATTTATTTATGATTTATTATTTATTAAATATTAATTATATAATTATTTTGATTATTTATTTTATATTCATTATCCATTTTTATTTATTATCTAATATTAATAGTATTTATTTATTATTTTATCATTACAATTTTTTATTTTTTATTAATTAATTTACTTATTTATTTATTATTCATTAATTTATTAATAATAAATAATTTATTATTTATTATTCACTAATTTATTAATTAATTATTATTTATTTATTCAATATTTAATATTTAATTATTATTCATTATTTGTTATGTATTATCAGTTATTTCATATTTCTTATTTCTTATTTCTTATTCATTATTTATAATTTTCATTTATTATTTAATACTTATTACTCATGGTTTATGATTTATTATTTATTATTTATTCACTACTATTTTTTATTTGTTAATTTTTATTTATTATTTAATATTATTTTCTTATTTAATTATTTATTTTAAATTATTTAATATCAATTAATTAATTTATTAATTAGTTATCATTTATTTATTATTTATTATTTATTAAATATTGAATATTAAATATTAAATATTAAATATTTTTAAAAATAAGAACTAATATATAATAAATTATACATTATAAATTATAAATTATAAATTATAAATTATCTATTATAAATTAAAAATTAAAAATAATAATTTCTAAGTTATAAGTTATAACTAATAAATATTAAATATTAAATATTAAATAATAAATAATATACAAATGGCTTATTCATGGAATTAGAAACCAAACCCATGACTCAAAATTTATTAATAAAAGAAAAACATACAACATAGGGAATAGGTCAAACAAGGCACAAAATGTCCACACCCAAATCAGGAAGTCACTTCTCGTAATTCATTGTAGTTCCCAAATTCTTAAGATATCTTCCTCTTCCCTTTGGGTGTCAACCTCTCTACCTTGTCTTGGACCTTTGTTGGGGCTAATATTATTAATTCGATGATGATTCAGAGGATTCCTCCAGCATGGGGTGGATCCTGAATTTCTAAGATAGATCCTAAAAGTTCATCTCTGAGTTGGATCAAAAGCCATCTTCAATATTTTTTTGACAATGAATTCTGAATTATTAAACACTCACTATAACCGAATACATCCAGATCCATCATGGAAAAAATGACTTCAAGTTGCAATAAAAACCATTCTTTCACCACATTATTGAGGACATCAATAGGCCTTTCACCTTCTTGGCCCTATGGAGGAATGATAATAGAGTTTTTATCCTTTTTCGTGTCACATTCTTCATCTGAGATCTTTCCAAAATAGACATATGAATTTTTCATAAGATCTGAAAAAATTGATAGGTAAGTCCATTCCATATTATTAAGGTCAACAACATTTTTACATGAGAGGCTACAAGTTGGATGTTCCACCTACATGGGGTTCTTGATAAAGGGATTTTTTAACCAACTCAGATAAAATTATATATGATTTGGATTTCTAAGGGATAACCAATTGGAAACCCACTTCATCTATTAAAAGTTTCTTACATTTCACCAAAGGTTCTTACTTAGTCACTACAATGGGTGAATTTTCATCATGTGTGGATGCCGCTAGAGATCCCTTCTCTGACTGAGAAGCCTTTGAATGATCCTTCTCTAAAGCATTGTCAGATATTTTCTTGATTTGGGATCCATTTTTAAACTGTGAATGCATAGAGACATCATCATCCATTTTTTACTTTCCCTTGTATGCTCTTGAGGCTATAATCTGTTGTTGAAATAGTTGTTGATCATTTATCTCTTATCCAACTGCTTATTTCACTTCAAATGTTATTTCTCCAAATTTATCTCATCCCATGACCTAGAAGTCTATTTCCAACTAACATGCCTAACATGAGACTCTAAAGCGACCACTATATCAGTACAAAAAATGTCCATTTGCCCTCTCTAATGAGCATATCGGCCATATGAATCTCAGTGAGTGTAAATATAAAGATCACATACTTGTATGTCGAGAGTTCTCCCACCTTCTAGATAGGTTCACAGCCAACTCTACTAAAAATTTAGTTATTTATGATGAGATTCCATATCAAATGACCCGTTGTAGAAAATTGCATTGCAAATATGGTTTTTTATGAAAGACTTCCATAAAAAACCATATTTATGATGAAAACTTTTCCCATCAAAAATAGCTAACACATGGTATTTAAAAAATAATTATTTGGGATAATCTCATCGCTAAAAACATTAAAAAATTAGAAAATAATACTAATAAAATTTAATAAAATAATATTACTAACAATAATATAATATTAATAAAATAATTTTAAATAATAATAATAATAATCAAATAATAATAATTAAATAGTAATAATTAAATAATAATATTAATAATAATAATAATATAAATATAATAATTATAATTATAATAATAATAAAATAATATTGATAATGATAATTATAAAATAATAAAAAATTATAAAATAATAAAAACTATATTATTCACAAAAAATATATAAAAACAATAATAAAAAAATAATAATAATATAATATTGAATAATAATTTTAATAAAATAACAAATAAATAATAAATTAAGTAAAATAATAAAAAAAAATTAAATAAATAATAATGTAATAAGATAATAAAAAACAAAATATTCCAAAAAATATAAAAAAAAACACCCTATGTAGAAATATAAAAATATATTATTACAAAGTAAAATGACATTCAAATATTTTATTATAAAATATAAATATATCACTTGGTGGTCTTTTGGAGGAGTTGACATCACTCGGGGGTCATTTAGAGGAACTGGATGAGGTGAATGAGATAGTGGAGGGAACTCAATCCCTAAACCATGAGTCAGATGACACATGTTCCCCATCGTTTGTTCCTCTTTCTGTTTCTGCCATCGACGCATCTTTTCCTCCTACTTCTACTGTCGAAAAAGCTCTTCATGTTCCCTATATATACTCTATATAAGATCACTCTGAGCTCAAAATTTCTCCTGATAATGTGCATCATATGGTGATGACTCTCCATGATCTCCTCTCAAGTTGGACACTAATATCACAACTATCCCATAATAACTCCCAGCTGTCAATTGAGAGCCAATACCAATAACTTGACCTTTCTTAAAGCCATACTCGGTTTCCTACATCTATGATGCCTCATCCAATCGGTGGGCACTGGTTTATCCCTCATTCTCAGCTTGACTCTCAGTTTGTATTTAATATGTCATAGCCACATATGACTCCTTCAATTGCAATTTAAAATTAAAATTTTCAAAATATTACTTATAGAAAATTTTGAAACTCAAAAAGAAATTACACTAAGAACAATCTACATTGTTGATCACCTCTAGTCTCTCTAGTGAGAATACCACTATATATCCTCTAATAAATATTGTACTTCATAATATCGGGTTGTTTGACTGCCTATATGAATATATAATAAATATTTTACATTTAATGTTATATAAATTATTTTATAAAAAGTACTTACAATATTTTCTATATGTGTATTGAATATATGACTACCATCTTGATGTGTTATCTCTCATCTCCCCCAGTTTTTTTGACCTACCGATAATCTCCTCTAAAAATAACCACCCATATAGTATGAACATAATCCATCCCAAACCTAAGATTAAACATAATTAGGTCGGTGGGTGCAACAAGACTCATCCAACTCTGTCACTCTTGCTTTCTTCATTGTTTTTCTTATCAAATTGTGAAAAAATTGACAGTAAAACTCACACATAAACCCCTCCCATGCCTTTCAGATAATTCTTTACATGATCTCATCAATGGGATACCCTAAAACCTACAAATAAATTATAATATCACATTATTAATTAAATAAAATTTAAAATAATATCTTTTATTTATGTACCAGCCAATGATCGATCATGTGGTACTGAACATCCATGGGAATCTGATCCCATGTGACACATGCTTCAAAAAAATAATTGCACAATATAGAACTCCTCTATCCAACAACTACATGTGAAAATATATGAAAAAGGAACAATAATCAAACAATTAGTATATTAATAATTTAATGAAAACTAACTAAAATATATTGGTAAACATACCTCTACATGCATGGATCGAAGCCAATATGTGGACATCACTACGAGATAGGGTTAGGAATCATCAATTAGGGAAGACCACACCCCCTCCAAGTCCTCCCTAAACTGCCAGAAGTATGAGGGTTAGATGATCCAACATCCTACTCTTACAAAGGTAGATCAGCCTCTGGCAACTGAAAAAGCAAATCCTCATCCATCTGAAATATGGAATGACTGTTGTTATAAAACAATTAATAAAACAATTATATATAAAAATATAATACATTTTATTTTAACCATCATTTAACCATGTCAATATTCATTTGCATCCTCGTCTTCAAATCTGATGATATCAATGTGTTCATATTCCTCCTCACCATCATCAATTTCCCTATAAGTTTCAGTTTCATCACCTTTTTTCATTTTAAATTAATTTTTTACATCATTACCGTTATTGTCTCCATCTAACCATAACTATATGGTGTCATCATTGATATTTGTGTCTCTTCATGAAAAATATTTATTTGGAGCAGTCTCTTGAAAATTTTCAATTCCTCGCACTTCAGTAGAACCACATTCACTTTGAGTAAACAAATTTTTTTAAGATTTCATTTTTATTATTGTCCACTGATCACCAAGCTCTCTTAAAGTAGCATACTAATTTTCATAATAAATTTGATTTTCTTGATGGTATAATAAAAATGGTTCCTTTACTTTAGGAATACTTTTATATATAATATAAATGACTTCTTGGATCGCATGAACATGCACGCCTCTCTTAGTATCCAACCACTAACATTTAAACATTGTTATGCAATTATGTCCCAGATAACACAGTTCAATAAATTCTTCCAACATGTCATAAAATTCGACATAAATTTCTCTAAAATGAGATTCTTTCCAGAAAACACCACTATTCAATGTTTATTTATTCCCCATGTGCAAATGTATGAAATTGAAAACCATTCACCAGATATGAATTATAAGATTTAACTTTTTTGGATGGTGGCTTACTTAATACACATAACAAATTATCAACTTTATCATCAATTTGGCATACCTAAAAGTTTTTAAAACAATTATCAAAATAAAAATTAATAAATTTATTTTATATGTTATACAATATATAATATTTGTTACTAGTTTTTGAAACCAATTTGAAAAATTATTTTGTCGACGTTCTTGAAGAGTAGATGCTGTAATTTATAGAAGTTGTTTCTTGATATGATTATCATATAACCTAAAAATAAAATAATATTAATTCAATATAAAAAGAATTATAGAATAAGTAATAAAATAACCCATTGTAAAAATGGTCTCATTTCTTCACAACTGAGCAGAACATTTTTATGAGATCTGTGATGTTCATTATCTAAAAACCATTGTTCATGAACACCACCGAAGCCAAGTTTGGGCTGATTAAAAACAGATAATTCCATGCTCATTTCATAGTCAACACTTCCCTCATTACATTCCATTTGGTTATGTTTTGAGTGATATTCAGATTGAAAATAATGAGAGTGGAAAAAATAAATTTCCTCTTACATATAAGCTTCTGTAATTTTGTCTTTAATTGATGCTTTATTACATTATTTTTTATTCAATTTCTACATGCATCTCTCGAATGAATACATCCATCAGAACTATATTGGACCTCAACAATTTTCTTTAAGAAAAAAATACAATATCAAATTTCTCATTGAGTTAAAGAAATCCAACAGGAATATTTTTTCATATTTACATAAAATTAAAATAACATCTTCTTACAGTATACTTAGTGAATCGCGGTCTTTTTTCGCCGCACAAATTTCTTGAAAAAAATATGTTATATCTTTTATTGTATCCTAAATCATATAATTCAACACATCTATTAATCCAATTGATAGAAATTTTTCCATTATCACCTGAGAGTCATGACATTTTAATATAGTAATATGGCCATTTCTAACGCATCTACCCAAATTGGAAGCATAGACATCTAGAAGTCTCAAATTTTCAATCCACTAACAAAATAATAATCGATTTTGTTTTGATAGTGTATATTCCTCTTTTTTCGTAATTAACATCTGTGGTCTGAAATTTTAAAACAGTTTATGTTTTGGTTGCCTGTAAATTAGGGAAAGATGTAGTCATATCTTTACATTATCTTTGGTTTTGCTTAATGTTTCTAAAATTGTATGAAATAACTTATCAAAATAGTTCTTCTTAATATACATAACATCCAACATGTGGAAGACCAATAAATCAGACCAATATGGAAGATCCCAAAAAATGCTTTATTTTATGCAATTATGTTCATTCCCAAAGCCATCAATTTTCTATTTGTGTATTATTATCCCAAATGTGATGGGAGGTAATGAAGAGACAATTGATTTTAACTCTATATAATATATCATTTTTGGAGATCTATCTCTTTTAATTGTGCATTTTCTAAAATGATATTTTATTTCTATGAAAAGTATGATCAGTTGGAAGGAATCTGTGATGATAATTGAAAAAGCAAGGTTTTTTTCACTGATGAACATAAATGATTTGTTGTATCTCATACAGTATAGAAATTATTTTGAACCATGTGTACTCCATATATATAACATTCCATAAGCTGGGAAGTCACTAATTGTCCACATTAATGCAACTTTCAGTAGTAAATTTTTTTTGTGGCAACATCATATATACTGGCACCATTACTCAACAATGAATTTTACTCATCAATCAATGGTTCTAGATGAACATAAATATTCATTTTCTGATGTCATAGAATTAAAAAGATAAAAAATATATATGGATCCATCATCAACATCTAAGGAGGTAAATTTTACAGAGTTATAAAGACATACCAATATGAATACTACCAACTGTAAGAACCAGATGGATAGAAATAACCAGTAGAAATATGAAGCACACATTTCAGGTTTTAAAAGAAAAAGAAATATGCCCTTGTTCAAAAATTTTCCATGAATCACTATCATAGGGATGATTTAATCTTTTCCCAGTTGAAATATTAGTTTTGTGTCGAGACATCAATGTTGTGGTGTTCTAAGACATAAATAAATACTGCAATCTGGGTGTAAGCTAAAAATATCTCATTTATTTTATAAGAATCAATCCATACTTCCCTTTTTTAGCCTCTTTATACCTTTATATTCCACATGTGGGACAACTATCCAATGACTCATTTTCACCATAAAATAAGATGCAATCATTTAAACATGCATGAATCTTCTCATAACCAAGATCCAGATTAGGAACTAGCCTCTTTCTCTCATAAAAATTTATAGAGAATATATTTCCTTCAGGTAACATTGTTTTAACCAAAGAGAATAAATAACCAAAATAGTTATTCGACATTATATTATCATATTTAATTCCCATAAATCTTGCAAAAACATCAAATTTTATTATATTATAACCAGGATATAGGGCATCCTCAACAGCCCTAAACAAATCATAAAATTGATATGGTTCCAACTCAGAAGTTATATTAATATAATTCTAAGATTTAGTTTGTTGAAAATATGGACATTCCACATCATGTACTAAATTTGGAAACCGTGATGGATCTAGAAAAAAATTATTAGTATCTTCTCTAGAACTACGTTCACCATGGTGATACAAAAAAACATAATCTGGTTGAAAACTAAAACGTAATAGATGACCCACAACATTTTCAAATGTGTCAAACATCCTCAGAGCACTTTTTTTACAAGGACACTTAATTGTACCCTCTGAAAAAAATTTGGTTTTGATGAAGAAAATGATAAGAAAACTTCAACGCCCTCAATATATATAGGATTTAAAGAAGAACCACTTGGATTCATGTGTTTATTTATCTAAGTGTAGTCATATAATAATGACTGTTATCGACTTCCTTATTTTATTTTTCTCTAAAAAATAAAAAATTATTAGTTTTTTAATAATTTGATTTAAGGAAAACAGTATCCAAAAAAGAGAAGAAAATTAAATTCACTTTTATAAAAATTTATAATAATTTATATTATTTCATAATTATTTATTGTATATTTTTTAAAATTTATACTAATATACCCTAATTTATATTAATTTATAATAATTACCACAAATTATTAGTAATTATAGCTAATTTATAATAATTACAGGCATCATAATTTCCACTAGATTAGCTGTAGATCTTTTTTTTCAATAGCTCATCTCCTTGATAGTTTCTCCAACTTAAATCACTATGAAAAATATGCTTCAATGTACGAATATCCATTTTCTTTTACATGAGAAAGGATAGCAAAGATGCCTCAACGCACTACTCTTCATTCTAATTCATAAGAAAATAGATATTTGTACATCAGAGATGAATTTTCATAGTGATTTCAGTGGGGGAAAGTTATAATGAGATGAGTCATCTAGAAAAAGATCCTCTTTCATATTGAATTTAGTATGAGAAAGTTGCAATAAGATTAGCTATCAGGCAAAAGAGATGTCACCAGTCTGCTCGAAATTGTGCTAATTTATTAGTAATTATTAATCCTTTAGAAACTGTGTCGATTTATAACTAATTATTTCTAATTATTGCTAATAATTGCTAATTATTTCTATTTTTCATGATTTATTAATATTTATTTATATTTATTTATATTTATTTCTAATTATCTTTATTTACTTATATTTATTATTATTTGTTTCTAATTATTGATATTTCTTGCTAATTATTTCTAATTGTTTCTATTTATGGCTAATTATTGCTAATTATTGCTAACTATTTCTATCTGTTTCTAATTATTACTTATTATTGCAAATTATTACTAATTATTTCTAATTATTATGAACTATGACTAATTATACATATTTATTGCAAATTATTCATACTTATGGATAATTATTTGTATATTTTTCTTATTATTTGTATTTATTTATACTTATTTATATTTATTACTAATTATTCATATTTATTACTAATTAGTGCTAATTGGTGGTAATTATTTCTAATTATTTGTATTTATTTCTAATTATTTGTATTTATTTTTTTATTACTAATTATTATTAATGATTACTAATTATTACTAATTATTACAAATTATTAATAATTATTCATATTTAATATTAATTATCACAAATTATTACCAATTATTCATATTTATTACTAATTATTCCTAATTATTACTATTTATTACTCATTATTCCTAATCATTCCTAATTATTTCTAGTTATTCTTAGTTATTCATAATTATTTCTAATTTTTCCTAATTATTACTAATTATTGTTATTTATTACTAATTATTCATATTTGTTACTAATAATTCATATTTATTACTAATTATTTCTAATTATCCATAATTATTCCTAATTGTTCGTATTTATTACAAATTATACTTAATTATTACTAATTATTACAAATTATTACTAATTTGGACTAATTATTACTAATTATTACTAATTATCAGTAATTACTACTAAATATTACTACTTATTACTAATCATTACTAATATTTACTAATTTTTACTAATTTTTACTAATTTTTACAAACTATTACTAATTATTACTAATTATTACTAATTATTACTAATTATTACTCTTTATTACTAAATATTACTAATTAGTACTAATTATTACTAATTATTACAATTTAATACTATTTATTACTATTTATTACTATTTATTACTATTTATTACTATTTATTGATATTTATTACTATTTATTACTCTTTATTACTATATATTACTAATTATCACTAATTATTACAATGTATTACTAATTACCACTAATTATTACTTATTCCCGCTAATTATTAACAATTTCTAACAGTTACCAATAATTATTACTAATTATTTCTAATTATGTATAATTATTAAAATTTGTTAATAATTATTCTAATAAATACTAATGAATACTAATTAATAATAATTAGTATAATAACTATTAATTAATACTAATTAATACTAATCACACGTAATTATTTGTAATAATATATAATGAAAAATAGAATGATCTAATTCTAATGTAATTTAATTGCAGCTAATTAACAATAATTATAACTAATATAAAATAATATGAATTAACTAAAAAATAAAAGAAAGAGACAAATACATTAAAACTAAATCTTTTGTAGGATGTAAGACTTGAATATTGATCTGCTGTAGAATCATAAACATTAAAAAAATTTGAGATAAAAAAGGTATGTAGAGAGGGAGAGAGTGGTAGAGAAAGGAGTGGAATGAGAAATAATTAGATGAGGGTATATATAGGTTAGAGTATTTGCAATGGGTGACCCGTCACAAATACTAACCCCGATATTAATTAGAGGCGGCGATTAAAAAGGTATTTGCGATGAAACCCATCACAAATACCCACCTGTAGACATACTATTTGCGGTGAGAGACAAACCCCATCGCAAATACTAAAAAATGCCATTAGATATTTGGGACAGGTAAAAAAACCCATTGCAAATACCCTTACTGCAGTTTTATGCATAACCCACACCAAACCATTTGTGATGAGACCCTTTCCATCGTAAATAGCCCGTCACAAATATGACATTTTACTATAGTGCAAGCTTAATCCCTTATGATTGAACAGGTTTCCCACTAGCAATGTTATCATTAGGCTCAAGATCTACCGAAATATAATTACATATCCTTTGATCAGTGCTAATACGCATATCAATAATATGAGTATCAGTAAGTTTGTCCCTATCCCCTAAATCCACCTGAATATTCACTCCTCCCTGAGGAAAAGTCTGAACAACACCTTCAAGGCCTCCTAGAATATTGGATTTCATCATTCTACTCTTTTTAAAACAAGAATTTTCATCATGTCCATGTATAAAGAAAAATTTGCATATTATAGATCTCTTATAATTGGAAATATCTTGTCCTATGACCTTGTAGTCTAAGAAAAAATATGGAAATTATTCACAAACAATTCCCAAGTAAATTTAATCATTAATAATTGAGTGAGTAACTCTATCAACTAAGATAGAACAAAAGACCACTTTATCAAGAAACTAATCATAACGTCCAAATATGGCCACCTCTATTTCTTTATCCATTTTAATAGAAATCCCAATATACATTGCAATTTCATAGAGGATCTTAGGACTACAAAGTATCCGATTTAGACCAAATCCCTTGAACCATAACTAAACAAAATAATTTCCAACATCTTGATGGTTGGATTTATGATCCCATTCCTAGATGTGCAGTAGTCTCGACTTTAGAGAAATATAAAAAAATCTCCAAGCCCCATATTCAGATACTTCGAATAGCATGTGAAAAAACTACACCCCAATGAATCACTTTTCAAATTTATGAAGCCCCAAATTCCCAAAACATGATCAGTCAAATCCCCAATTTTCCATGACATAGATCCTCTTGACAAGATAAGGTGCAAAATGATAGAGTGATCCCCAATTTCAAATCCTTCTAAGATTGCAATATGATCATCCTTTACATGGGTGGATTTACCTTTCTGATGAATTCCACCTAGGACCAAACCTTTGAAAAGAGAGATGGAGGAATTGAGCATATGTTCATCAGACAAAATAGCCACTACAACTCCTTCATATATGAATTTCCTAGCTTTTAATCTTGCATCCACATGCTTGTGGGATTCAAATCATCCCTAAACAAGGAAGCTATCATCCGAGGAGTGGATCGATAAAGAATCCAAAATCATATATCCCTAACCTCCATTGTGTAGAAGATAGAAAAACGCTCTCCATCATGAGCTAATCATTTAATATATAATATATAATATATAATAACTTAATATATATATATATATGCACATGCATTTAAATATATTATATATATATATCAAAGTATATTAAAGTTTATTTAATCTTTACATGAATAGTTTTATAGAGTGTTAATTCTTTTGCAGAATAACCAAGAGGTAAGGGGTTTGAATACCAACCCCCATATATATATGCTTTATTTTTAAAGAAGTAAGTAATTAATAATTAATTTTTTAAAAAAAATTAAAATTCCTACTAAATGTCTAGTGAAAATTTTGAAATCAAATATGAAATTGGCTCATAATAAATAATAATATAAGTTTTTTGAAAAAAAATAAAAAACTACAGCTAAATGTTTCCCGACGATAATTGAAAACCCTTATGACATGTTTCTTAATGCCTCACTTTACGGTGGTTGAAACTGATGCAAAACGCTAGCACCCTCTTAAACATTTTTTTGGTGTAATGAAGAATTAACCTCATGTATAAAAATGAGATCAAATTCATCATCTTAATAGGGTCGAACATTAAAAAACTTGGCATATTGAGGACACATCAATGACTCTCACCTCCATTTAAAGTCACAAAAAATTTACAATAAGGTTCAGATATACAACCATAATAACATGGAAAGCAATGCATATAAATCAAAACATAATAAAAAAACAAACTCTATTAAACATCCTTTAGAAACAATCAATTCAAAAATCTTTAAAAAAATGTATAAACATCGCTTAAGAGAAAACACTATTATATCTAACACTTCAATAATTTTACATAGGCATTCAATCAACTGAAAATATGCACATACTTTATCTTCATGCATCTTAGCATAAATGATTACATCATAATAATTTAACCAGTTTACTTTGTTTATTAAAGTACTATCATTCTTTAAATTTATCATTAAATTTATACATTTTCTATTTTTATTATATATACTCATTCAAAACATGGAATAAAAAATATCTTGGAGCTTATTTAATTCAAAACATTCAGAACTTATCATTATTAACATGTCACGAACAAAGTAGATTATCATTCTTGCATAATAATTTACTAAAAAACTTAAATATATTACATACAACAATCCATTAATCCAAATTTTTGTGGGGTTCAAAACATAAAAATGATTTCCAAATAATTTCTTACTTACTAGACATGCATCACAACATTTCATATTAAATATAATTAAATTTCAAAGCATGATGATAAAAAAAGTTCACACAATCTCTTTCATTTAAAACATTAAAGGAAATTTTCAAAACCTTTTTTAAAATATTGTATCACCAAAAAAACCTTTTGTGAAAATAATTTCAATTTATTTTATAAAAACCAGGTTTCAAAAATAATTTCAGGTTTATAAAAGGACTACCATTTATTTTAAGGAAAAATTTTAGTACATAATCGATTTTCCAATTGAGTCTCACTAATATTACTAAACATATTGTCCCAACGCCTGAAATAAAATTCTAAATTTAACATACTCAAAATAAATTTTTATTTTCCAAAAATAATTTATTAATAATTAAATAATCGATTATGGTATATAAATTAACTAATTTAATATATCATGATTTAAAAAAATTAAATTATGCACTTATTACTATAATTAAAACTATAAGATTGTTCACATTAAACAGATTGATAACTGTATGGAATATAAAATCATTCCTAGCATGATGTCCATCCTACCATATTAAACATGATTTCCATAATAGCTTTCATATATTGTCAAGTTACATGCTTCCATTGAATTATATTTATTCAACTAACACAACTCTACTATGGTCTATACCAAGTTAATATCTACACATAGAACTTCAAAATTGGAGGGCACAACTTAACATGTGATATTTACCATAAATAAAATAAGAGGTTGGAAAAATCCACTTTATCTAGATATAAATTTATCCCATGTTTTTAAAAAAACCATTATTTACCCAGAGCACAGTTAGGTAAAAAGTATATGGGATTTAATGTTCTAATTATCATTTACAATAGGTGCATGTAATTACTTTCAAGGGGTTTAATTTATCACTACATAATATTAATCAACCAACACAATCCCCTAGATTAAAAGAAATTGACCTTCCAAAATCATACAAATCAAAGGAACCCATCTACCACACTAGGATATTATGTCCACTTTGGGATACACTGACTTGGACACATTTTTTTAAAATGCATCATGAAAAGACATGACCTTATGGGTGTAGTGTCCCCTATATTAATATACTTGATACCCTAACACATGTTTCCAACATAGAGAAATCCATTCCTAGGATGTAAGAACAGAATGACACAACCACATCATAAACAAAGTCACATGAACAACCCACATCATATAAGAATTGAATACATAACATATAGAAAAATAAATTTAATACTAGGAATGTAATAAATTAAACACATAACATAAAATATTACCTTTCCACAAACTTGTTCCCATATCACCTAGAATCAGTGAAGAGTATATTCATTAAAACTAAGTAATACATATAATAACCCCTTCCAAGGGATCCGAACACCACCACACCTGACCTTAGAGAATATTATAAGATGCATATGATGATAGAAACCCCTCCCCAAGATTATAACTTGAGAACACTAAGCCCATGAAGATAGTATTAGAATGATACGAATAAGGTTAGATTAATCATTTCCCCATACCATATCTCTACCTCAACACCAAGTTTAATGAATGATTTATACTAACCAAATTTGAAGACAATTAGGTGTGGGTTAGAAACTAAAGGTTGAAGTCATACAAATAGTCATGGATCATGGATTTAATAGGTGGGATTCAATCAAGTGAATAAGGTGGTTTCCCTACTCTCATCCTGATGGAATAGAAATTGAATAATGAAGAAAATTATTGCCCTTCACTTTAAGGGGATAATAATATAAGGGTTCGATGATCCATTAGGAAATTCAAACATCTTACCACACATCAATAAAATAACTTAGAAAGCACAATGTGATGGTAAAATATTACTGACTGAAAAGATGCCTTTCTGGACAATGAATTTTTTTTCCTGAAAACTGATATCATAACATCCCCCATAATACAACCAAATCATCACAAAAACTGTTGGAAAAGGTCCATCATTGTTGAGATGACCCACACAATATCATCATAACCATATTAGTTCTATCCTCTTTATAAGGGAGATTCAAACTGAAGGATATCACCAACTCATCCAAGAATCCTCTATCCCATGATTTAAAACAACCCCTTCATAATTTTATAGACTCTAGTGGTGGAACTCTTAGAGTTTCCTCTTTCGAGTGTTTTCATTATCATCTTACACTCTATGGTGATCTTTTGACACATCGTTATTAATGTTTTTTTCATGAACCTATTGGGGACATCAACCTGAAGCCACTCCTAGAAAAACCAAATGTTAGGGAATTCTAACATGATACACATATTATTTAATTTTAATTAATTTAATTCATTTTAACATATTTTTTATTATCTATCTAATTAAAATATAAAAACATTCAAGCATGATGCATGATTATCCCATAGGTCTCTACCCTTTAAGAAATATCACTTCACATAGATTTTCTACTAAACAAGATGAAACTTGTGTCGGATCACAAGGGTGCCAAAAATATCTTATCCTAGCCAATATCCCATGTTTATAACATGAACTAAACCCAAATGATTCTATTTCCCAACTGAACCATGAATCCTCACTAGTTCCTAACTCTATACTTCATAATATATTTCAATCATCACCTATGATAACACTTTTTAATGACCCCCCCCCCCCCCTCTAAAGGTACCCCTCCTATTTTGACAATTGATATAGAAAGATAATGATGATTAAGGCCCACCATTAATAGGAAACAAGTTGAAAACTAGCACCAACGGTATAAAATCACACAAATGAGAGGTTTTTTCCTCAAAAAGATTTGAGAAGTAAGAGATAAGATGAAAAAACCACAGAACAACTTATGATCATAATAAATAAATAACTCATCTCAATACAGGCTGTGATTTCAAACATAACTAGATATAAATTAAATGAAAATAAAAAAGAGATAAATCCACTACAATGACTATGAATTTCTAATAGCTCTTGAACCACTCCTCAAACTATTAATACCGAGATCACTCACTAGATGACTCCTACTAACCTAAAAATAGTTTATATATACATAGGGTGAGCATAACATGTATACTCAGTAAGATCCTCCCTAAATTCACTCCTAAAAAATATGAGAGAAGAATAATAAATTTCAACTAATAAATAAATCAAACTAACTCATTATCTAAATAGGTATACAATTATTTCCCCATTCTTACATGGGATAACTCACAGAATATTGCACATCCTAAGACCTCATATATTCCATAATTAATCCTATAAGAAAACACCCAGGTAACAATATTATACAACACACCCTATGTATAACATCATCACATACACATACACCATATAATAACTATTTTTATTTCTAGAATCCACCAAAACATTTGTATTATATACCATACCTTAGGACATCATAGGCTGTATATAATACACCTATAGTAGTACCTTGAATAATACATCTAGAATACATGCATGTTCAATAACATTAATTCATCCCAACTCACTACACACATGTATGGAAAATCACCATCATTAAAATCCATAGGTAATAATTTGGCCAAAGAGAGAGTAAGGGAGAGGGGGTAGTCTGCCATATGTATACTCACTAACCTAGATGTTGGGGAAAACACCCCCAGAACCACTTTTTGTCCAGTTTACCTTTCAAATGGGTGGGGTTCCTTTGAAATGATAAAATATAAAGAATATATATAACTCATAACCACACTAAGAGAAACAACCTAGCCTTAGACTCATCTTCCACTATCATATCACATGACACCCAACTTCCACTGCTAAAGTCTAGATATAAAATAAAAATACAAGTATCAAATTCAATATTTATTAATTTAATAGATATTACATAAAATTATTCTACTTTATTCATAAGATTAACACTTTAAACATCTCATCTAAGTTCCATTGAGACTATTTATTCTTTGATTATATTCCCAAGTATATCATCATCATAAGTAAGAATCAATAACTAACTCCATTCATTCATTAATTAATTTATCATTTCATAAACATATGGGTACTATAGGACTCAGTCTAATCTACCACATAAAATATTCCCTCATAGTGTATAGAATCAAGCTACATATTACTTTTGGAAATTGGTCATATAAATAACAATAACCTATTGGCTATCAATTAATCCACAAGCTGGATGTAATCATCAATAAGATTACCCCAATCTGAACTTTCCCCAACCACTATAGTGTCCCAAATCATTATTCATAACATCACATTAGACATATCATACCAATATCTTTACATTTTTCACCTTAGGCCACAATAAAAATCATAACCGGCTCCCTATTCAATTAATCTACCCTCAAGCCTCCCTTATATTAATCATCAAATCATTATAACCACACAAGTTTATCAATCAATCACACCAAGGCTCAAAATCTATATATCATAAATACTTATTAATTACATTATTTCACACATATTTTTTAAATGAAACTATGACCATAACATAAAGGAATTCAAGTCTTATGTAATCCAAAATTGTCTCATTTAGCCCCAATAAATGAAAATTTAACCAAAAACCTTTTTAATTCCATCTTGAATTAATTTGTTTATTCTACATGGATTTTTTTCATTAGGATAACTATATTAGTATTTAAAATTTTAGATCATCAACATAATATGCTCGTATAATTATATACATGTTTAGACAATTCCAATATGTGTACTAATTATTCTGAGTGAAACACATTAATTTAATTAATAATATCATCCATCATTAAAATTTTTATCCATTTAAATCAGTTAACCATGCTAAAAAACAATAATAAAAATACTTCCAAGTAGATAAAAAAACATCTAGTAAATATCATGAAGCAACAATAAATAGATTCAATCAAAAGGTCCCAATAAATAATTTCATTCCCAAAAAATAAAATATTAATTAACATTAACAATTGATAACCCCATTTTAATTATCTAATATCAAAAAAATTATAAATAATTATCATAAATTTTATTTAAGTAGTTTAACACTGTAACATGCTATTTTTTTATTTTATCAAAGAAATAATTAGAAAATCACATGAAATTATGTATTTATTTCTCTTGGATGATTTATAGAATAAGTATCAATATTATTCATTATAAAATTATTTTTATCAAATAAAATCTTAGAGTATAAGATAATAGGTTTTCTATCTCCTAGAAAATTTCAATCATTTAAAGTGTCAACAACAATATTAATAAAAAATTTCAATATGCAATTTTCCAAAAACATAATATAATCAAGAAGCATTTAAGATTCAGTTTATTAATATCAGAAATTAACCTACTCTTTCATTAATTCAACATCTATTTAAAATTATGTAATTTTCAAACCATGAATATCAAGAAGATAATACAACATGCAATTATTATGTAAAACAAACGATTTAAAAACAATATGTAATGATAATTATTTTTTCCCTTTTATTTATTGGTTATTACATAATCATTATTCTTTTATAAATAATGTAAATATGCAAACCTTGAATTATGTCAAAATCTAATAGTAATGATTTTATTCAAATAATTAAATTAATCAGTAGCATGCAGTAAAAATTCTTCTTCTTCGTTTCATATTTTATTATTATTCAATAATCATCAATGAAATTTATAGATTATTATTTTATTTAGGTAAATCAAACCCATTTAATAAAAGGAGAAAAAAAATTATAAATTTACACCTTAAAAAACAAATAGATGTCATAGATCCCATAACTCATAAAATAATCTTCATATGACTTTACAAAACAAAAACAGGGGGGAAAAGTGCACAAACAAGCTTGGGAACACCATAAGAAATAACTACAAACAACAGAAAGAGAGTTTGTGTGAATCCAATGGAAGAAATATAGAACATTTAGGCTCAAGTGGAAGTATCATAAAAAATTAGTGAAAAGGAATCATCATTTTATAATAAAGATACAAGATTCTATGGAAATCTAAAAACCACGACAAACTTCCTTAATTAAACATTAAATTGATTTCAATTACATTAACATAGAACGATTCATTTAAAGCATTAGAATTTAAAACAAGTAAAATTAATTAATATCCATTTGAATTTGGATTTAAACCCCTATTAAAATCATTAATATCCATGAATTGTGTTAAAAATTCATATTTTTTCATTCTTGATATTTTGGTAATTTTAAATAAATTTTTCATTTTTACCAAATGGGAAAACCTATCGTATGAAGGGAACTTCCACATGTCCATTGGGTTGATCAAATGAAATACCTAATATAATATAAGAGTAACCCAACTAACAATATAAAAACCAACTGACTACATTAAAAAATCAACAAATGGCATGAAAAAACCAACTGACTGCTTGGAAACACCAACTCACCATATGAACAAACCAACAAACTATATGAAAAAACCAATAGACCACATAGAAAAAACAACTAGATACATGAAAAAACCAACTAACAGGATGAAAAAAATAATTCCATGAAAAAAACAACTGACCGCACGAACAAATAAAACTAACCACATGAACAAACAAACTAAATGCATGAATAAATCAATAGACTACATGAACAAACTGACTAACCACATGAAAAAACCAATTGACCACATGGGCAGCCAAGTGATTATGAGAAAAAAATAGAAATTTTAATGAGTAAAGTAATACAAACTCCCCATAGATACCTCCAAACCTCAAGAAAAATGGGAATGGTTTATAATTATAGGACCTTACATATTTTATAAAATATTTATTAATTTATAAAAATAATTTTATCTTTATTTTTATTAGTATTATCCTTAGCATTGGTAAAGCTACCTATATTATCTATAAACTTAGAATTGATATAAACGTGATACTTAAGGATCAACCATTATGCATAAAGCCTTTATCCATGTTAAATCAACCAATTTTAGTGTTAATGATAACATTGATATTAATATGACATGTAATGGTTAACCATTATATATAAAACTTTTATCAGCACTAAAAGTTACACTAATAAAAGTTGGATTTATTAGTACTGATGATTTTTGTGCTAATAAAAGTATTTTTTATTAATGTTTTTAGTATGTGCTGATAAATCCCAAAAATATATATAAAATAAACCTAACATCATCTCTAATATAACCTATATTTCATTTCATTGAGGAATCCATAATTCTGCACCCCTTTGCATGGTTTTTTGAATCATTCCACTTACAAAATATGTGGTTTGAAATCTCTTCTAATAGTGATATTTTTGTGTATTTTTTTGAATTTTTCATCATGTAAAATTATTTTTCACTCTTCCATACCCCCTAATGAGTCATATATTTCATTATTAGAACTTTGTTTGCTTCAATTATTTCATAAAATAAGTAACATAGTGTTGTAGATATAGATTTATAGTTTATATTTCATATTGGTTACTGTTTGAGTAGAGCATTTTTTAATGAAATCATTTAAAAATGTCTTGTTAAATAAATAAGATTTTTTTTGGAATAATTTGAAAATGTATGTTGGTTTCATGTTATTTATGTAAGTATTTGATTGTTAAGGATTTTTAAGTAATAATTCTATGTTTGGTTTTGGTTTATTTTCAAAAAGGAATATTTTTTATATTCCATATTTTTCTACTAGAATTTTTATTGATGTTTAATTAGTTTTGATGATAAGAATATTAATTTGGGTGTTTAAGGATTCATTTGGTTTTCATTCAAACTCAAAAGTTAGTTATTTTTATAGTGAATTTTTTAAAATTTTTAATACTGGATTTTAGGTGATTTTTTTGACTTAATTGATTTATAATATTTATTTGTTATTAAGGATGTCTTTTCCTGATTTTCTTCATGGAAATGATTATTTTAAACTAATTTTACAATATTTTATGGTTATATGTTTATTTGAGTTGATAATGTATTCAGAACATATAATTAATGTTTGAATCATACGTAATATTCCCAAATATGAAATTTTTTCCATTTTATATCTGGACTATATAAATGAAATATATAGTTATGGGTGAAAAGTGAATTTTAAATAAAACATTTTAAGGGAAAAAATTACACAAGGTTATAGATTCACGAATATTAACAATAAATTTAAAAATTATTTATTTAAAAATATCATCATAATCAACTCTTATATAAAATAAACCCTATCAGTATTTATAAATTTTTATGTTTAATTTAGAAAAACAACAAAGTTATTGAAACCCCATATATTTAAGAACCAAATCATCCCATTTCACTTGTTCAAACCTAGTAATTATGTAATTATAAACACAATTCTTAACAAAGGTTGAGAATTATTTGTCGAATTATAATTCATCTAAGTTTAAGTGGAAAGAAATGACTTACATTGTAATGTATAACAAAAAAATGTATGATTAAATAATGTATATTAATACCATTCAAATTATATCTTTACAAACTAAAATTATATTTTCTAAAAATATTAAGATAAAAAACTAAATATTATTGAAATGTTAATTTCTTTTATAGAACCAAGGCCTAAGGAAAGTAAACATTAATTTTACATAGTCAAAATAATGTCAAAGGGACATAAGGAAAATGTGTGAAAAAACATTTATTTATAGATATTAAAACCATTTGGATATTTAAGAAATTTCTATGCATGGAAATATACAAATGGTAGTATGTAAGAAATTGAAGAACAAAAAATGACATGTTTAGTTCATATAACATAAAATTTTAAAATAAGAAAAGAAAATTAATTTACCATACACAAGAAACAAAAAAAACATAAAATAAGAAAAATTTATTCCTAAAGAAAAATACATTAAAAAAATTTATAATCCATATAAGAACATGAAAGTATATACTAACCATCCAATTCAAAAAAATATTATAACATGGTGGAATTTAATTATTCAAATTAAACATTAACATGAACAATAAAAACTTTACGAAAAACAAGAATTTTCGAAGGTTCCAAGTCATGGTTTAAGGAAAGAAATCATAAATAAAAAACCATCACATAAGTTGATATAAAAATCCTTTTAAAACCTAAAACATAAAGAATCAAGATATTATTGAAAAAAGAAGAATTCATATCCCATTATTATTTTATTTAAGTGAGATATACTAAATGTCTCTCATATGTATATATTATAATTTATAATTATATTTTTGGAATTTATACTTTATAATTTTCATATGTAAAAAATAACACATTATATGAAGACTGAAAGGAACCAATGATTTAGAAATGAAAATTCCTTTCTTATAAAATTTCATATAATCACATAAAATCATTACAAAATGAACTAATATGTACTATGTGACCTTTAAACATAATTTTTTCACTATTGTGTTTTAAATTTCGAAAAATGGTTATCTACAATTATGACCAGAAAGTTACTTGGAGCCTGATGAGACAAACCTAATTTTTAATGAATAGTAACATTCCCTTATGAATAGTAACATAACTTTATGAATAGTAATGAATAATAATCATCCAAAAAAATATAAACTTTACTCATGAATGTATAAATACAATTTATACAAGTTAAAAGAGAAAAAACAATCATAGTATAAGAATTAGTATTTTTATATGTCAAAATATTTTATTTAAAATCTTATGATTAATTTAATAATTTAAAGTGGAAATGTATTTTCATAAAATTTCATCATAAATTTTTAATTTATTTTCTTATGGTTATAAGATAATTTTATGGGACATTGAATAATTTTTCATGGTGTTATAAAATGATTTATAGTTTTAATGTTGTTTTTGTTGAATAAATTTTTATTTTATTTAAAAATTAAATTAAAAATATTTTAAAATTTATTTTTAAAAATGGATTTAATTTTTTAATTCTAAATCTTGAAAAATAGTTAGGGTGAATTTTTGGGATTTTTCTAAAATACTTGATTTTTGTGAATAGTAAAAATACAGTTTTGAGTTTTTTGTATGTTTAATGACAACATAATGATGAAATAATTAAAATAAATTTATGTTGAAATTGTGTGCAGTAAAATAAGATATAAGGTGTCCCAAGTGGCTAATGCCATGCGAAAATACCATGGGCAGGCCAATGGTTTTTCAAAAAAACCACTAATGAGGTGTCCTTTAAAATTAATAAAAAACTCTCGCAGTTTTACTATAAATACCCACTCTTCCCTTCATTTACTCTCATTACTAACACATAATCCTTGAAAATATGGTATTTTACCTCCCTATGAGACCTAAAAAAAATTCTTAAAGCCCCCAAGTTCCCAACCTTCATGTTTTTGGAGTTACTCCACAAGGTAAGGGAATCTACCTCCCTTTTCTTTTCTCAAGCTTTCATTTTATGTTATTCTTTTTAATTTCAATCAGATTATGTTAGTATATATAATTTCATATACCCATTACTATACATATTATGTAATATTGATGAGAGACCCATTTTTTCTCTCATCAAAACATTTTTTAAAATTTTAAGCGACACAGTTATGCTGCCAAATTCTCATAAAGGATCACTCAACTTTTCTTTTATTTTCAAGTTTATTTTTTTCCCTTTTATTTACTTACTTACTTTCATAAATTTTATTATGAATCTAGTACCTTACATGTTCTGATATGTTTTCATGACAAATTAAAAATTCTTCTTTATCTATCATATCCCATTATTTTATACTAAAAATGAACACACCATCCAAGATGGGCTGATTTACACCATTCAAGAAAGATGGGTTTTCAATTTCTGTTATTATCTTCAATTTTGGTAATGAAACAATTTTTATGGTTTAAATAGATCATAATATATGTATTGTGTCTCATATATGGTTCTTGAATATTTTTTTCTCAGGGTTTTGATTTATAAACCAAAATGATTTCGTTCTGTTCACAAAACCGCCAATTAACCCAAGCAGTTAACATTAAAAAAATTATATAATGATTCATATTCAAACCAAGTAACCAAATGTAATTTACAATCATGTAACCTCATTTATTTTAACTAATAACATATAAATACAATTATGTAAAACCATCCCCATTTTACATGATTCTACGAACATGAATAGAAGTGAATCGACCATTAGACCAAGGAAAGAAACGGACCTGAACAATAAAATTGAACCTCATAAAAAATCAAAAATCTTATGAATGAAATCAAAAAGGTGTTACAAAATAATTTACATATATAATAGGTTCTTGAATTATTAATTAATGAACCTAATTTTATTATTCAGGTCATTAATATCAAGTGGAGAATACCATCAAACTTAAGGTAATGGATCATCTCTATTTAACATTTATTCAAGAATGTCCTCTATGTTATGCCCTTTTGTGTATAATTACTAATGTTGGGGTATGATTTATCACATTCCCCCTTACTTCCCTCATGATTTATAATTGATGAGGCACCCCTTTATCTCCCATGAATCCCTCTTAAGTACACCTGATACCATGCCGATAATTCGTAAGGAATTCTACGCGAAGTGACTTTATTCCTTCAGGTTTCTCTATCTTTCTTTTTACCCAAATAAAGTTCTCTTTTATTTTTATGTAAAACTTCTACATGCTGTTTATATGCTCTAAAAATAATGTTTCAATATCCATCACTCATTCTCTTTCTATGATACACTACAATAAAATGGTGTTTTAGCGACGGTTTTTAAAACCTCTATGAAAAAACCGCCACAAAAGTTTTTATAATTTTTTTAATTTTTTTAAATATCTTCTAAATAAAAAATAAATTTTTTAGCGGTGGTTTTTTTTAAAAACTGCCACAAAATAACGACGTTTTTTTTTCAAAACCACCACAATTATTTAGAAAATTTAAAAAAAAATATTTATTATTTATCATTTTTCATTTATTATTTACAATCAAATATTTTTTATCCTTTATAATTTTAAATATTTTTAAAGTGTCAATTAATTAATACTTATGATTATTAGTTAATACTATTTTAAAATGGAAAATAAATCTTCAATAAGTAGAAGAACATACTTCGGCATCAAATGACCATAACTTCTAAACTGAGAGTCCATTTTATCTTCATAACCATTTAAATCAAAGTTTATCAAATGAGAGAAAACCAAGTGATATTCAAATCATGTGACAATCAAATGAAAAAAATATATTCAAAATTCAAAAGTCAAAAATCAAACTCAAACTTCAAACCGACAAAACTTTTACTCTAAGTGTCAGTTTGGGCTATACCACATATAAAATCAAAGCCAACAATGAGCTCTATGCCACTTAGGTTTGGTACCAATGATTTGAGGATTGTACCATTTTTTATTCCGCCAGAAAGGCCGATAAGGCCTCCGAAACAGAGGTTTTAGTTACAAACACCGATTTCTTAAAATTCAAACTGTTAAAACTTTTGATACAGCTGTTCGTTCGGCCAGTACCACATATCATATCGAAGATCATTTCATGATCTTTTATTTGACTAGTTATGGCACGGAAAAGGGAGTATCAGGTCATATTTTATGGTCATTTCAATGTTTTTAGGGTTTTCAGAAGTTCTTAACGTTTTATTGTTATTTTTTTATTTTTTTATTTATTAAGTAATTTAATATTTATTTCATTATTACTTATTTATTAATTATTAATTATTTAATTATTTAATTATTTTTTATCTATTATATATTTATTTATTTATTTAATAATTAATATTTATTTATTTATTATTTAGTTATTATACCCACATTAATTATTAATTTATTTTTAAATAATTATTTATTTATTATTTATTATTTATTATTAGTTTCTTATTTATTTATTTATTTATTTATTCGTTATTCATTATTTATTGATTTATTATTAATTATTAATTAAATATTGAATATTGAATATTAAAAATTAGATATTAATTATTAGTTATTAATTATTAATTATAAATTATTAATTAATAATTATCAATTATTAATCATTAGTTATTAGTTATTATTATTTATTTATTAATTATTTTATATTTATGTATTTATTTATTTATGTATTTATTTATTTATGTATTTATTTATTTATGATTCATTATTTATTCTTTATTCTTTATTCTTTATTCTTTATTCTTTATTATTTATTCTTTATTCTTTATTCTTTATTATTTATTATTTATTCTTTATTAATTAATTTTTAATTTACTAAATATTAATTTATTAGTAGTTTATTCTTCATTATTTATTTATTTATTTATTTATTATTTATTTATTATTTATTTATTAATTAAATATTGAATATTTATTAAATATTAAATATTGACTATTGAATATTAATAATTAGTTATTATTATTTATTTATTTATTTATTATTTAGTTTTATTATTTATTTTTTATTTTTTTATTTTTTTATTTTTTATTTACTAAATATTAATTTGTATTTTTTTATTATTAAATTATTATTTATTTATTATTTTTTATTTATTAAATATTCATATTTATTAATTTTTAATCAATTAATTATTATTTATTTATTAATAATTATTTATTAATTTATTAATTATTTATAAAATTTTAGATTTTAAATATTAATTCTTTATGATCAATTATTAATTATTAGTTATTATTAATTATTAATTAATAATTATTAATTATTAATTATTTACTATTTAATATTTATAATTTAGTATTTATTATTAGTTATTAGTTATTTTTTATTTACAATTTATTATTTATGATTTATTTTTTATTTTTTATTTTTTATTTTTTATTTTTTATTATTTATTATTTATTATTTATTATTTATTATTTATTATTTATTATTTCTTTATTATTTCTTTATTTATCTATTATTTATTATTTATTTATTAATTTGTTATTTATTTATGATATATTCAATTACTTTTTAATTAATTTATTATTTATACATTACTTATATATTATAAGTTATATATTATATATTATATATTATATATTATATATTGGGAATTATATATTATGTATTGTATATTATGTCTTATATATTACATGTTATATATTATATATTATATATATTTAATTGTTAATTATTAATTATTGATTATTAGTTAATCATTATTAATTAATAATTATTTAGTGTGTATTTATTTGTTATGTGTTACATATTTTTCCAATTAATATATATAGGTATAATTATATTAAATTTGATTTATTGACCACATGAAGAGCCTATTAGAGTTGAAAAGTCTTTGGAGAATAAGCATGAGGTAAGGGGTTCAAATCTCACCCAATGCATAATTTCTATATATCCCATGGGCATATGCATGGACACGGACTTATGCATGGATATGGGTATGATCATGGTAATAAGAAATAAATAAATAAATAAATTATGAAAATATATTAAAATAATAAATAATAAACAAATATATAAATTATGAAAATATATAAAAATAATAAATAAATAAATAAATTAAATAAATAACTAATAAATATATAAATTAATTAATGAATGAATTAATCTAATAAATAAATAAATTACGAAATTATAAAAATAACAATAAATAAATAAATAAATAAATAATGAAAATATAAAAAAATTAAAAAAATTAAAAAAATTAAAAATCATTTAGTGATGGTTTAAACCACCGATAAAAACCGCCGCTAAATCATTCTATGACTATTTTAAAAAACCGACACTAATTATTTCCTGACACACGAATTAGGAACAGTTTTCCAAAACCGTCGTAGAGTGATTTAGCAGCGGTTTAAACCACTGCTAAATGAAAAAAACCGTCGCAAAATACAAATTTTGGCGTAGTGATATACATTCTTTTAAGTCATTCCCTCCTCAATACTTCCCAATAAGCAAACTCATTTTAAGGGAAATTTCCAAAATTTTACCCAATTTCAAGTGCACTATATCCTCTATTTAAGCCACCATTATCTTTATAAAATCATCCTTTTACTATGAAAACCTTCTTGGTTCACTTTTGGTTTAATATAAAATATTGTTCCCTTTTCTATTTTAAAAGCTCTATAGTATTTCCTTAAAACCGCACAAAAATATTTTAATGCTAAAATTTTCCAAATACACTTCCTACATGTTTTCACTTCTGTTTGACATAACTTACCATGATATATGCCTATTTTACCTTATTAATGTCCATGTATGTTCTAATTCCTTTCTTACATGGTCACTTTCATGAAACGCCCATTGGTTATTCTTTATGTCATGACTGTGGTATCTAATTATTTCTATGGGCAACCCTTATGTTTGTGTAAGATTGATTATATATGATTCTTTATGTGGAAAACATATTCATGAAATGTAATATGGGTGCACCTGGATACGGCTATAATGCATTGGGTAAATTTATGTCTCCTGAGATGTTATGTGCGACGGTTTTAGTGGTTTTCCTTGGCTTGTGCTACTATGTGAAACGATCTTGGTAGTTAGCCTTGACTCATACTTAAGTCATGTTTTATGTCACTGCCACATTACAATGATTTCATGTTTATATATTACCATTTTTTATGATTAAATATGTTCCATAATTTTTTTTGTCATTATGTCATTCCTTCCAACACTTGTTCTAAAGCCTTATTCTTAGGTATACTTCTTTACTGGGATTTTTAGTTCATCCTTTTGTTCATGTATTCCCCAGGGTATCCTATGCAGATGTATGAGAAAAATAGATGATAGGATCTCATTATAGAGTTTAAATAAAATGGGTTTTTTATTATGTACCTAGTCCTCTAAGACACTAGACTTTATGGTCCTTGGCTTGTACTCTGGTTCATAATTATGCATAAAATCATGTAACGTTATATGTAAATGGATAAGGTCTCTATAATTGGTATCATAGGATGGTCTAGTTATTTTGGATATTAGGAATAGAGAACCGTAGTGAGAACCATAAGGATGAGACTAAGTATAAGAAAACATTTATAATTTTTTGTAATTATAGAGTAAGTGGTTTATCATGAAAATACATCCCTATCTAGAGACAAACAGGTAGAGGTGTCTCTAGCACATATGTACCTAGAAGTGAAAACTCTGACTAGGAGTTTCGGGCCTGACCCGATGTATCTTGGTACCTGACAAAGGGCCTTGCTACACTCTTAGTTTGACACTACTGGGGGATATGCCTTGGTAAATTCCTGAGATTGGTATAAACAATTTTTAAGGTAATGAAAAACCCATAAGAACATAAGTTAAGAAATAGATCAAGGATAACCTAGATTGAAACATATGGAATCACAAGTTAGGATATAATTCTCCATTAAAATTTTATCCACTTATGTTCAAATTTTATATTTTATAGTCAATATCTAAGTATTAATGCCCTCTAACTACATGTTCTTTTTCTTATCTATTGGTGGGAAATAGAAGAAAATTTTCCATCAATCAATGTGAATGGGAATGTGAAGAAATATCAAATTATATGCTTGATATGATGGGAACAAGTTCTCAAAACATCATGATAATACTTGCTCAGTTGGCTCATGTTATGAATCATAACATGAATCATGTGGAATGCTTTCCTCCTCTAAGAAAAGGGAAAGTTGTCGTAGAATCCTTCATGTGGAAAAGGCCTCCCATGTTTAGTGGATCTTCTAATCCATTCATCATATAATAATGTATTAAATCCATTGAAAAGATATAATTTGTCCTCTAGTGCTTGGAGGAATAGAAAGTTTCACTGTCGGTCTATCGTTTTGATAGTGAAGCTAATCAGTGGTGTACACTGATCAAGAATACAATGTCCCCAAAATAAATTTATTCCATGTATTGGGAGGAATTCAAGAAGATGTTTTTCAATAAATATTTTCCTCGAACCCTCCGTCTCAAGATGGAAAGTGAGTTCCTCAACGTCAAGTAGAAGGAAGATGAGTCCATCGGGGCGTATGAAGCAAACTTTACGGGACTTGCAAGGTTTGCCTTTGTCTTTTTCATGAACACTGAATGAAAGATGGATCGATTCATTTGTAGAATAAATATAATTCTATGAAAAGCATTGACAATTTGAGACTTTAACAGTTATGAGGAGATTTTCCGTTTTTCCTTAAAGGTTGAAATGGAGATTGGAGACTCTCAGTGGTCTCATGGGTCCAGTGACAAGAAGTGAAAAAATGGAGAATAACATGGGTGGTCCAACAAGAAAATCCCATGATGGGAAGAAGATCGAATATCTGGCGTGTAAAAGTTGTGGGAAGAAGCATCCTGATAACACCCTAAAGGGAACCAAATATTGCTTCAAATGTGGAAAGTTGGGACATCTGTCCAGGAACTGCTGAAGGGATATGAAAAATCATACTATTGTGGAAGTAGAAAGGAAGGTTTAGATAAATGCTCATCCAGTGGTGCAGTGTTACAACTAAAAGGAGCATGGTAATTATGCAAAACATTTCCCTAAGACAATTTTTTTAGAGGAAATCAAAAACAACCAACAAGGAAATAAGAAGGTAATATAATATCACTACTCATGAGGTGGATCCAGAGAATGATGTGGTGATGGGTACACAAGTTATTCATTCAAGAATAGTGAATGAACTATTTGATTCTGGTTCTACACATTCTTTCATATATTTCAAGTTTTGTATAACTATTCAAACACAACCTTAAAATTTATAGGACAAGTTATTTTTTAGTATAGATAATGGGGAATTATTGAATCCATAGTTTATAAATCCTCCCCGGATAATGTTTGTGTACTGAACCTCCCAACAAATCTTGTTATACTTCCTTTAGTGGAGTTTGATGCAATCTTGGGCATGGATTGGCTATATTTATACAAATCCAACATCAACTACTAGGAAAGGGATATCACTATTCACATCCCAAAGCATCCTCCAATTCTTTACTAGTGTAAGAAGGAATATGAATCTACTCTAGAATTAGTGTCTCAAGTGTGGATATTAATTCCTTATGAGCAAGAATTTCTATCTCAAATTATTGAGAAAAATGAGAGAATCATGCTTGAAGACATGCCCATCGTGAAGGATTACACTGATGCATTCCCTAAAGAGTTTCTTGGTCTTCCTCCTGACCGATAAGTTGAGTTCTCAATTTAACTTATTCCTAGATCTTTGAATATATCAAAGACACCTTATAAAATGACCACTTTAGAGATGGGAGAACTAAAGAAGTAGTTACAGTAGAATCTAAAGAAGGGTTTTATATGCCCAAGTGATTCATCGTGGGGTTCTCCAGTCCTCAACGTCAAGAATAAGGATAGATCAATACACCTCTCTATTGATTATCGCGAGGTCAATAAAATAAGGATAAATAACAAGTATCCCTTACCAAAGATAGATGTCTTGTTTGATCAACTTTGTAGGACCATTTATTTCCTTATGGTGGACCTTCGGTCAGGATATCACCAATTAAATGTGAGGTAGGAAGATACTCCCAAGACATCATTTCAAACGAGGTATGGACACTATGAGTTCATAATTATGACCTTAGGACTCACTACTACACCAAAAAATTTCATGTATTTAATGAATAGAGTCTTTAGATATTACCTCGACAAAGTTGTTGTAGTCTTTATTGACGATATTCTGATATACTCCAAGAGAAAGGAGGTATGTGAGGAGCATTTTAATATTGTGTTAAAATCTTGGTGAAGGGAGAAGTTGTATGAAAAGTATAGTAAATGTGATTTCTGGATAGAGGAAGTATCATTCTTGTGGAATGTTATAACCAGCAAGGGGATATCTATGGACCCTTCTAAGACAAACGTGATTGAAGAGTGGCCCAAGACAACATCTGTAATGGAGATCCACATATTTCTGGGTCTATCCGGGAATTATTGATGATTTTTTATTTTTTTACTCAATTTTCAAACCCAATGACCATGCTAACACATAAGGGAGTAAAGATTGTTTGGACTTTGGAATGTGAATACTGTTTTAAGGAGTTGAAAAAGAGGCTAATAACTACGCCAGTACTCACATTCCCGTCAAGTGGAGTACTTTTTGTGGAATATAGTGATGCTTCTAAGAAGTTCATAGGTTGTGTGCTAATAAAAAATGATACAGTTATATAAAACACCTTAAAGTAGCTGAAAATTAAAGAGAAAAAATATCCCACACATGATATGGAGTTGGCGGCTATGATCCTTGCATTGAAAATCTAGCTGCATTATCTCTATGGGGAGAAGTGTGAGATATATACTAATCACAAGAGTCTAAAATATATATTCACACAAAAAGAGATTAATATACGCTATTAAATATGGATAGATCTCATCCAAGATTATAACTACTCAATCCACTAGCATCCTGGTAAGGAAAACAAGGTGGGTGATGCTCTTAGTAGAAAGGATCCTGCATCTTTATCAATGATGATAATTGAAAAGGACCTAATCTTCTTAGATTTGAAAAGGATGGACATGGGAATCATTAAGGGAGGAACGTCATAAATACTTTCTTAAATGATTTCTCAATCATCCCTCATGGAGAAAATAAAGTATTCTCAAAGAAAAGATGTAGAACATCAGAAAATAGAGGAACTTGTTAAAAATAGGAAATCCTATGAATTCATGATTTACAAGGATGGAGTTGTAAGATTTGGGTCAATATTATGTGTATCATCTGATCCAGAGATAAATAAGGATCTTTTGAATGACTCACATAGCTCAACCTTATCTATTCACCCAAGGAGCATAAAGATGTATCGAGATCTCTGAGAAAACATTTGGTGGGACAATATGAAAAAGGGAGATTGCTAAATATACATCAAAGTGCTTGGTATGTTAGAAATTAAAGGATAAGAGGGAAAATTATAAGGGGATGATGAAACCACTACCCGTACCAACATGGAAGTGGGATAACATTACCATGTACTTTGTCACTAGACTTCGAAGGACACCCAAGGGAAACAATGCTATATGGGTTGTTGTGGATTGTCTTATGAAGACAACTCACTTTATCGCAATTCAAGAGGACTTATCATGGGATAAACTCTCATAGAATTACATCAATGAAGTGGTAAGGATTCACAGAGTACCACTATATATTGTATCTGATCATGATCCGAGAATCACCTTGATGTTTTGGAAAAGTCTTCAACATGCTCTAAGCACTGAATTAAACTTTAGTATGGCCTATCATCTTCAAACTGATGGCCAATCTAATCAGACTATTCATTCACTAGAAGATATATTGAGAGCATGTTCTATGGACATCAAAGGATGATGATACCAACAACTTCCACTGGTCAAATTCCTCTACAACAATAGTTTCCACTCAAGCATATGAATGGCACCATACAAATCCCTTTATGGGAAATGGTGCAGAACACCAACGTGTTGGGATGAAATCAGTGAACGTAAGCTTCTAGGACCTGAAATGATTAATTAAATGGTGGAGAAGGTGAAAACCATTCAATAACACATCAAGGTAGCCCAAAGTTGACAAAAGAGTTATGCAGACAATCGTAAATGAGACCTTGAGTTGAAAGTTAGAGAAAGGGTATTTCTACGCATATCTCCATGGAAGAAGTTCCTAAGGTTTGGGAATAAAATAAGGTTAAGTCCAAAGTACATCGACCCCTTAGATATCCTTGATCATGTCAGAGCTGTGGCCTATTGACTATCACATCCACCTACCATGTCCAAAGTACATGATTTCATTCATGTATCCCTCTTAAGAGAGTACATACCAGACTCTTCACATGTACTCTCTTCAGAGGTGGTACAGTTGTAGGATGATCTTTCTTACGAGGAGTACCCAGTGAAGATCATGGATCATAGAGATAAAGTTCTGCATTACAATACTAATCACCTGGTCAAGGTATAATGGTGGAACCATAAGTACGAAGAGGCAATATGTGAACTGGAGAAAGTAATGAAGGAAAAGTACTCACACCTGTTTATGGCCTAAAATGTAAAATATAAATTTGAGGGAAAATTTTTTTAAGGGGGAAGAATGTAACAACCCAATGGTTTATCAATGGTAATTCCTTTGTTATAAAATGTCATATAATCACATGAAATCACAATCCAATGAACTACTAAGTACTATGTGACCTTTAAACATAAGTTTGTCACTTATGTGTTTTGAATTTTTAAAAACAGTCATCTACAATTGTGATTACTAAGTTATTTAAAGTGTGATAAGGAAAACATAATTTTTGATGAATAGTACATAACTATATGAATAGTAATATACCGTTATGAATAGTAATGAATAGTAATCATCCAAAAAAATATAAACTTCACCCATGAAAGTATAAATGCAATTTAGACATCTTAAAAGTGAAAAAAACAATCATAGTGTAAGAATTAGTATTTTTGTATGTCAAAAATAATTTATATAAAATTTTATGATTAATTTAATAATTTAAAAGGGAAATGTATTTTCATAACATGTAATCATAAATTTTTTCCTTTATTTTCTTATGGTTATAAAATAATTATATGGGACCTTGATTAATTTTTCAAGGTGTTATAAAACAAGTTATAGTTTTAATATTTTTTTGTTGAATAAATTATGATTTTATTTAAAAATTAAATTAAATATATTTTGAAAATAATTTTCAAAAACTGGATTTAATTTTTTAATTATAAATGTTGAAAAAAAATTAGGGTATATTTTTGGGATTTTTTTAAAATACTTTATTTTTTTGTGAATAGAAAAAATACAATTTTGAGTTTTCTGTATGTTTAATGACATCATAATGATGCAATAATTAAAATAAATTTCTGGTAAACTTGTGTGTAGTAAAATAAAATAATAGGTGTTCAAAGTGGCTAATACCATGAGAAAATTCCATGGTAAAGACCATGTTTTTTCAAAAAAAACCTTTAAAGAGGTGTCCTTAAAAATTAATAAAAAAACTCTCTCACTTTTACTATAAATACCCACTCTTTTCTTTCATTTCATCTCACTAAAAACTCATAATCCTCTAATATATGGTACTTTTTCTTCCCTATGAGACTTACCAAGGTGTCCTCAAGCCCCCAAGTTCCCAACATTCAGGTTTTAGGAGTTACTCCATAAGGTAAGGGAATCTACCTCCATTTTCTTTTCTCAAGCTTTCATTTTATGTTATTCTTTTTAATTTTAATCAAATTATGTTGGGATATAAAATTTCATATTCCAATTACTGTACATATTAAGTAAAAATTATGATAGAATCCTATTTTTACTCATCAATGTTTTTTAAAATTTAAGCGATGTCATTAGGCTGTCGGATTTTCATAAGGGATCTCTCAACTTTTCTTTTATTTTCAAGTTCATTTATTTTATTTTTAATTCGTCACCTAAATTCATCAAAAAAAATTGATGACTTCAATACCTTACATGTTCTGGAATTTTTTCATGATAAAGGAATAATTCTTCATTATCTCTCTTTTCACTTTCTTTTATACTAAAAATAAAAACACCATCCAAGATTTTCTAATTTACCACATTCAAGGAAGATGAGTTTTCAATTTCCATTACCGTCTTCAATTATGGTCAAAAAACCATTTTTAACATTGAACTGGACAATAATATATGTATTATGTCTCATCTATGGATCTGGAATCTATTTTTACTCATGGTTTTTATTTATAAAGAAAAATGAGTTCATTATTCTTCAAAAAACCGCCAATTAACCCAAGCAGTTATCATTAAATAATTTTTATAATGATTCATCTTCACTCTAAGTAACCAAATGGAATTTACAATCATGTAACCTCATGGATTTTAAATAATAACATATAACTCAAATTCTAGAAAACCATCTCTATTTTACATGATTATTTGAACATGAATATAAGTGAACCGACCATTAGAACCAATGAAACAAACGGACCCAAACAATGAAATTGAACCTCATAACCAATCAAAAAGGTTATGATTAAACTAAAAAAAAGTGTTACTAAATCATTTAAATATAGATGAGGTTTTTAAATTATTAGTTAATGAAACTAATTATATTATTCAGGTCGTTAATATTAGGTAGAGAATACCATCGGACGTAAGGTAATAAATCCTCTCTATTTAACTTCTATTCAAGAATGTCCTATTTGTTATTCCCTTTTGCGTATAATTAATAATATTGGGGTATGATCTATCACCTTCCCCATTAAATCCCTCATGTTTAATAAGTTATTATAAACATCATTATATTTCATTAATCCCTCTTAAGTACAGTCGATACCATGCCGATAATCCGGAAGGAATTCTACCCGAACTGTCTTTATTCTTTCATGTTGCTCTATATTTCTTTTTACACAAATGAATTTGTCTTTTATTTTTATTTTAAAAATATACATGCTTTTTATATTCTCAAAAATAATGTTTCAAGATCCATCCCTCATTCAATTTTGGTTATATACATTCTTTTAACTGATTCTCTCCTCGATACTTTCCAATAAGCAAACTCATTTTAAGGGAAGTTCCCAAATTTTTACCCAATTTTAAGTTCACTCAGTCCTCTATTTTAAGACACCATTGTCTTTATAAAATCATTCTTTTATTATGGAAAAAATTCTTGGTTTACTTATGGTTTTATGTTAAATATTTTTCCCTTTTCTATTTTAAAATATCTATATTATTTTCCTTAAAACAACACAAAAATGTTTTAATGCGAAAATTTCTCAAATACACTTCATACATGCTATCACTTCTATTTGACTTCAATTACCATGATATGTTATTATTTTACCTTATGAACATCCATGTATTTTCTAATTCCATTCTTACATGGACACTTTCATGATATGCCTATTGGTCATTCTTTATGTTGTAATTGTGGTTCTATGTTTTTTCCATGGGTAACCCTTATATTTATGTAAGATTTATTATGTATGATTCATTATGTGGAAAACATATTCATGAAATGTAATATGGGTGTGCCCAGATATTAGTTCAATGCATTGGGTAAAGTTAGGTCTCATGAGATGTTATGTGCGACGGTCTTGTCAGGTATCCGTGGCTTGTGCTACTATGTGAAACGATCTTGGTAGTTAGCCTTGACTCACACTTAAGTTATGTTTTATATCACTTCCACATTAATATGATTCCATGTATATATGATCCAATGTTTATATGTTATGATTTCATATGTTTCATGATTTTTTTATCATTATTTCATGCCTTCTAAACCATGTGCTAAAACCTTATTCTTATGTATACTTTCTTACTGGGATTTTTAGCTCATCCCTTTGTTCATGTGTTCCCCAGGATATACTATATAGATGTATGAGCACAATGGAAAATTGGATCTGATTATGGATTTTAAATAAAAAAAAATTTTGTTTGATTATGTACCTATTCTTCTAGGACACTAGACTTCATGATCATTGTCTTGTACTCTGATGTATAATTATGCTTAAAATCATGTAATTTTATTAGTAAAAGGATAGGGGTGCTAAAAATATTCTATGTGAACTTATTTTTTATTTAATATGAATTTTTTTGAAAACAATACAATGGATATAAATTGAAAATAGATTAATTCCAATCATATAATAAAATAGTATGAGTATGGGGTTAAATAGTTCATCGTGTTTGTAATAGAGCTTGAAAGTGACCCTTCTTAAATAATTTTTCAATGTTTACATTATAGTTATTAAAGTTGAATTTGTCTATATGGGTTGGAATAACACATAATCTATCACAGAATAGATTGAAGTTATAAATGTCCGGGTAAACATAGAAAATTACTAAATATTGCTAGCGATTAGAATAATAATATGGTGTATGGATCTACTGATATGAGTATAACTATAAATTATGATAGATATAATATAGAGGAAATGAAAATGATAGTTGAAGATGACCGTTATGATTTTCTAAAACATCATGAGAAGTTAAAGAGATATGAAAAGATTCTTTTGTGTGTTGGTTGAAGAAAATATATAACATTTTCATTCATAATGTATCTATACAATTTTAATGTTGGAAATATTTGGATTGAAAAAATATTTATAGAACTTTTTTCTCTCTTTAAGGATTTGTTACCCTAAGATAATGAGATTCATTGTAAAAAATTTGATACTAAACGAATGTTGTGTTAAATTGGTATGATTTATTAAAGTATACATGCTATCCAAATGATTGTATATTGTTTTTAAAAAACTATCGATCGCTTAATAAATGACCTAAATATGTTGTGTCTCAATAAATGAAAGATGAATCAATTCCTTGAAAATTTTTATTGTACTTTACAATTATTCCAAGGTTTATATGACTATATACAATTGAATAGGAAGTAATACAATTGAAATGGAAAGAAAATAGAAGAAATCATGTTGTGAAATTTCATCACCCAGAAGACAATCCTTTATAGAATAAAATTGATAATGAGTATCCTTAATTTTAAAATGATCTAAAAAAACATTGTCTTTTACTATATATAGATGGAATGAATCATTTTAGTTTAAAAATAAATGTCATAGTACATAGATAGTTATGTTGGTAAATTATAAAATTCCACTATGGTTATGCATGAATTATAAGTACATTATGTTTTATCTACTTATATTAGTCCCAAAACAACTTGTTAATGATATTGATATTTATTTAGATACATTAATCAAAGACTTGAAATTGATGTGGTATTCAGGTGTTACATTGTACGATTCTCATAAAAATAAAGAGTTCACATTGAGAGCCGCATTATTAAAGAAAACAAATAACTTCTTTAATTATTAAAATTTATAAATATATAACAGTAAATGAATGTTAGGGTGTCCCATTTGACATAAAAATCAATATTAAACAACATAGTTCAATGGGAATTTATAATAGGGTACAATATCTCTTCCATTTATAGGTGATGAATAGTTTGAGAAAGTAAATTATATTGTCAAAATTTATAGTAAACCATTTTAAAAAAACTTATAAAATCAGGTTGGAAAAGTGGTCATTTTTTCTTTAAGTTACTATATTGAATTTATTTTATGTCGAATGTTTTTTTGATATTATCCACATAGAAAAATATATATGTGACACTTACCTTAGAACATTACTAAATACACCCAAAAAAACTAAATATGACATTGCATCTATGTTGGACATGATTCATATGAGAATAAGAGAATATTTGGCACCAATAAAGTGTGTAACATATATTTTCTTCCTTTAGTAGCTAACACACTATAGAGGTAAGAATGATTTTAGTTATTCAACTTCCTTAATGATATAATGGTTTTAGAGGGGTATTCATAAAAGATCACTAATATCAAATTAAATAACATTTTGATTTTAAAGGTCATAACATCGCATGTATGTTATGATTTGAGGAAAGATTTAGTCCATGTGGATTTTAATTGCATTTTACCTAAAAATGAAAGACACAAAATAACCAAACTTTTCCTCTTTTTCAAATTAATATGCAGAGAAATTATAGACCTAGAAATGTTTCTAATAATGGAATATGAAATTACTATTATGTTATTTGAGTTGATGATATAATACTTACCATAATTATTTTAAATAATGGTTCACTTGATGGTTAACTTGGTTAAAGAGATTTGATTATGTGGTTCTATACATTATATATAGATGTATCCCTTTGAAATATATATAAATATTATGAATGGGTATGTCAAAAATTAATGTTGACTATATAGTTTTATTGAAAAGAGATATATTATTGAGGAAGCTATTAAATTTAATAATGAACACCTATCAAATGTGGATAACATTGGTCTCTTAAAACATCATTACAATGGGTTCTCTAAGGGTGAAGGAATTTACTGTAGATATATTATCAAAATTACCATTATATAAAAGGAGAAGGCTAGCCTTTATTTTTTTTATAAAAGTATATTGGTTTTTCTATAAGTTGAAACTCACAAAATAATTATTATGTATTGGAATCCTTAAAGGGATGAAATATGGATTTCAAATACATATAATAAATAGTTTATAGGATGATTTCAAGAAAAAATTAATGGATTATTTACAAATAATAATTCAATTTTAGAATTACTTTAATAATTATCAAGATAACCAAGTGTAAATTTATTATCTTATAATGGTTATGTAACCATTAGTTGTTCATTCTATACAAAGGAACATGATGAACATTGTATGATTCAAAATAGCGGTGTTACTCTTATAGTGAACGGGATGCATGTCTTTAGTACCAAGTAAAAAATTTAATTTACATGAATATTTCATACTTTGTTATTGTTGAAAAAATATTAGAGTTGAATTTTACGGCATTATAAGTGCTGTGTTTTCAATAAAAATGGGTTGATAAGAGGAGTGTAGTAAAAATTGATAAATTAGAGATTGTTAAAGTGAATTTGAGTTATAAAGGGAATAATTATGAACCATTAATAATGGAATCATATGAATTATAGGTATTTTATACCTTAGATCCTATAAACATAAATTGTTTAATTATTCTATTGGTTTCTAAACCAACTACATGGTAAAAGAAAATTTATGTTGAGGATGTCCCTTTCATTGGGACATCACATTCATTTCATAGTGGTCCCAATATAGATGATGTATTATATGTCAAAGGATACTACATGAATAGGATTAAGATAATTTATAGAGGGGTCATACCCTTTCAATAATTAAAGGAAAAATATGTTTTAAATGAATATGTAAAATTTTACTGATTGTTTATTATTTAAAAAATGTTTCCTCATCATATTATTTGTTTAATATTGTATTAATGTAATGTAAATTAAATACTTATCTACTTGAGAAAATAATTCCTTCCTTACTTGTACATTCAAAAAATGATGATGGAAAACATATTAGAGATATTGAAATTGAGAAAATTATAGAAGGTGAAGAACATATGGTTGAAAAAATATGAGTGACATAAAATGAAAATGTTAAAAAAAAATCTTACGATGCAAATTATAGAACTAAATTTTAAGTTTGGATGAAATTCATGTGGTAAACCTAATGACCACTAAAAGTCCATTTCCATTGGTCACATTAATTCCACTACTCGAATATATATGCTGATTGATATTGATACATGGCAAAATGTTGTTCCTGAATTGAAAGCAATAATTTGGGAAGATATTAGGTTAAAATTATAATATACTTTCTCAATTTAAAAAAAAAAGTAAATAATGAATATTTAATTACTATATATTCACACTTTTATAGTAAATTTATATTAGATGGATTTCATATGAAAATTTTACTAATGGTCTCTCGATAGGATCCTAGAGAGTTTAAAACACTTCTTATAAAATAGAATCATAGGGATGATGAGGGAAAAGTAAAATCCCAACCACAAGCTATATACACACACTTCATAAACCAAGAAACCTAGGATTATATCAATGGACATTAGGGGGAAGAATAATTTAAGTTACATTGTAATTGGTATTGTTTTATTTTATATTACATGTAATAACCACTTTGATTCATAATTTTCAATTTATGAGGTAATAATGGAGTGTAAAAAACAAACCACATGAATCAAAATCAGCATACCCTGGCCATGATGAATGTATATGGCATTATTTACCTAAAAAAATGGAATGTTTATTAAATATATAGTAAAAATTTATGTGATTTAAAATAAAAACATAATTATGTTCCTTTTTCTAATTACATATTGATGAATCAGAATATCAATATACTTCTATCCCATGCCATGTACTATGGAAGGATGATTGTGTACATATTAAGGAAAGATAGTATATGAAAAATCACATAAATAATGATATTAATGTTTAATTATAATATAATTTAATTTTTTAAAAATTAAAATAATATTATGTAAAAAATACTATTTATTTTCTTATATTTTTATTTGGTAAGACATAAGAATCGTCAATTGTACCTGATAAATAACTAATTTTAAAGGATTTTAAGTATCTAGAATAGTATGCCCCTACTAGTGGTGTAGGTTTTCAAGTTTTACCATGATAATTGAATGAAAAATAAAATAAATAGGTGGATATAAATAAAAAATGGAAAGAATTCATACATAGACATATTCTCCAAAATAAAAAGTTTTTTGGAAGGATGATGTAAAAACCAATTTCTTTAAAGTGTTAAAAAATGGAATAAACAAATCAAAAACCACAAAATAAAGATACACCCCTTAGATTTGAGGATATCCATTCACCAAAAGGCCACACTACCTGTTGTAATCTATTTTTTCATAATATTTTCTATTAAATGTGAATAAAATACTACCAAAACCTTTCCTATACTAAAATTTTGAAGGGTGAAATTGATAATGATTTATATCTATCAACACCCACTCCTCACCCTATTATGAGAGGTACTATATAAAATATAAGAACAAATATTATAAATAATAAAAAACATCTAAAAGTTGAAGTGATATTATGGATTCACTTATCTCATGCCATAAGTGTTGAGATTTTTATTAGCCTTAATGATCATGACGTTCCCACTTTAGAACATTCGATAGGAACTTTTTTAGCATGGATATTTAATCACATAATGATTCATGATGATAATGAGGAATGTCCTTTACAATTCATTTCATATGAAAAACATTTAATAATTAATGAAAAAGGTTTAAACTGATGTATTCTATTAGAGAAGGATAAACAAAATAGGAAATGGAAGGTTGAGTCAAGATAATCTAAAGGATAGACTAATAGACCAAAAGTACCTTATGAGATTACATCCCCCCCCCCAATTTCACCTCCAAATTTATTCAAATTTCACCTTCATGCAGATACAATTTTTATAATAACAATATTTCCACTATTAATTTTAAATAAAAATTATATAGAGATATCATTACTGACATGATTATTATTGAGAATGTAATTTATGTTCTTAAGCATGAATGGTTGGAAGACTCAATTGTGAATGTATACATGAGGTACTTTTTTATAATATATTTTTTCAATAATTTATCTATTATGTTAATTATAATTTAGTTCTATTTATATTATTTATAGGAGTTTATATTATAAAAATTTAACTGGAATACCTAATGAAGAAAATTATGAATTCATTATTCCTCATGTCATTTCAATATAAAAACATCAAAAAAACATGAAATTTTAGAATGAGTGAACCAAGTAGCTGAATCATTTGAATAGAAAATAAAATTTGATAGAATCTTCTTAATACCCATACTTCATGGTCAAAACCCTATACTCTAATCATATAAAATATATTTTATTTTTTTCCATTAATTATTTAGTTTAATTTTTTTATGAATCACTAGATACTCATTAAGATAAATCTAGATACTCCAAAGATATATATTTTTGGATTCAGAGCATGGATATCCAAAAAATCAACAATACATAATTTCCATTTTAAAATTTTAATACACTTCATTCAATATTTTATAAATAAACATAAAATTTTATGTTTTATATTGTATTTCAACAATCATTTTGTTATGATAGGGTGTTATTTAATTATCATAAAAACCATGTTATGAGGATGGTACATAGACATAAGAAGACTTTACATTTCCACAATTGGATATGTATTATAGTATATATATATATATATATCACGATCAAAACAAATATAGAAAAACACTTATTTTTCTCAATATTTTTGCAGTGCCTAAAAAAACACAATCACAATGTTTTAGGGAATATGGGACTTTTTTATCTATAGATTTCTATCTTTGGGACATTGGTTGTTGTTTTTATGTTCTTAGGCCATTGTCTTGTGTTGGATTTGGCATGTTTTTCTATGTAATGGGTTACCTCCTTGTTTTCAAGGGGCTTTCATTTTATTTTCTAAATAATGGGGCTTAAAAAAAGCTTGTTTGAAAAAAAATAGAAGAGGTATTTCTAAAGTTCAATAAATTTTCATTTAAAATAATTATTAACCACATGTTTATCTAAATATTTTCAGTACTACATATACTTTAAATAGTCTACATAATCAAAATAGAAATTATATTTGCCTATAAATGAGTGATAATAATAAATGTTGTTAAAATTTTTGTAGACATTGTGAAGATATTTTTTCCTATCATGTTTTTATTATTTTTATTTCATAAAGATCATAAAGAGGTTGTTTATATACTGGTTATTTATTCGATTTTATTATAATTTTTTTATTTTTTATAAAATTGCATGGTCTAAAAGATTAATATTCAAGGAAATAACAGTTTTATACCACCACTGGTGGGTACCATAATCAACTGTCATCTAAAGAGACTCATATATAAATATTCCATATTTCTTCATGCATGAAACTTGTAGAATAATGTTAAATCCTATTCTATGTTATATATATTTTTAATCTTCTTTGTATGATTATGTTATTCAACCAGATATATTATCAAATATTTTATGTTGTTATGTATTATTATATTCTATAATATCCATTTAAATTTGAATATTCTACATTACATCAATATATTGATATGAGGCCTTAGAATTGTACAGGTGAATAATATGTTTGGATGTTTTGGTCTAAAACTAATTAGTTTTGAATCAAATTCATTTGCAAGACACCTTCTAGGTTTTCAATAATTGAGACAAAATTAATAAGGTTTGGACATTTTAGAAGACACCCTATTGATTAACCTATTAATAAGTTAATCTTAATGAAAAATTCACTTATTAAAAGGAGTAGAAGTAGACCCAAAATGAAATTTTAGTTCAAAACACATGTCACATAATCAAAACTTATAAAAAAACTCTCAGATTATATTTATACTTTGATGTAATTATATTTAATCCATTTATGATGTATAAAAATTAACCACATGTCAATCCAATATGTGATGTGACTATTATGATTGAAAGTGAATGTTTTCATTTAAAAGTGATATTTCATCTCAAAATTCATGCAAAATACTCAAATCTAATAAAACAAGGTTGAATTGTTTTGATACTTTAAGAAATTAATACATGATTCACTTTTTATGTGTAAAAATTAATGACATGTCATTTCAACACATGGTGTGGCAAGATTGACTGAAATTGTGTGTTTTAATCTAAAAGTGAAATTTTAGTACAAACACATGTCACAAACTCAAAATATAGCATGAAAAATAAAATTTTCTTGATAATTATATAAAATAATAAATAATAAATTTTTTATGTTTAAAAATTATCCTCACATAAATTCGACTCATGCCATGGTGAACATGACTCAATGTGTATGTTTTCAATTTGGAAGTGACGTTTTTGTTCAAAATGGATTCTATATAATAAAATATGATAAATAATGATTAGTATTATTATATAATTTAAAGAACTTATATATGATTCATTTTTTATATGTAGGAATTTATTATACATCAATCTGACACATAGTGATTCCATATTAACTGAAAGTTCATTTTTTCATTTTAAAGTGAAATTTCACTACAAAACATGCATCACATACTGAAAACTAGGAAAATATTATCATATTTAATAGATAATTTATGAAAAATATTAATAATTCATTTTATAGGTTTAGGAATAATACTCACATCAATATAAGTCACAATTTAGTTGTTATGATTGATAGTGTATTTTTTTCAGTTTAAAAATGACATTTTAGTTCAATTCACCCATCACATTGTTAAAATTGATAAAAAATTAAAAAATTATCTAAATATTGAAGAAAATGTTCAATTATTCATTTTTTATGTATAGGAATTAACCACATGTCAATACAACACATGGTGGGGATGATATGCTTGTTACTTCATGTTTTCAGTTTAAAAGTGTCATTTTAGTTCACAACACATGTCACATACTAAAAACTAAGGAAATATAAAAAAATGAATTTATAATTTAATAAAATCATCCAAGATTGAATTTTTATTTGTATTAATTAACTTAAATTCAATTTTACACATGGTGTGGTTGTTATGATTGAAAGTTTATGTTTTTATTTAAAATGAAATTTTAGTTCAAAATGCACATCAGATACTCACAACCAAGAAAATATTCTTGGATTTTCTTGATATTTTTTTGAAAAGTATCTATATTTTATTTGTGAAATATAGGAATTACCCTTATTTAAATCCAATAAAAATTGATTCTTGTTTGATTGAAAGTGCATGATTCATGTTTAAAATTGACATGTTAGTTCAAAACGCACATCACGGGATAAAAAAATAAATTGAAATTTTATTATGTTGGAAATTTTAAATTAATGATCCTTGATTCATTAATTATGTGTAAGAATCAACCATATGTTAATCCAACACATGTTGTGTCTGTTATAACTAAAAGTTCATGTTTCCATTTAAAAGTAACATTTTATTTTAAGACATGCATTGCATAATCAACATGTAGAAAACACACTCATATTGTCTTGATAAATTAGGAAAATATCAATAATTACTTTATGACAAGTATAAAATAGCCACAAATTAATCTAATGTATGATGTGGTTAGTGTGATAAAAAATTCATCACAAACTCAAAATAGTGGTAAAGCACTCTAGAGTGCTATATCACTTTGTAATATGTTTTATTTTCATATTATGTTATCTCCTTTTATTTATATTTTATGGTTTATCTTTCAATATTCCTTAATTATTTAATTTTTATTTATGAATTACTCTATCATTTTTATGTTTTATTTATTTATTTTAGTATTATTAAAATAATTATTGTTTTTTATTATAGTACACTCTTATTTTCTTCAGGCTAGGAATAGCGTGTCTGAAAAATGGTAGCATGATCAAGATATATTGGAAGGTGGTGTTAAGGTAAAGATAATACAAGGCCACCTGATTTGAAATGAGTAATTTTATTTGCGTCTTTTTCGAGATTGTAAATATTTTTAATAAATTAGACATATCACTGTAATTAAAATATATATAATGATTATATATTTATAATTTTAATTTATCAAAATGTAAATTTATTTTTAATTTATTTATTTTTTTACCATATTGTTCTATGGATATAGTAGTACATTACTATAACTAATAACTTTATCAATTCTAGTGATAGAATAGATTAAAGAAACATTTATCAGTAATAACTCTAGTATTGAAAAAAGTAACTTTTATCTATGGTTTTTTTATAATTGATAAGTGATATCATATTTCATTTCCATAAATGTTATTAATTTATTTTTAAGCACTAATAGTATCTTTTTTTATAATTTTAAAACCCACATCTCTATTAGTGAACTTGGAGTTATTATGATGATTTTATTAATGAATAAAATACTCATTCTAAAGTCGAGAATTGAAATGTAAAAAAATATGTCGTATGTGTAAGAATGTAGTGGCACAATAATTTTATATCTAACTTATAAATCTAAAATTTATTCTTTTTATGAGATTAATTTGTAATATTTCAAGATTAATGGTAATTATGACACATTAAAGAAAATACATAACAATCTATAGAAATATTATGATTATGTTCTTATTTAAAAAAATATTTTGTCTATAATGATTTTAGAATTAAACTCTAAACATGATAAAGATTAATTTTCTTTTCCAAGGGGATTTTCAAAATAATTTAATATATAGAAGAGGTGTGGGACACTATTTCAATTTTTAATAGTATTTTTTATGCATGCAAAGGGTTTGTTTTGTAAAAATGGAATCGATGTTACTAAATTATTTCTACAGGTTATTTTTATGAATTTGATTATGATTAATGTGAAATAAAATGGAATTACGAGTTGCTTTTAAATGCTCGATTATCAATCTCTAAATTGAGTTTTCTTGATGATAGTGTACCTTAATTATGATACTTATGTGATGTTAATATTTTAGGATTTACCCCTTTAATTGATTTGAAATTATGATGATTATTTGATTCTTGTATGCATTTGAATAAATATTCTTTAAAGGGTGTTTTTGGGGCAATGAAATTTAATTGTTATATTTTTTTATTGATTTTTGTGAGAATAATATTTTTATTGATTTATCAGCTCTAATTTGATCATGTCATGGGACCTTGAGTATCTAGGTAGAAGACCTAGATATGTGATATGCTAGTTTATATTGTTCTCTTGCTACTTCTCTATGAATGATTATAATATACTCATGCTTACTTACCAATGAGACTAAGAGGATAAGTTGGGATGTGGTTATTGTCAAGTTCACTATAGACTAGACAATTATTAGGTCTTCTATTACAAAGGTTCAAAATCATATTAGGCTATACCCTAGTGAGTTTACCATGATTATTAGTTACCAATATAGATCATTTAGGGGATCCCATTATGCACCATATTTTCATTCCCTAGATTCTAATTTGATTATATGGAAATATTTATAGGTTGGTTCTATATTTTATTTTATTATACCTCTTTGATATAATAGTGTCTATTTGAGTATTGATTATACTTTTTTTATATTTTTTGTTTAATTTAAATATAGTTAATTAAATTGTTTGAAAAGTATGGTTTTTAAGGAAGGGTGGTGTTTTTTTCATAAATGGGGTTTGAAAAATGGTTTTCGAAAGTAGATTTAATAGAATGCTTTCAAATGGAAATTAAATACATGTTTTTAAATTAGATTTTGAGAAAGGTTAAGAAATTAATAAAAAAAATTCGTTATGTTTCTATCAACTCAATAGTCCTATTTTAGAATTAAAGGAGTTTTTCTTACTCAGTTTAATTCTCACTTATTATATTAAAGTGATTTGATTTTCATTTATGGTAAGCATATGAGATTTTTTTCCTTAGCCTTATTGTGAAAATTTATTTTTTTAAACTGTAGTTTAAACTGGATTTTCTAAAATATTTTATTAAAGGAATTACATAGACTATTTGGTGATACCCCACTAGTCCTATTTATATCACACCATATATACAAACTCATGTGTGTAGCTCTAATATTTTTATACATGTGCACAAGTTGTGACCTTATTCTAGATATTGTATGAGTAGTCCATTAATGGATGTTAAGGATATATTGAGTGGCCATGGGTTATATGGTAATGTTTGAGCACTGACTCGGGTTGTTTATTATTTATTTGGTATTCTATTATATCGAATTTTTTTTAGGATTTTTATTTTTATTTTCTTACATAGTATGTTATTAAAGTAAATTTATTTTTTATATTTTTATTCTTAGAGGATGAGTGTAATCAATTCAATTGATTATGCCTAATTTGTATGTTTATATTCATTATTACTTGTTTTAATTGATCATTATTTACATATATTTAAATTTTATGCATGAAATTACAATGTCTAGATATACCATGCCAAATACTAGTTAGCTTTTCACATAATAATGCATTTTATTGATTAAAAAGGGTATGAGAAATGAACAAGATACATGGAAAGAAAACCTAGAGATTATAAGGGTCTAAATTAGTTAAGACCAAGGGAATCCTCTTCAACAAGGATTTATCCCTCAATTGGAAAGGATATATGACTGAGAAAAATATATTTTCTCACCAAGATTCACTCTCTAATCCAAGAAGTCAGCAACTAAACTACATTCATGCAATGTATGGAAAATTTCCATTCTCCTATTCAAGAACTCTTTTCATCTCTGAATGGTGTATTTAATAGAACATGAAGTAGCTCCAAGACCACATAGGGAGTTGTAAATAATAATATATCCACTTTCTACACCTACAAGATGAATATTTTTCTATCTACCCAATCAAAGACCGGTGTGTAGTTCTTGTTCTTCCACCTGAAGGGAATCTCCTATGCCAAAGAAGTATGAAAAGGCTACAACAATAGATCCCTTGGTGTCCCTAACCACACTTCCCCCACATTAACCCTATGATACAAGAAATTTCTATTTTCATCTTAAGACCCACGATATGGGGGTACCAGTGAACCCATCACTCCTACACATCATTAGGATCATTATTAGATACATACATACCTAAAGTGAGATTCCTTAGGGATGGGTCTGCCTCATACTCTTTACATAGCCTAACCAAGTCTATTAATGTGATTTTGTTTTTAAATATAAGGTCCAGAATATAACCTTGGGATATTTTGTACCTCACATCATTTATTTTTTTCCAAATACACCAGCACCCCATAGCAAAGATGAGGGCTCTTGCCTTCTTCTAAGTGCTTGAGTTAACCACCCCATAGACTCACCTACTAAGTAAGACCGCACTTGTATTATCTTGAGGAACCCAATCGATAAAACCTTCAAACACACGCCACACTAGGTTCCACTATTCTCCTTTTAAGAATAGGTTATCAAAATATTTTAGGTGAAAATCCCTACAATAGTGACACCATGAATCCAGGCTCAAAAATCAGACGTTTGATATTCTCCTCAGTTGGAAGCACATTTTTTCTTACCCAACACACAAAAAATGTATACTTCATTGGGATATCTTTATGACAAATCATTTCATCCCATTCATCATGACCATTAACCATTATATTCAATCTATGCAAGTCTTTAGTAGAAAATTATCTTGAAGGAGATCCTAGGTAGTTTTCGATACTCAATTATTATAATTTACTAGATTTTTTTTTCAAGTGTGTGTCTGAGATGTATAATAACTAGTATCCAGTCCATGAGGATAAAAAACTCTCTTAGGTCCTTGTGGAAGATAAGCTTGAGTCCTGGTTTAGAGGTTGCACATGCTTGTTTATTACAAAATGGCATCATATTTACCTATTGTAATTTGGGTGTTTCTTGGTACTATTGAGATAGTATTTTCAGAACATATAGGGTATGTATTGAGAATGTGACTGATCAATACATTTTTTGTTGAGACTTGAGTTTCCATGGGTATTCAAGATTCTAGTCATGAATCTAGACTTTGGTTTTGATTATTTTGATGATATTTTGAGCCTCATTGAGTTATATATGTTTCCATAGGGGTCATCTATATATTATATGGTGAAATATGAAAGGTTCCTGAGTTTCATGGTTACATAACATGGTCTATAAAACCATGAAAAGATTATGAAATTGGTCCTAGAAACTTCTTAGAGAGTTATCATATGTTTCGTGCACATCTAGGAAAACCATGTTCCCAACCCAAGTAAAACTTTGTATCCTTCTCAAAAATTTTGTTGAGAGAACTTTTAATTATATATTTTTTCTAAAGTGATTTCTACTTGAAAGAAATAGAGTAAAGAGGATATTGATGAGGTTTTAAATATATTAGGGTGGATTTTTGTTTGATGATCAATGTTGTATTATTTTATGCTTTCCATTTTAAAAGTCTAGTTTTATATGAAAATAAAATTTCATATATTTTTTTGGTTTAAAAAACTAAGATTTATGGTTTATTTGTAAATATAATTGATTTAACTAATATTTTTTCAAAGGTGGTTGATTTCATTATGGAATTTGGAAAATATTTTGAAATAAAAATTGATTTCATGAAATGTTTTGATTTCATGATGTAAAACATGTATTATTTTTAAATAAAGGATAACTTAATGAGGATAGAGTGGGATTATTATTTTAAATATTCTAATTTCTACCAAATATAGTGTAATTTTTTTGAAGATTCCATGGTAGGAATGTTTTGATTTGAGTTATGAAGTGGTATTTTTATAGTTTTCTAAACGAAGTGAAATGTTTTTAAAGTGTATGAGCTATAGTAATATTAGTTTTTTGAATCTTTATTTATTTTTTGTGTTTTTAAAGAAAATAAAGGCTTCTAGAAGTATGTTTTCTCTTTGGTGATTGATGTTTTTGGTTTTATTTCAGAAGCATGAGTATACTGAGATAATGTTTCATTATATTTTGATATGTCTAAAAAATGCCCTGATAGAATTTGAAAATCTTATTTATAAGGATGATACTTAGGGTGATTTTTTTCATCATTTTAGTGTAATTATTGTTACTATTGACTCTACCAAGGGTTTTAATAGGGCGGTGGAGCTGGATCCTTTAATGCTATTGGATTTTGTTTGAATAGTCACTTTCCAATTTTTTATAGTGGTCAAAGTTCACTTTAGTCACCAATTAATTCTTGAAAAATATTTTATTAGGAGAGGTATCCACCTTATCCTCTGATTAGTTTTGTTTATATTTGGTATAGTATCATATACGTGGTTGTTGAATTCGAGTGTTGGATGTATTTGGGATTCAGGTGATCAACTATTTTGGGATTTATTCTCAATGAGTTTAGAGTTGATTGATGCTTTGAGGAGAATGTTGACTGATGTGTTCTCTAGGTCTTTTACTCCATCCTTACTTTGAATAGTTGTTGATTTTTTTTTCAATTTTCCTCACGACTAAATGTTTTTTAATACTTATTCATATTAGTGTGTAATGTTATCCATGTTTTGATATTTAGACATTAATGAATTTCTCTTAGTTAACATTGGTTATATGCTTGGGTGACTGAGTTGTACCCTATAACAGTATTAATGGTTCTCAAAGTAGTTCCTCGATTGGTATTTTTCCCTATTGAGGGTTTTACATCAAGTTTACAATAGATAGGGGTTCCACGGGCCATGTCCCATGTTATTTACCTTTATAATCATGACTTCAGGTTATATACCATGTTTTTATTGATGTATCTTTTCTAATATTTTGTTTTGGAATGATATTTCTTTTTTTGATCTTATCTTGGAGTCCTTAAAAGTATCCTTTTTTTGTTGGTTCTTTCTTTATGTAACTCAAAACTAATTTCTTGGATGGTTTCTTGTGATTGATAGAGGATTATTGTTTCCATTGATTTATTTTTAGGAAAAAATTTTTATACTGATAAACTTTTCATAAGTGTGTTTACTCCTTGACACACCATTTTAAATAAATTATAAATGGTAAGGAGACCTATTATAAGTTTCCATGATATTTGATTTATGTTTATCTTAGTGGTGGTTTGGATTATTCCTAGATATGTTTGAGAATTTAGTTCCACTTATTTTTAGGAATCATATTGTTGGTTTGGTTCTCATTTCACAATATACCCCTTAAAGTTTTTCCTAACCCTCTTATCCAATATAACTAAATTGTGGAAATTTTGATTTCTAGTTACTTCTACACATGACTGAGAATTTTTTGGGGAAAAATTTGCATGGTTGGTATAATTTTCACACCCTCATTACCCTATGGTTTTTAATATAGTATAATATTTTATTACATTGAAATTGTAGGGAGTTTTCAAGAATTTTAATTATTTGGGGTGTTTTTACAGCTCTAAAATTCTATATATATTGAGTTATTATCTAAAACAAGTGGGTTAAAATATGATTATTTTTTTGTGTGAACATGTAATTATATATTATTGGTGGTTAGGCTATGTAAGATAGTTTTTCCTTTGTGATTTTTTGAGTTAGTGGAGAGTAACATCAAAATAGGGGAGGTAACTTTGTGAGAAAACCCAGGTAGTGGGGCTATTTTCTAGGGAGGCCCGCTGATTAAGAGTTTTTATGTAATGTGAAACCCATGTGTTGGTTTCACCATGATTATTGAAGTATGTACCATGAATAAACTCTATTCAGTGAGCCCATTTTCATTCCTAGGTGGTAGGTCACATCATAAGATGGGAGATCTCACAATGATGTTCCTATTCCCATTTTTTATTTTATTTTTTATTTTCCCATTTTTAACCCACTTTTATTTTTAGGGCGTTTGGCCCACCTTTCACCCCCTCTCATTCATCTAACCCAAGGAAATGGTCATGGGATATCTCCTCTCTTATTTTCTTCCATGGGTTGTCCTCCTTGATTCTATGTAATTTTCTGATGCAATGAATTCAAATTTTATTTAATAATTTTTCCTTCTCATTTAGAATTTTTCATATTTAGTAATATAGCATAATATTAAATAAATTTAAATATGTTAATTTAGAACATTAACTTTAGATAATAAAAATATAATAAATCTAAATAACAATACAAATAAATATATGTTTCAAATATGATACGAAAATGTTTGACATAAAGAAAGAATGCATGTATAATTAGTAAAACATATATGTTATATTATTATAAAAATATATTTTTATGATAACATTATAAATTTATAAAAAAATTATTAATACAAAATGGTTTTATAAAACACTATTCACTTTCTTGTAAATAATAATATAATTTCAGGAAATCATGAGTAGTTTTTCTATGTTACAAAAAATTGATCATATTATATAAATTAATATTATTTAATAAATAAAAGTTTTATTTTAAAAATTTATCATCTATAATTTATAAAATTATTTTTATAAAGTGAATTTTATTTTTATAATCAGCATATTTGATATATCTTATGCTAAAATTTCGGTAATTTTTTAAAAAGGTTGATTTTTTGTAAATAAGAAATAATTTTTTAATAAATACCTTAAATTTTATCACATAATCATGTTATAATAATGAATTAATAATTTATAAAACATTTTAAACTAATAAATATGTATTTTGGGAGTAAAATAAAGAATTTAAAAATAATATATTGAATTTAGAAACTGATTTTTTACATTTTCGATCCAAATTTATATTTTACTCTAATTACAAAACTATTTTTTGTAATTTTTATTAATTAAGTATTAACAAGATTTAATTTAGTTTTTAATTTTATTTAAATACAAATAATCATCCTTTTTAATCATAAACGGATAAATGACATTTTAATCAATTATATCAATGTATAAATTCACTTTAATGCTTAGAAATACTTTTTTTTCAAAAATTGTTTTTATTTCATTGTGAGTACTATTATTGAAGTTAATTTTTATCACCTTTAAAAGTTTATTTTAATAAAATGGATTCTATATTTATAATAAGAATAAAAAAACATTATGCAATAATTTAAATTTAATTTTTTAGTATAAAAATAAGTTTACAAGTTAAAAATTAGTCACCATAGTAAAGGCTGGAATGAGGTAAAAATGTTAAATTAGGGGTTAAAGTCACGAAATACCATTAAATATAATCTCTAAATTGTGGTATGATGAATTTAAAAACCTTCACTGATCTTATACACACTAATTATTAAATTTTCATCCACTTTCCTTGAATATTACATTACTTATATAATAATAAATCAATATTTAAAAAAATGAAACTTCTTTAACTTATAAAAGAACCACTTCACCACCCCAATTGTCTACATAATTTAGGATTAATATATAGATAAATATTTTCCAATAACAATTTCCCACACCATCTTCCACATCCTAGAGGTTTTGGTCTCATAAAAACCCAACCTGCCAAATTCAGAATCCAATTATAAAAGGGTTTGTCTCGAGGAGTAAGGTAAGAACTCCAAATCACATTCTCATTTCTATTCCTTTAAATTTTATTCTTGTAACACCTCTATTTATATTATAAAAATAATAATATAGTGAAATAATTATCCTTAGTATATATAAATGTTACTATTTTCATTGAATAACCATTATTTACCATCCCCCCATCTATTCAAAAAATGTAAACATCACCCACATTATGACAAGTTAACCACTTCCATGGTTGATGTATTTAATTTTTCATCACTTCCTTATATGGATAGTTTTAAAAGTGGATTTAATAAATAAATATTATATTTATCACATGATTAATATTCTATAAAGCAAAATTTTCCATTACATTAATAATATTAGTAATAAATTATCATAGTGATTTTGACTACCTAAAATGAAGATATCAAGACATCATTCATAATTTGAGTCTATTTTGGAAAATATATAGAAATGTATATTTTTTATTCTCATAAAATGATAAATATTATATAATTCTATAATACTAGAGATTATGTAACTATTTTATAACACCTTTGAGCATTTTTAACATACTGAGGTAGTTTTTGAGAAATTAACTGAACAACCCCATGTGGCTAGTGAGATAAAAAAAATACAATTAATTAATGTAATATGATAAAAAATAGACCTTAAAATGTAAAATATACATGAAAAATAATCTTAATAAAGTACTTAATTAAATTAATATGGTTATTTGGGAGGTTAGATGAAGTTATTAAGAAAATTGGGACCTGAGGAATGGGAACTTCCAAAACACCCTATTCTCCTTTGGGTTATTAATTATATTTCTCTACCTCACATTATCTCTATAACATTCTCATTAAATTATTTAAATTTTTTATATATTTTATTTTATTTTTACTTTCATTTTTAGGGTTATATATTTTTTTCAAGTTCCCTTACCAATATTTCATTGAAATAAACTTGTTTAATGGTATCTTTCTAGTTCCTTATTCCTTTTCATCTATAAATATTTTATTGATTATATCATTATATGATTTACAAAAATAATAACTATTTTTTGGAAAACAATCTTTTTATTAATTGTTTTGATGAAAACACCATGGGATCACCATTTTTTAGGTTCTCTACTCATACAATACAATATTGTTTAAGAAGTTCAATTTGTTACCTACTTCTCCAATAATTTCTTTTGAATTTTATTCATTTTATATTATTATTTAAGACTTATCACTCTTTATTAAAATATTCATGTCCAAAAAAATTAATTTCTTTTTCTCTTAATAACCATTATGTCATATCCATTGATTATTTTTTGTGATTAGGTTGTGTAACCCGTTCCCTTTTAATGGGGTTTTCTTATTCTCTTACCTTATGTATGAATTATTTATGTGGAAACACACACACAAACACACACACACATATATATACATATTATAATTTGATGGGTGGTAATATAATTATACGTTCCACCAGTGAATTGGGTAATTTTTTCCTTTCATGTGATACCTTGTATGGTGCACATGCAATAAGCCTAGCACACTATGTTATGTAGTCTTAGTATCCAGCCTTAACTTATGATTAAAATGTTATATTTTAGGTTTTTTCAATATTATTAGGATTTCATGATCCTATTATAACTAATTATTTATTATATGACCCAATGTTATTATCCTTTATTATGATACTATGGTATTCCTCTTGAATCTTATGTTATATTTCTTTATTACATCTGTTTCCTTACTTAGAGTTATTACTCATAATTTTCCTTCTGTTTATCCATTGGGAACTTTATTTAGTAACAAAAGTTCCAATGGATTTAATAGAACCTTATAGAGTTTCAAATAAATATGTTTTAGTTTATTTGTTTGTGGATATTTTATGTATCTAATCTACCAAAGGTATGAGACATCTATATTTTTGAGTTATGTTTTAGGGAATTTTATTTTAAAAATCATGTAATAATGTGTGATTGAGACTCATGCTACTATAGTCAGTATGAAAGTAAGGTTTTGTAATTTTTTTGGATTAGGTTAGTGAACTAATAGAAAATATACAACGAAGAACCTAGATTAAAAGAAAATAAATCATTAATCTAGTATATACATGAAATTTAGGAGTTATTATTTTCAAATTTCATTGTTTTCATTTTATAGGCTTATTAATTTGAATATTAAAACCCCTAAATTTTATTATATTAGTAAATGGGTGGAAATTAAGGAATTTTTATAACAATATATGTGATGGAAAACATAATTATTTCCAAAATGATGTGCCTAATATGATGTGAGTGGGATTTGAGAACGTCATGATAGTGACTACAAAACTAACTCAATTCATTAATAATAACTTGAATCATGTGAAACATCCTCCTTATCACAAGAAATATCATGTTTTAGTTGATTCATTAATGTGGAAAAGGCCACACACTTTTTCTAGATGTTTTTATCCTTTGATTATAGAACAATGGATTAATTCCATTTGGAAGATACATTATGATCTTAAATTCTCTTAGAAAAATAAATTAATATTATATGGTTATCATTTAGATGAATATTATGATAAGTTAAAGGCACTGTATAATAATATAAAACATAAGGAGGAAATGTAATCAATTGAGTGGGAAGAATTAAAGAAAATATTTTCTAATAAATATTTCCCATGAAACTATCTATCTTGAAATGGATAGAAAGTTTCTTGGATATTAGAAAAGGTAAGATAAACCAAACATAACTTATGTGGAAAACTTTACATGACTTGTAAGGTATGCATCTTGATTTTTTATTGGCCTTTAAAATTAGGTGTATCACTTTTTTTTTGGAATAATTCCATGACTTCAAAAATCATTATCAGTTCAAGAGTTCAAAAGCTATGAGGAAATAGTTTCATGTGAATATGGAGTTAAGATGAAGGCTATTGATTCTCAATGGTTTCTTGGGGTTGTAAATAAAAAATTGAGAATTAATTTCAATTCTGTAGGATCAATGAATAAATCTATAAGGGAATAAAATTTGTAATGAACCAACATGGGTCAACCTGACCCATCACCCAAGTTGGCATTCCACAGAACCAAAAGTGTGTTCTCGGTCATAATGGGATGGAGAAAAGTACCACAACATTAGAAATTACTTTTGGGTTTTATTTCTTCCATGAAAATTTATCATAACTGATATATGAATAGGATTTCCACGACAAACAATTAAGAAACATCAATAAATAATAATATATAGTAGATTGAATGAAACAATGACTATAACAGATATCATAACATTATCAAAAAAAATTAATAAATTATAAATATACATATGATGTCCATTAAAAAGATCAAAATAGGGATAAAGACTCAAAGGAGAATAATTTACATCATAATGATGCAAAATTTCAAAACTAAACCATCCTAAAAAAACATGGACATGAAAATTAAACAAGGTCCACCAAACTACATGGTGTCATTACCCTTTGATATGTCCTAAAAAATAAAGTCTGAATATTCCCAAATGTATATATAGTATGTGAGGAAATAATCCAATTAGGATACCAGCATGAATCAATGTGAGGTATTTATGCATTAAAACCAACCTCTCATGTTTTGAAAATATATTTAAAAAAATTAACTTTGAAAAAACAATTGAATGAATTAACATAACAAGACACCTTTGATTTTATAAAAACATTAAATATTTAAAGAAATATGAATAGAAAAAGTTTCAAGAAATATAAAGTGAATACTTATGGAATAAACATTATTAACAGGCCTAAATTTGGTATTATAATAAGAAAATTTTGATATAACAAAAATAGGTTTTAAGCATAAATCTATAAGCATCCAAATAAAACAAGAAACATGTAATGAAAACCATGTGCCCTAACTGTTAGGGTCTAGTGTGACTTAGTATAAGACAAAATTTTCTAGATGGATAAAAAAGTTCAAAAATTTAAAATCTATCTCGATATTTTATGGGCTCAATAATACTTCCATGGGAACTCTCAGTCCACATGGACAGATTTTAGTAGCTCCCTCAATCTTCTTTCCAAAGGCTCCCTAAGTTCCTTATATTACACTCCCTAGATATTCCAAGACATAGACTAAGGTTCCATCTATCTATACCATACACCTACAGACACCCAAGGTCTCCTATGTGATACTTAATAAAAAACACAAAAACATCAACATGTTCCAATTATATATGCCATTTAAATATATGATTTCATAAACTACCCATACACACAAAAGTCTAGAATTTGATATCATAAAATACCTAATTAAAACCTCTTTAAAAACCTATTTTAAATAATAAAACCTTATTTATCCATTTTAGAAAACACTTTTCATGTATTAAATTAAAATCCTATTAAATTACCATTTTAAAATTTATAATTACTAAAATATTCCAATAAATAGTCAAGAATGGAAAATTCAACAAAAGTTACACAACAAAAAAGAAATTTTTTAAAAAACCAATGGAATTGAATAATCAAAGGAAATATAAGGAAAACCCACTTAAATAGAGACAACTACCTCAATACAAAACTAAAACTTAAGACTTTCTATGAAAACAACATGAATCAAGGATTTAAAGTCCTCACACAACTAAAAAATAAATAAAAAACACAAAACACCCATAAAAAATCATAGGCTTGACCAAAAAAAGAACTAGGGTTTTTATAATCCATGGAAATAGAAGAATAAGGTGGGATGAGGGAAGGAGAGGAGGAAAATGACATGAAATCATGATTACCATGATGAGATTGACTAAGAAACATGGGATTCCAAAAAAATCAAAGGGATGAGATCTCTAAAGAAAAGGGGGAAAATATTCACATGAAGGAGGAGAGAAATACAGGAGATATCCTTTCATTTATTCAGGGGAAAATGATAAAAATACACTTTTTATTGAACCAGGCCGAATGAAAATTTTGGTCACATAGTTAAGAAAACAATGTACCAACCACATGGGAGCTATAATATCTATAAAACCAAAGTATGATAGTTTCCTGAAACAACCACATGGTTAGAATAACCATGTTTAAGTGGTGAAAACCCTACTATAACCAAAAACCCACTCCCAAACGATTAACCATAGGGTTACTACCTAATGATTTCTACACATTGGATAGGGCCTGTTTCCAAAAAAAATGGAGGTTTTATACCTCTAACTACTTATTAATCCAAGAATAAAAAATAAATAAATAAAATATAAAAATAAGACATAATAGTGACCTAAATGGTGTCACAAATATCCATACCAAGTCACTTTCTTCCCTTAGAAAGTCCTCATTGATTTTTAAAATAAAAAAGGTGAGGTTTCTACTCCCTCACTAACACATTCCTCTCCCAAGTCTCATGGATATACCCTCTACACTAAGAAATAACACATACCAACAATATCAACGTACCATGGAGCACCCTGTTTTGATAAATCTAGGATACAAATAGGATACTCCACAATGATGGTGTCAGATCCTATCTAGAAATCATCCCACTCTATTACATGGGATGAGTCTATATATAACTTATTTTACCATTATACATGGATGAAATCATGAATCAAATTCATAAATGGTAGAAATTATTCTGATAAAATACCTTCTTAAGACTCTCTATAATTTGAAATGTCCTGACATGAAATGAAACTTGTTTCCCATAATTTCTTAAGAGATGATGTCCTAGTCAAATAGATATTAAGAGGAACACTTGGTCACCACACTCAAACTTTAATGGGTATTAAAGAATATTTAAATATGATTTTTGTTACTCTTAGTTACCACTAACAATTTTCAAATAAACCATAATTTTTTTCTATATACTTATGGATGAGACTTACTTCTAGTAAGTAATTCTCACCAGACTAAGACCACGATGATGGGGATTGGAATGACCTCCCATATAATGCCTTCAAATGGGTCATCTTGATTGATTCTTGGTAATTTTTGTTTTAGTAAAACACAACCAAAAAATACTATAACATCCTAATGCTAACAATTATATTGGACTGATTTTAGATTCCATTAACTTGTAGTGACATCCCCTTAACACCAAAGGCCAAAAAATTAACAAAACAGGTTTACTAAATTGTTAGGGGGTGAGTTAACCTTAATAAACATCGTATTAATAATATAATAAAAAAACCAAACTATATGATGCGTGAAATTTAAAAAATAAAACTCCAAATCCAATAAATAAATAATATCAAAGTAATACTAAAATATAAATAAAGATATCCAACAAAAACAAAAAGAAATCCTGATGTAGAAATACTGATGTGGAATCACTTCAACCACCCAAAAAAATATCAAATATAAAACAAAACACCAAATAATGTAGCAAAATGATTCTCCACTTTAGGAAAAAGAGGCTTTTCCTTTCCCTGTGTCATAAAGAACAATGTTCACATATATATTTAATATATAGGGGGTGAGTAATCATACCTAGTAGGAAATCCCTAGGAGACTACTGAACTCATTCCAAGTTATTGATGTGGATTTTTTTATATGATTTTTCACATAAATTTTTCATGGAATAATTAAATATTTAATTTTGAATTGTGCTTAAATTGGATAATTTTTTATCAGTTAAATATTTTGTAGTGAAATTATTATTCGTTGAATATTATTAAAAATAGGTGTTTTGTGTTTTGATTTTTGAAATATTCTTGACATAGAATTTTCAATTTTTTATAACATTTTTTTGATAACCATTAAAAATAAATAAATAAATTTTTTATTTTTGAAGTATTTTAAGGATTTGATGCAATACATTATTTCATAAAACTCTTTCAATTTATTTAACTATATTATATTAGAATTAATTATATTCTAGGATTAAAGTTTTAGTTGGGTAAATTCATTTTCTATTGAGATTCTATAAAATTATTTTATCATTTTTTCTGGGATCAATTTTTTTGGTCAATTTAGTGATCAAATGTTTTACGGAAAATAATTTCTTTTATAATATCACTTAATCTAAAATTAAGGAATTTTAGGATCTTCTAACATTGCTCACTATTGACACCACATGCTATAGCCAGGGTGTGACCGATGCCAAATATCGTTCACCTATACTACCATTGGAGTAAAAATTATGCCACCATCAAAGCACATATTTTTCTACCACCAAGTTTACATGATACCACTATCCATGGTTTACCACCAGCACCTACCACCATCAGTCACTACAATCCTATGTTATCTCCACATTCTACCACCAACCACTATTTTATACTGCCACCACTATTTCCTCCTACCATTACCATTAATTAATCCACTATGAATACCAAACTATTTTTCCATTACCACCTCATTTCATCCTACCACCACCCTCTCACTACGACCATGAGTTCCTTCCATGGATCCACCCATAGAGAATCCACTAATTCCTTCACCGATCAAACCAAATCCACCAATAAAATATAGATATTGATTGATGATGTCCTATGGATAAATAAATGAGTTCCACTGATGAAATAAGAAGAAGAATAAAATAATACTAAATAAAAACTAAAACTCATGATAAGTTGAAGAAATACTCAAACTATGCAAGATTCACCATTCTTGGCTCATTTCAAAGCACAAAAATATTTATTATCACCATATGATTGATGAAACTCATTAAATAAGATGATCAAATACCTCACCATGAATCAAAAAAATCACACGAATGGGTTTTTAATACAAAATAGTGAGTCCATGGTGCACTAATTGATGAAAACTATTCGATCGACTGATGCCAAGTCCAAAAAATCAAAGGAAGAAACTGACCCTGGATAAAGAGATTAATCCATAATGATAAAGGAAGTGTTGAGACAATACAACCTATCATTAATGATTGGACCCCGTGATCCACTATTCTTCAAAATCTGTCACTAAAGTACTTCCAAATATCCATCTTAATGAAGTACCCATTATTATATTTTCAATGAAGTAAGGCCAATATTTGACCATTTAAGGACAAGAAGGACTGAGTAAATGGACAATATTAGACCAGGAAATCTAGGAAAATGATCAAATTTTGGTTTCAAAATTGAGAATAGATAATTCAAGGTATCACATTTATTTGAGATTTATTTACTGGGTTTGGATGTACAAAATAACTTGATTATAAAAAAAATTGAACTCTATGATATATGAAGAAGTTTAGATAGAGGATCATGAAAGAGTTTTAGTAAAGTTTTAATGTTTTTTTGTTTGTAGGTTAACTCTAAAATTGGTGATGAATTGTGATCTTCCATAATATTAATTATATGATAAAAGAGGTTAATGAATTTATATTATTTGATGTATTAACACAATGAGAATTCAATAAATGATATTTCTAAGTCCAACATTGCTTAATAAAAGCACCACCAATGACTATTGACCCTAGTTGGGATGATGAGAAGAAGATTCCTAGTTGAAAAACCTGATTTTTTTTAAGGTTGGGGAGATTCCAATACTATGATAGATTGAAATAATTTTTTAGGATTTAAAATATAGATTGATGCTAGTTGATTAACAAGAGTTGAGGATGAATCGTGATTGTGATTTAAGCCTTGAGTATTCACATGAAGTGGAATTCCAAATCACCAATGAAGTAATTTCAATGTTTAATTATCACAATGTAGATTTTTTTACAGATTATATAAGGTCAAATGAATTCAATAATAAGTTCCTCACTTGAATTAAAATTTGATTAAGGATTTATATGAACAAGGCATTAGATGTGCAGAGAATATTATAGAATTAAAAAATGGATTAATGTGAATAGGACATATGCCATGCCAGGTCCAATAATTTAGGAAATAAAAAAATGAGGAAGGAAATAAAGAAATAAGGTAAATTTTCAAATCATAGTAGATTATCTCAAGGTTAGTATTTTTTATTTTATTTTTATACAGAGGAATAAAAAAATGATATTAGGGGAAGGAGAAGGTGATCATGGGGGTTTCATGGAATATTCTAGGAGAATAACATTTCGTTGTAGGGTAATTTTTCTAGGACTTTACTTAGAGATGTGGATGAGAACCTAAAATAATGCCATGTGAATGACCATCGTGATATAATTTTCATGTCATTATTTTTTTATTCTATTTTTCTAAATAATAGGAGGTTTTATCCTTTATAATTATCATTTATGGATATGGGAGGCATCCCTTTATTCTCAATTCATGGTACTTAAGTGTGATTATGGTTTTCTTCCCCATTATCTCTTACTATAAATCTATTTTCAGTTTATAAATTCATGATTAAAGTTTATTATTCTCCCTAATGTGTTTTTATCTTTAACTTTTATATATGAATGGATAACACATGAGTCTAGATCTAGGGATTTAATCTCTAATAATATTTGAATATCCTAACTTTATGTTGATCATCATAATCTTCTTACTGTTGGAGGAAAGTGATAGTGTAAGTGGTGAAGTGAGAGCATGACCACCCAAGGGAAGTGATTGTCACTCTTTCCCCTTAATATTTATCCCTCATATTATTATACTACTTGAGAGATTATATAGAAGTGGATATGTGACTAAATATTTCATGATTATCATTTAATTCGAGAATAGATTATTGGATGGAGTGGTTCGATTGGGTGATACTTTCACTTTTAGGATAATATTTATGTACCAAAAGAGATTCTGAGAATATGTTGTAATTATTTTGGGTGAGAGATGTGTGTGACTTGAGAGATCAAGAGTGCACTGTATGATTTTGGGAAATGATATAATCCATTTTGATATCAATGATATGTAGTAATTGAGTAGATCAACATGAATTTTGGATTTTTTAACTCCCTTATACTTTATTTTGTCATGTATTATTTTTTTCAATTACTTTAAACTTATTCCATTCCACTCACTCCAACTCTATAATATTAATAATGATCTCATTATATTTTACTTTATTTATTCAAAATATAAAAAATGTGTTTTAAGAGAGGCACTAGTATATTAAACACTACTTCCTTAAGACCAACCCCAGGGTTATCCGTTATGCTATCTCTAGGTCACAATAAATTTATATTTGATAGCCTTAATGGCCAAGGGTCTATAAAATTTTTATATCCGTGCTTAAGAATAAACAATTTGCATTGTATTTTTTCCACTTTTATTCAATATTTTTTCTAAAAAAATATTAGTTATGGATACTAATTACTTTGATTCAATGTCACTATATGATTTAATTCATGAACTTGAGGAGGTTGTGGCAGCATATCTAAATTGGTTTCAATAATGAAAACATTGATATATTATTGATGATAAAATGGTTTATTATCATCAAATAATACAAATATATCATAAACATAGGTATAAGATAAAAACGTATCAAAAGGATAAAGAAACATTCCAAAACCTACTAAAATAATTTTAAGGAAGCAACTGAGAAGAAAAGAGAAAAGAACCAGGAAAAGAGAAAAGAAGATGGAGATTCTAATATTAGATTATGAAATACCATTATATTTAAGGATATAGATAAATTATTCACATTATGAGGATTTTTTTAATGTCCAGTAAGTGAGAGGAAAAAATTTTGAAGAAGTTGCAAAATTTTTGAGGATCACTAAATTTTTAATTTTCATTATAATAACTTGTACTACACTAACCCTTCGGCTGATTTCTACATTATTGAATATTTAAACCAATATTGAAAACCATCTACTTTCCCTGGATGACACCAATTATGAGGTGATTTATTTTAAAGAGATGTGGGAAGATTCATATTACATCACTCTAACTCTTTACATGCTCGTAGAAGCATTATGCCATGATAAACAAGAATAAGCTACACAAATCTAGGTGGTTGAAAATTTTATCGAGAAATTTTTGTGTTTATTTTATTTTATTATGTATAATATTGATTATTCCACACACTTTTAGGTATTTAGGAGGGATCTCAATTTTTATGTTTTCCTAGAGAGTTAGGAGGAACTTGAGATTACACATACTGAGGAATTTTTGGAGCTCCCAATATTTATTGAAAATTAATATATTTGTGTAGTTATAGATAAAGAGGATATTTTTGTACCATACACTAACATAAAATTGGATGTTGAAACATTTTATATAGTCAAAAAATAAGTGATTTTTTGTATTGAAATAGAAGAAAAGTCACTACCATAGAAATGGGTTTTACAACCTGCTCATTCCATTTATCAACTTGAAGAAGAGGGAAGTACCCCTAAATTTTATTTTTTCCTCTATTACTCAAAAATAGATCTACTATAATGGATTGGGAATTTAAATAATATAAAAGGGGGTATTACACATTTTTCATATCACTAAATTTAGAAAGAAGAACATCTAGTGGTTCTTATCAAAGAAGCCACAACCTCCTTCTGAATAGGGTTAACCCAAAGGTTGTCCAGCCATGGACAGTTAAAGAATATTACCCCTTTAGGGGTTATACAATGATAATATTTCTCATTTTTTTTAAAATTCATTTAATTTTTATTATTATTTTAATTTTTTGTGGTTTTTCTTGTAGGAAAATAATTAGAATGTTTATTTCATATGGAAACCAATCATGGACAACATGAGCTACAAATTAAATATCCTTGATCAATAATTCCTAACACAATACCAGGTTACATTAATTTTCAACTTAATATGGTTAAATATAATGTTAATTTGGTTATATATTATATGGGTTTTAATATGTAAAATAAGGATATTTCATAAGCTAATAGGGGTAGGGTCTTTCATGAATTCTAATGCATAAATATTCTTCACTATGGGAGCTTTTTAATTATACTAATTTATTTATTTATGAATCTAGAAACTAAGTGTTGGGTAATACACTATATTGTTTAGAGTTAAAAATTGTGAATGTGTGGTATAGGTTGGGTGTTTATCTTTATTTTTAATAGGGATTTTAAAACCAAGATGATTAGAATTTCAAAAACTGAATTTCATCCTTAATATGTATTGTGTTAATTCTTCCTTATTGTTCACCATGATTCTTTTTGAGATGAACTAAAAAATTCCATTTTATATTTAAAACTATAAAAGGAATGACCTATTAAAAAATTTATTGGATGTGTAGAAATGTATTTTTCTGAGCTTTCATGTAACCCATTGAACTTTCTTTGAGATACTGAATTGTAAATTTGTGTTGAGTAAAATTTTTATCCCACCTTATGATTCAACATTTAGAATAATATTGGGTTTTAAGTATGGGGGATATGGGTATTTAATTATTCCTTAATTGTGATTCAATTCTGTACACATCAAAAATATATTTTTTTTAAATGTCTCCCTCTAAATAATCATTTTAAGATGCTAGTAATTAAAGTTTGGGTTTTGGTTTGTCTCCAGGTTAGGAAAGTAAAAAATTTATTTGTCCTACCTAGTGGAAAAATATCATGATGATTTTGAGGGATTTAACTAGCTATGAAATTTATAGAATTGAATGATTTCTAAGTGACATTTTTCTACATATTTTGAGAAATACCATTAAAAATGTGATAAAGGAGGTGAGGTAATATTTTTATGGAATTGGAATTATAGATAACGAAAAATTGAAGTCTTAACTTAATCCAAGTAAATAAAAATTGGTGAAAAAACATCATAGATCCAAATAAATAAAGATTAATATTAGTAATTTGAATCCATAGTAAAATGGGAAATTGGGATCCCATGGTGAATCACTGAGACAACTTCACTAGGTGTGTTTTGTAAATAAATAAACTCCAAAATTCAATAAGTTATTTTCATTGTGCTACAAAAAAATATTTAGTTAAAAAAAGTTCAAATAAATTTCCTTTTAAAAATTAATTTATTAAGGTGAGGGGAATATTGAACATAAATAATGAAGTGGGGAAATAATTTATAAGAAAATATTTCACATTGTATCAATGATGTGGGATGTAAAAATTTTTTTTGTAGAACTTGGTAGAGAGAGTAAAAAATGACAGTGTTTATAATTATATATTTAATTCCACTTTAATATCATTTGTATGTGCTCTTTGAACTGTAATTTTAACTTGGGTTGAAGTATTTAAGTGGATTTTAATCACATATGAGGCCTAGAAATATTGGAAAATTAATGGTTCTATGATTTTCCTTAATTTTTGTGGGTATTTAAATTTAGGAAGGATATGACTTGTTTTAGGTGTCTATGTGAATAAATAAAATGAATTTAATTTCCTAAGAGGGAAATTAATTAGGTGTGGTGGAGTTTTTTGTGGCTATTTTTATATAATTTTTCACATAAATTTTTAATAAATTAATGAAATATTTAATGTTCATTTGATTTTTTTTTGACTTAAATTCTCATTCGTTGAAATTATGGTTCAAATTTTATTTTTTGGTAGTTTATTTTCTGAAATTTTCTTGAGAACAATTTTCTAATTATTATATACAGCATTTTATGATAATAACTAAAAATATAGAAATACATTTTGGATTTTTTAAGTATTTTTAGGATTCAATAAGATTCATTCTCTCATAAAAGTACTTGTTTTTATTAAACAATTTGGCATGGAATTAATTTTACTATGGGATTTAGATTTTAGTTGCATAAATTCATTTTCTTATAACATTACAGGAATTTAATTTATCATTTTTTATAGAATTCATTTTTTTGAATGATTTTGTGATCAATATTTTATTTAACTCATTTTTTATAATACCAATTTTTCTAAAATTTGTGAATTTTAGGATCTTCTACCATTGTGCCCTGCTACCAACACATTCTATCATAAGGGTGAAACCATTTTCTACTACCAGTGTCCTTTGCTACCATTGGAGTATAACATTTTATACCATTAAATCAACTATTTTTCTATATTCAATTATACATGCTACTTCTCGGCATATTATACCACTAGCACCTACAAATATCTTGTGCTACCACTAATCATTTTTTTCAGATTACTCCATTGTTTCTTTGTACGACTACCATTGATGAATCCACCACTATTACGACACTTTGATATAGCTACCACAACATTCCCTCTTATCTCCACCACTCTCCCTACTACCATGAGTTCCATCCATATATTCCCCCATAGAGAATCCACTAATGAAAGTGTTGATCTAAACTATGCCACCAATCATAGTCAAATATTGACCAAAGCTAGTCTATACCTAAAAAACTGTGTTCCTATATTAAAATTTAATGAATAAAAAATAAATGGAAATAGAAACTTGAGCTAAGTTGAGGATGAAGTCCAGCTATTTAAGAATGTCCCTTCTTGAATCATTTAAATGCACCCCAATATTTACAATCACAAGCTGATTAATGAATCTATTGCTCAATCACAAACACATTCTCATCTTTGGATAAAGGAAGACAAACATTATAATAATTTATGATTATTTGAACCAATTAAATGGCAAATAATTAGAAATATATCTATGAAAAGGGTCAATTTTTTTATATCGATAATGTAGAATATGAGGTCACACAGTTGTTCCAGATTCCTGACCAATTTCATATGGGAAAACATACATGAGTTTTTTTTATTTCTTTATATTAGATATATGAATGAGAAAAAATAGAGGACTGAGATAGTGTTATAATCAGTATTTTTTATATTTATTGTTTGTAGGGAATGTCTCAAATTGGTGATGGATTTTTCTCTTCTATAATATGCATGATGCGATGAAGGAGGATAATTCACATATGATATTTAATATATTTTTACAATTCAATAATAGAGACATGTTAGTCCAACATGCCTTAACTGAAACACATATGATGACTATCAACCCCTACCAGGATACTAAGAAGAATGATCTATGTTTTTAAACTTTATATTTTCAAGGTTTGGGAGATTCAAATTCTCAGATTAGCTGAATTTATTTTTTAGGATTTGAAAACCAGATCGATGCAAGAAAATTTCCAACAATTCAGGATAAATTAGGTTTGTGACTAAAGCAACTAGTATTATCCTAAAGTGTAATTAAAAATCACTAATTCTTAAATTATGAGGTTTCATTAGAATAAGTTCGATTCTCATTCAAATTTACCAATGCTTCAATTTTGAGGTTTCACATAAATTATGTTTGATTATCCTTCTATTTCCCATTCTATCATTCCATAACACTATTTTCAGTTTGTAAATATATGTTGAATATTAATTATTATTCCTCATATAATGTGATTTGTAACCTTTATAGATGAAGGGATAAATTTTGAATCCAAAATTAGTGACTGACGATCTAATACTACTTATAGATCCAAATTTCATGTTTTTCATTGTATTTTTCATGGTATTAGTAAAAATTGACTCTATAAGTGGTGAAGCAAGAGCATGACCACCAAAGGAAAGTTTTCATTTCTATTTCCCTTTATCTTTATCCCATTCTATTTTTAGATTGATATGAATATTATTTGGGAACGACTGTGTTATTTATTATCTCATTAATATCATTTCGGTCAGGTAGATATTATTTCCTAGAGTGGTTTGATTGGGAGATAATTTCAATATTGGGGGAGTATTTATGTACCAAAATATATTTTGGGCATACATATTCATCATTTTGTGTGATATTGGTGTGTTACTTGACATATCACACATTCATTGAGTGAGGTTGGAAAATTACTTAATCCATCTAGAGATCATGGTAGGTATTTGATGAGTGGATCCCCCCGAATATGGGATTCTTTATAACTCCCTTATCCTTTATTTTCTCTTATTTTATATATTTATAGTATGTTTTATATTTTTCCTTTGTAATCACTATATATATGATATTTTAATTATATTTTCTTTTTATTTTCCTTTATTTTTTCAAAATATATAAAAACATAAAAAGTGTTATTGGGAGAACCACTACAAAATTTGACATTACTTCCTTGAGAGTAACCCCTGGGTTAGCCACAGTGATATATCTAGGGTATTATAAATGTATCTTTTATTGAACTTAATATTAAGGGTCTACCAAAATTTGATAGTAATTTTTTCATGATGGCTATCGAAGATACATTTATAGTATCCTAGATATAGTAGAGTGGCTAACCCATGGGTTGAACATATGGAAGAAGTGTCGAATTCCATGTCGGTTCTTTTAAAAATTATATTTTTTATATATTTCTAATAAATAATGGAAAATAAAATGAACCCATGATGAAAATCATAGAGTTATAGTGATTGGAATGGAAATGTTAAAAATGAATTGAAAACAGAGAAATCAAGAAAAAGGAAAAGAAATGGGATTTAGAAAAAATCCCAAATTTAGGTCGATCAACTCATCTAATACCAATCATTGATCTCAAAATATATTTGATCATTTAACAACTTCACTTATTACATGATCAATATCTCTATTCACGCACCTTTATCACCCAAAATTATGAATACATATGCCCATAATCACTTATAGTATATAAATACTCTTCTAAAAGTGAAAGTATACCCTAATCAAACTACTACAGCCTAGAATATATTTTTATAATAGGTGATAATCATGAGATATTTAGTCAAGGAACATAAAAAATAACACATAGGAACCCTGTAAGTAGAGTTAATAGGTAATATGAGAAGGATTGAGCATTTTCATGGGAAAATGTGTGTAAAAAACTAATTTTTAGTTATTATTAATTCCATTGTATTGTTAGGAAACATAGTTTAACAATCCATGATAAAACCATGTGAGTGATACTAGAAAACACCCAAGTATATAAGGTTGTGTTTCATGGTTTGAAAAATTGTGCACTAACCATGTAAAATGATTCTATAACAAAATTTTCCAAATTGAAAAGTTTCTCACATGGATTTTCCAGTTCATACGCCAACCATTTTTTCACAGTAACTCCCATAATCCTAAACATGGGTTCTTGGAGAACCTTTGTGATTTCCCATAACCATGATCAATCCTTGAACCCTTAAACCACTTCCAAAACATACTAAAACCATACATAAACTCATAGAACTAAACAAAAACATTATATAACATCAAAGTTCACAATAAAAGGGTGAAGTAAATCAATCAGGGGGTGTTACCTTCTCCCTAACATTATGCTTTCTATCCCTAGAAATCTAGATATTGGAACTGATTTGAAAATGTTCTTGCAATTAATCTAGCATATTTTTCTATCATTCTAATGTATCTTATTAAAAGTCACTATTATCTTGACATCCTAACCCAGGTGCAACCTAAGGGTGTCCCAAACCTAGTGGTAAAAAATCTCTCAAGTATAACTCCTCATACACTAGAGGCTGCCAACTAAAATATAGGGATTAGGGTGTGGCTGTGGAGGGACTATTCCCTCATGTCAGATTGGAGAAAATAGATATAATATAATAACAGAAGGATAATAATAGTGAAATCACAATAATTATTAATAGGACTTGAATTTGAAGATAAGAGTAAACAACCATCGATAATAATAATACTTTAAACATGGAAACTGAATCATATAAAAAATGATAATGTCATTTCACATTTCAAAAAAGTATATAATTGGTATACATAGAAACAGGAAATACATGCTATACAAAAGAATAAAAAAGCATCCAAAAACTATCCAGCATCTTGAGCACTGGCTCAGTCATCTTCATCCAAGATCCATCCTAAAGAAAGTAATCAAGTCAGATGTCTGAATAGGAAAATTCCACTTATCAACACCTATATACATAAAATCTACAAGAGTACCAACATAGGCCAAAATAGGGTGTGAGATAAATCTTAGTAGGCCACCACCAACATCTTCTATAAAATTCAGTCTATGAATATAAAAAAATATTTTGTAGATATATACAAATGTAAATCAATCCCAAATAAATAATAACTCATGCCTACTTCAGACTCATCTAGTAATGTATTTTAAAATGAGATCATTCAGTAATTAATTTATGTTTAGTTTAAATAGGTAAGTCATGTGAGATTTTAACATTACTGATAATATATCATGATAATAATAAAAGAGAATACAAGGTATAAACAAGGAATCCTTGACCTTAGGGTCAGAAAAATGATAGTAGTAACTCATGAAATCTAGAAATAAATGGTTCTAAGTGGAATCCATGGGGAATCACCCAAGGTATTCCAATGTAAATAATTATAACTGATTCTAAGGATATCATCCAAGGTAATCATGAGCTAAGAATTACTGGGACCAATGGGTTTAATCCATTATGCCCCATGTCCAATGAAATTAAGTTGGATCCAAGGAATGTATCAAATTCATTATAATAATCCTAAAATGATATCAGGTGAATCGTCAGTGCTTCATTGAGGAATTCACATACTAAGACAAAGGCCAAGTTACAAGGTGGGTATCTCCCTTGGAAACTAGATTAGTGAATCAAAATGGAATCCTTTAACTGCCTTATTTTTTCACATTGGAGTCTAATACTGGCTCCATTATTACCATTATTATAAAGATAAAAAAAAATTTATATGCAATAATAACCTTAAACATAATTCATTATTCATTTAAGGCCACATAATACTCATTCCATTTAATAAGTCAATTGGTCCATTCCATTACCTTTCATTAATTTGGAAAGGTATATTAAGGACATGAAACCATTTATTACTTTGATTCCATATTCAATTATTAGGTTCATTTCATTAACTTTAATAAACATGACAAGGATATCTATGGACATGAAACCATATGAAATTTAATTATAATGAACTAGGTCAAGTGATATAAATAGATATACTTTCCATTTAATATTTTAAAGCTTCATTAATTAATTATAACACTTACAATATAGGGTTAATGTGATATCTATACATGATCTATACATTTGGAAATTAGGGATCCATTAATTATAAAAGAATGATTACCTTATCAAGTTCAAGTTATTTCATAACCAAATGGTGGATCATATGGTCATAACAAGCCACTAAAAGCATAATAAAGAGAAAAACTTACTTTAAGTGGACAAAATTTATGTTCTGACATCCAATGACATGAAGAGGACACATAAAAAGGTTTCTATAATACAATAACAATGATTATAAGTAGGGAATAAGAATTTAAGAAGCAACACCCAGTGAAACCATCATGCTGACAATGAAGACAATTTATAAATGATGATAATTTAGGGAAAATTCATAGAACACCTAACATAGTCTTGCAGTACTCTCCTCATCCAGTATTTATCCTTAGTTTATCCTATATTAGAATAAAATGGAAGAACATACCAACACTTTGAAAATAGGTTATATAATCATGCATAAGGATAGCATCATTGAGACAAAGTCAAACCAAAAACTGATCCTAATGACTAAGGACCTTACCTAGAGGAATATAATGTGATAAACAGAATTTGAAGTGTACATCAAACAATGAAGATATCAAGAAATTGATAAAGAGGGGTTTGTAATCTCATCTAGGAGAAGATTAAGGCCTCATATCCATTTTAGAATTGAAATAAGAAATATTGTTTTCTTAAATAAAATTTAAGGGAAAAATGGTATGTTCACCCAGAAATTACAGGGTTGCACAGTTTGGCCACACAATTAACCTAACCTTAAACCAATTATTCTCCTTTTACTACCTAATAAGGGACCCCATATGGTTTGAGAAACTGTATGTCAACTGTGCTTTATGGATCTGCTAAAAATTAAAGACCACTTTCATGAGCTTGAGGATTTGGGAACTTAATTAGGGCAGACCATACACCATGATTTTCCCTCTAAAATTCTCTACACGATTAGGAGAAACTGTGCGGGATGGGATGCACAATTTATACTAACAATGTGGACCAGTGGTTTGATCCACCGAATAAGGTTATGAGCTTCAAAAAATAATCTAACACCCCAATAGTTTATTTATCTCATTAGTGATCCATAAAAGGTAAAAAAATAATGTATTATAATGAAATTCAAAGGATCCATACCTCATACAAAAACTGGGTTCTTATACTCTTCCCTCTTAAAGGAAGTCGTCCCTAAGACCACCTTCTATGGGTGGCGAAACACTGTCTGAGAAAAACTTCAGTCCTTGAGCACATATGTCATCCTCCCACTCCTACATATCATCTTGTACCTGGATGTGCTTCCATATAACTCACACTAAAGGGATATACCATCCTCGTAGAGTCTTCATGATCTAATCAACGATGCATATGGAATACTCCTCAAATGAATCATCAACATCTAACTAAACCCCCTCAGGATCAAACGTATGGGGTGATTCAATGTGATAATGAAGAATTTGTGAAATATGGAATACATTATGTATTTAATGGTACCTCTAAGGTAATAACAATTGATATGATACTAGTATGACTCTATCCAAGATCTCAAATGACTCTACATAACAAAGAAACAATTTTCCATTCCTATGTATCTGTCTATGCCCAAGTCTGGGTGATACCCCCAAGATAACATAATCCTTGACCTTGAACTTAAGAGGCCATCGATGAATATCAACATAAGATTTATATCTATAATGACTAGTAGAGATACACTTCCAGACTAGTTATACTTTCTCCAAATTCTCCATCTCAAGACAAGGACCTTGTAGCACTAAATCTCCCACCTTTAACCAGTACAAGGGTGAATGACAAGACCTACCATACAAGGACTCATATAGATCCATATGAATCATTAACTTAAAGATATAATTATAGGTTAAATTGATAAAAGGGATATTTTTCTATTAGGAATCATTGAAATCAAGGATACTTTCCTAGAGAAATTCCTCTAACATTTGTATCATTCGTTCCGACTAACCATTAGAATAAGGGTGAAAATCTATGTTCAAAAGCACCTGTCTACCTATATCCCACTATAACCCTTTCCAGAACCTCAATGTGAAATTAATGGCCCTATCTAAAATGATATTATAAGGGAACCCATGTATCCATATAATCTCATATACAAACATTCTCCCCACCTCATCAACTAATAAAGTCTTCTAAATATGAAAGAAGTGTGATACTTTCTTCAATAGATCCAAGACTACCCAAATTACATCACTACCTTAAGGAAACCATAGTAAACCAACTACAAAATCCATATAAACATCTTCCCATATCCTTTCCCATACTGGTAATATTTGAAATAATATTTCATGTCATTGATTCTCCTCCTTCACCTACTGATAGGTGGAACACCTAGTGATATATCCTGCTATCTAACGTTTAATACTAGGCTACCAATACTGGAATCACATATCTCGATACATCATAGAGATTCCTTGATGAAATTACCACTAAGAAGCATGTGAATATTGTATAAGTTCATCTCTCATATCTATATGAACCCAATCACTCTAATCTATACATAGTATGTCTTCTCCATCAAAAGACCCATCCAGAGGTAGGTCCTCTTTTGAAATACTATCCTGGAAAACCAACCCCATAGGATTTGAAAAATGACTTCTCATAGCCTTATCAATGAGGGAAGAGGTAAGAGATAAATCTATAAGGAAGGCCTCTCATGACAATCATGAAACACTAGATTCAGCTCAAAATATAGGGATATCAATTTCAATTCATCATTATCTTCTTGTATGGAATGTGCCTGACTTATACGACTCAACACATTATCTACCTTATCTCCCTTTACATGCATATATGAAAGATAAATGTCAAATTAATGAAGGTATCTGACCCATAATTTCTATTTAATATTCATGTTACACTATAAAAATATATATTTGAGGCTCTTGTGGTCTATATACTCCACAAACTGCTCACCCATCAGACAATGCCTCCACCAGTGTAAGTCAGGGAAAACTATTTCTAGATCAAGGTCATGCATTGAATAATTATTCTCCTAAGATCTCAACTAGAGAGACCCATATGAAACAACTCTATCCTCCCACATCAACACTACACCCATTTTAATTCTTGATGAATCACAGAGAACTGTATATCCTCTTCTAGGATTTTGTAGAACTGGTATAGAGGCTAAGGTGAGACTTCCTATCATCTTCTGAAAGGTCTTCTCACACTCTTCTTACCACAAGAACTTTACACCCTTTTTTGTAAGACCACTTAGTAGTATAGAAAGATGTGATAAACCTGGTATAAAATGTCTGTAATATCTAGCCAGCCCTAAGAAAATTTGTATGCCAAACACATTCTTGGGATACTGCCTAGAATCCACAACCCTCACCTTCTCCAAGTCAACTAATACTCCTAACTCCAAGATAATATGACCCAAGAAGTGAACCTTATCGATCTATAAGTGTAACTTAGAAAGAATATAATAAAAAGAATGCCCTATCAGTGTATTCAAAATGATCTCAATATTTTTATCATGGTCACTATGAGTATGATAATACGCTAATATGTTGTTCAAAAAGACCATGAAAAATTAATCTAGATAAGGTTGGAAAACCCTATTCATTAAATCTATGAAAATGGAAGGCACATTCATAAGATTTAACAGAGTAAAGAGATACTCATATAAATCATACTAACTTCAGAAAGTCCTATGTGGTATATCTGAAGTCCTAAATTTCCCTGTTGATAGCATGATATTAGGTTAATCTTTGAGAATACCCTAAATCCTTGGATCTGGTCAAAGAGATCATCTTTCCGAGGTAGTGGATACAAATTCTGAACCATAAGATGGTTCAACCATTGGTAATGTAGGCATAAATGAATGGTTCCCTCTTCTTTCTTATATAAAATAATTGATGAAATCCAAGATGAAGTACCTAGTCTATTAAATTCCTTAGACTCTAGATCATATAGTTGTATCTTGATATTATAAAGCTCAGTAGTTTCTATCCTGTTTATAGTAATGAATACTATATCCACTCTTGGGAAAAGTTTGATCATAATCTCTACCTCTTTATTAGGAGGAAATCCATAGAAATCAATGGGTAAAACATCCCTAAAACAATCCACCATGGGAGGAAAATATGTTAGATGAATTCCCTACTCCTCTATGAAAATACTAGAAATATGGGTGGTCACACCACCGATACCATGATGCTCAAGTCAAGATTTACTATCAGGTACATCCCACTCACCCTTGTGGAGATAACTTCTTCGCTCTAGTGATGTAAATGACACCCTGAGGTGATAAAAATCCACATTTTTGTGATAGTAAACCAACCAATCAAGTCCAAGAATGACATAAAAACCTATCATATCGAATATTAAGAGGACCCAAAATAATGGATAACTTCCCACATCTAAGGGGAAGTCCCTGTATTGGTGTATTACCTCATAATTCACTCCCAACAGTGTGTCTAGGGTTATCACATCACAGAAGTACGGAATTTCAATATCAATAATTTCCATGATCAATAAAGTGATAAATGATTGACAGTAACCTGTATCGACCAAAATATATATGATAGAAGAAGATATCCAAATAGTACCTCATATAGTAAATGGATATGTACTATGATCCCCAGGTATCTACTATAAAGCATGAAACTAGCCAGATCTATGACCCTAAGTTATAGCTAGAATGTCCTAAGTATGTATACTCTTCTAGTGTTGATAATAAAATGTCTGGATACTTAGGCCACAACCTTCTACTCGGTCTATCATGAAAAAGGTATTGAAACTCCCTACCTAACATGAGATAACCCATCATGCTCCTAAGGAGAGATCTAGTGCCTATCCTCTTCCACTAGAAGTAGGTGGAATGGTCTAAAAGATTATAGGAATATGTCCCATATGGATGAAAGCATGGAACTCAATAGGTTCTATATCACACTAAGGATTTAGATGACCCTATTGTCCACACTGATGGCATATAATGGATTTTCCATGGTAGATACTCTGGGGACCACTACTCTAATGAGAAACATCAAGACTACAGTTCCTGATACTAGAAGAACTACTACCCATCCTCATCACTAAACCTCTATGCCTGGTATTATCAATTTTTTTAGGTAATGCTCATTGATAAGAGTCTAATTAATGTTCTTTGAAAAGGTAGGTATCTGAAATACATTCACCTACAAGTGGATGGTATACTTGACCCCATCCTTGAAACATTGTGCCTGTGATAACTCATCATCATCGAAAAGTAATAAAACTCAATAAAACACCCTAAATAGTTTATACCAAACATAACACCCTAATCCAGGTGCATGAACTCTCTGAAACAATTATCGCTCTATTTATGAGGGAAACAATAATCCTAGAATGTAGTTTTAAAGAAATCCCAAACCTTGCCCGGATAACGACCAACCTGAGGAATCACATTCCACCAAAGTTTGGCAGAATCATGAATCATATAGGTGGAAATATTGACCCTCATATATTGAGGCATATCCATATTATATATGATATAAAGAGTGACATCTAGCCAAGACTCACCAGCCTATGGACCACCATCCATCGATAATATGGGAAGATGTTACTACTTGAAATCACAAGTCAGGTCATCCATTATTGGAGTAGGAAATGAATTACCCTAAATGGACAGCATTAGATCTAGGAAAACCTCTAAAAACTGGGCATCAGTTCCCAACTCGAGGATAGCATGTGGTGACTTATGTGGAACTATAGGTGGTGTCATTGGTGGATCAAGGACTGCCACCTCTAGACTGTGGTCATCACCACCCTCCTGGCACACAACTAGAGAACGTCATGTTGGCATAGCTCTAAAAATTCCATGAATTAGCCTCAAAAAAAGACATGGTAATAGATAAAATAACTAGAAGAAGAAGAAAATATGAAAAAGGGGTCACTGCCCAAGGTACTACCCCAACCACCCATTTAGAATTCCAGGGTGTTGGTAAGTTATCAAATTTAACACACAAAGATTCCAATAGGTGAATGGTCAATTACACTTTTCCTCCTCATTTATGGGATACCATATCATTTAATAAGTCAATATTTACATTTTTATGTTTTATATTATTATTTACATATATTATGTTTTTATTAAATGGATCTCTATTCCTAGATAATAAAGTCTCATACACTCTATAACTGAAAGAAAAACCCATTTAATTTTAATTCATCCCCCTCTACATTAGGTCTTAGAATGTAACAGGTAATATATGATTACTCTACCTAGTTAATCACCCAATATAATTCACAAGGGACCATACACCTCATAAATTGAAATTGGTATTCACTCAATCATATCCAAAGAGTTTTTCATGTAACCAGAGGTACATAGTGGTCATGTGTCAAAAATAGTTATTTAAGATTCCACTATCAACCTTTATATAAATGAACTATTTATATTTACGATGAAAATAAATTCCCTTCCCTATAGATGATTTTATAACCATGGGAATATATAAAAACCATGGCGCACACAAAAATCATAGGCAATAAAAGAAATGAATGTAGTGAAAATCACCTATATGGCATTAAATATGCATGGCATGTGAATTATAGGTACCTATAATGATGTATGTAACAATGGTCATATATTTACTATGATAAGGTACTTATCCATAATTCAAATAAAAAAAACTATAATTTGTGTTCATCACCCAATGATGAAATACTATCAACTATAATAAGAGAAGTAGAGAACAACAATTTCCGATTCCAAGGTAACATGGTATTCACCCTGAATGTGGGTTTTCTACTCCCAATAATGACTTTTAACCAAGTTATATCATGTTTCTAATATCCCATAAATATTCTCAAAAAATAATATAAAATAAATGAAGAATCACTCTAATACCACATTTTGATGTCCTGGCTCGTGTTATACCTAAGGGTGCCTCAAACATGTTGGGTTGCATGGCCTCAAGCATTCCTTTCTATATTATAGAGGATGTCGACTAATAGTGAGGGCATAAGGTGCGTATTTGGGGAGACAATTCCCTAAATTTAGAGTGGACCATAGTGAATATAATATAATAACAGATACATAATAATAGAAAAAACACAGTATTGAATAACAGGACTGACAACATGAGATAAGAATAAAATCATCAATAATAATAATAATAATACTCAAAATCTATAAACTAAATCATATAAAAAATGATAATGTCATGTTATATCTCTACAGAACTTGAAAAAAAGTATACATAATATACGGCAATACATGATATATAAAATAATAAAATAATAAACCAATAACTACTCAATATCCCAAGCATTGGCTTGGTCATATGCCGCCAAACTCCATCCTAAAGTAAGTAAGCAAGTTTGGTTTCCACGGAAGGGTGCTTACCCTTATCAACACCTGTAAACATATAATCTTCTTGGGTACCAATGACAACCTAAATAGAGTGTGAGATATATCTCAATAGGCCACCACCAACAACGTCTATACAATATAGTATGTGAATATAAACTTATATTTTGATGATATATATAAATATGAATAAATTGAAAATAATTAATAACTCATACTCTCTTTAACCTCCGCTGGTAATGTATCTGAACATGAGATCATTAAATTAATTAATTTGTGTTCATATTATATAATAAAGTCACATGAGGTGTAAATAGTACATAAAATATATCATGATAACAATAAAAGAGGGTCTAGGGTATAAACAAGTAATCCTTAACCTCAGGGGTCAACCAACTCATAGTAGTAACTCATACAGTCTGGAAATAAAGGGGTTTGAGTGTAATCCAAGGGGTATCTCCCAAGGAATTATGCTGTAAATAATTCTAATCGAGTCTAAGGATATCATCCAAGGTAATAGTGGGCTATGAATTTGTGGGCCCAATGAGATGAATCCATGGCACTACATGTCTGAAGACATCAAGATGCATCTAAGGAGTGTATTTAATGAATCCTAATAATCCAAAAATTATATCAGGTTAATTTTTAGTACTATGTTGAGGAATTCACCTACTAAGACAAAGACCAATTTCAAAGGTGGGTATCTCCCTTTGAAACTAGATTAGTGAATCATAATGGTGTCCTCTTAGTGGTCAATGCATTTCCTTGGGAATCTAATGCTAGCTCAAGTCTGAGCATTCTTGTAAAGATAAAAAGGTCCATATGCAATAGGCACCTTATACACAATTAATTATTCCTTTAAGTACATAAAATACTCATTAATTTTAATATTTCAATTGGTTCATTTCATTACATTTCCTCAATGTGATAAGGTATATCAAGGACACACAACCATTTATTACTTCGATTCCATGTTCTACTATTAGGTTCATTCCATTACCTTTCATAAACATAACAATGTGGGATAAGGACATGAAGCCATATAAAACATTATTATAATTAACTAGGACATGGGATACTTCTAAATATATTTCCAATTTAACCTTTTAAATGTTCATTAATTAATTGGAACACTTAAATTAGAAGAGAAAAGTGATATCTATACATGTAATAGACTTTTAGAAATTAGGGATCTATTAATTATATAAGAACACTTAGCTTATTGAGATCAAGTAATATCATACACAAATAGTGGATCTAATGGTCATAACAAGACACTAAAAGCATAATAAAGAGAACACCCTACTTGGGGTGAATGGCGTTGATGATCCCACCTCCAAATACATGAAGAGAATGTACAAAAAGTGATCTTGAATATGAGTGTGATGATTATAAGAATGGAGTATGAATTTAAGAAGCAACGCCTAGTGAATCTGTCATGGAAACAATGAAGAAAATTTATAAATGATGTTACTTTTAGAGATAATTCATAGAACACATACCTTAGTGTTTCCGACGCTTTCATCGGGGTGTGTTCCATCATGCTGTGATGTGTTGGCTATTTCCCCACATTCTTGCTTTCCAAAGGCGGGTAACATCCAACACTTATTCAAGGATAGTTTCTCCTTGATCAAAATGGTATGATGAGATTTCTTTCTATCCTTACATGAATTCCTCTTCAGAATTCATCTCCTAGTCTAGGTCTCCCTTGTAGATTTGAGTCATTGTTTGTGAATCTCTTCCCCATTGCCACATCTTTGTGAACACCAGTTACTTACGCTACTTCTATCTAGACATTCCAAGGGGTCAATTCAGGGAAGCAACCTTCATTCAGGGGAGTAGTCACGTTGGACATCTCCGGTGTGTATGGATGTCAAAACACTAGTACATATGGATTTCTTACACTTATGATAGGGCTTCTCAAGGGTGTAAAATCCTATGGCATCCCACATAGCGTGCAGGGAATTATATTCCATAGTCTTGTCCCTGAAATTTTCCTCATTTTCCCATGTCTAACACAGGGTATTCCATGAGTTTAATGTCTAGGAGAGATGGATCAGACTAATCAGTATATTGATAGAAGTGGATCAGATGGGTACATACCCAAGAGGGAGCACCATAGGGGTTCAATGGATGAGCATATCAAAACTCCCAATGAAGATGGATTCTAGGATTATTGGGTTCCTATGAAGGGGACACCAAGTTTTACCATTGGATGGGATTGAACCTCATGGAGACCTCCTACGTACCCTGTATAGAGGACAGGGATCAAAACCCACCTAGTTTGAGAGATTGAATCATGGGATCAGGGTGTACACAATGGACAACAACCCGAAGACATGTTGGGGATTATGCATAGTTAGGAGCCCAAGTACTCCTAGAAGCAGTGAGGAAGAGTATGAAATGATCTCACTGGGATGTGGAGGCCCTGGTAAAACCATGATGGATGATGGATGACTTGATGAAATTCATGTGATGAATGGGATGAAACTGACATGAAGATGACAGTGGTGTTGGGATTGAACCACAGAGAGCTTTCCTACGTATCCTAGTGGGTTGGAATCAAAGTCCATATATTTTGATAGGGTAAATGAGTCACTTAAGTTGGTGTCTCATAAGAATGGATTCATGGATGGGACCATAAAGAGGTATAACCTCAGGGTTGGGGCATGACCTTCCTGGAACATGAAGGCTCAAGGGAGAGACCAGGATAGGGCATGAATGATAGGCTTGAACCTTGGGGAGTCTTCCTATGTATCCCCATTGTAGGGAATTAAATTCCTTATAGTTCAAGATGGGTGAATGGAATCAGGGTGTACAAAAAGTAGAGTGACCCAACGACATACTGGGGATTATGTGTGGTTAGATACCCATCAAAAGAGGAAACCATTGGTTGGATGATTATGGATTTTATGGGGCTTATGCATGGTTATCTACCTGGGAGCTGGTCTAACGCCACTAAAAGATGGACCAAGGGTATGGGTCCCAACAAAGGGGATGCTGAAGTTCACCAGTGTTTGGGGTTGAACCTCAGGGAGGCTTCATATATACTCTATCTAGGAGATAGGGATCAAAACGCACATAGTTCGATGTCATATAGTTTAATATCATGCGGGATGGAAGGGGAATACAGTTTAATGTCTCTCAGGATGAGGGTGAACTGACATGAAGTGGTTGGGACTAATGGGTGATGGGATTGAACCTCTAATAGGATTCCTATGTACCTTTCCTGGTATGGGAAAATATCAAATTCCATGTAGTTCGAAGGTGAGGGATGGGCTTGCACACTAAGGTGGCCCAAGGATGGTGTCATGGTTGATGCTTACTCTAATCCCATGTGAGTCATGATCGGTTTGGGAAACAAAAGGCAACAAAGACCTGATGATCACATCGCAAAAGGTGTATCCATGAGGAATAGAGTGGCGCTTACACGTGGTTAGCAGCCCAAAGAGATGGATATTGGGACTTAATCCAAGATGGAGGCTCATGGCACTAAAGCCTAAAGGGATAGTGGAGGGGTATCGAGAGTCCCATGTAGCCATATCTCCTTTGGTATTTGTGCTTAGAAGAGGAGAGAAGGAGCAAGGGAACTACCTCATGAAATAAAGGTTAATGGATTACACAAGGATGGTTTCCCTCTCCTATAAGAAGATGTCATTCCATGCAAGGAGGATCTCATTCCATGTGAGGAAGATCTCACTCTCATGGATATGAGTGGGTGTAGAAAGTGCCTTAGACAGGAAACCCCATGAACATTTCATGAGGTGAGATCACAATTTAACATCATGTGCTAGGGAAGATTATTCTTTACAGTTTAACACCTTGTAGCTTGTATGATTAGGATTCATTCCTCACCCCTAGGACTTATATAATTGGTGCACTTTAACCCTTGGTGTAGGGAAGGAACCAAAAATTTTGTGTGGATATAGGGTTATGGAGTGATCCATTGAGGGGATCACGTTAGCGTGGCTATGAAGAGAATAAATATCCTTTATCGTGCCTATGCGAAGAATCATGAGGCAAAGCAATTCAATACAAAGAATCACACAAGAGACCTTGAAATCACTTCATACAAGCCTGGAGGGTTGTATGGAAAAGGGTTTTGCAAAGAAAAATTCCTTGCCGAGAGGGGCTTCACAAAGCTCAGTGGGTCACAGTGCATAGAGAATAGGGATTCTCTGAGATCATGGGATCACAAAGCATAAGGGATCGCAGAGTACTTGGATTCGCAATGAACATGGCTTCTCATAGCACAATGGATCAAAGAAGATATGACTTTTCAAAGAGGGGGACTTTTCAAAGTATAGCATCTCAGCCTTAGTGTGGAGTACACACATTTTTTTATTGTGTTTCATGAATCTTGGGTGCTTCTCGAAGTCCTGAGTACCCAAGGTGGTCTCCTTCCTTGGATATGGCCCATAGGTTCCACGAAGGGCATACCTCTTTGAAGAGGGTTAAGCTTTTAGTAAAGGGAAAGGGATTTCTCAATGCTCAAGTACCTCAGATGATTCATTTTTCCGATGGTTTATAGAGAAAAGGTTGATTTTTAATTTGGGAGCTTGGAAGGTCAAAATTCAGGGTGTTGATCCCTTTAGAGTGAGGGGAGAAGGGTATTTATAGGATCTAGGGGGTGTGTAGCTCTGACAGCATGTTGTGAAGATGCTTATGCTTATCCATCAGAGGTGGATTGCGTCAAGTTATTCATAACCGCGAAGTCGGCCATAACCCCCTCCACGATGCACAAGCTTCCTTAATTCCCTCCATAGTGCTCACAGAGGCTTCTGTAAATTTCTAAGGAATCGTTGATGTGATCATATTCTATCCACAGTGCGAAGACGTCCATCAATTTTTTCGTAACCATAGAGTCGATTGTTTCTTCCCTCTATTATGGTGGTAAAGGGGGCCTCGGCTTTTCACTGACCATAGTAGTGAAGGGATTTTCAGTATCCTTAGTGTTGAAAGGCTTCACGAAGGTGCTTTTTGAAGTATCACATTTTGGCATTGTTGTGATCTTTTCATATTTTTCCAAGAACATATTTTTGTTCCCAAAAATTCCCCACTCTGAATTGGAGCTGAGGAGAAAATGAGGGTCAAATTCTATAAGTAGATATCCAAAAATTTTAACTGATCATGGAGAGATCACAAATCAGTTTCACAATGTAGATGGGTGCTTTATAGGTTGATAATGTTGTGAATCTCTCTGCGGTTGGGTGCAACATGAAACTTAGAGGTCATCTCTTATAAATAGTGGAGGATGACCCCTCTTTTTTCTTTACCTGTCTCTGAAACTCTTGAGCTTTAGCTCTAAATTTTTGAAGCTCCATGCACTCTATGATAAATATTTGAGAACCATCCTATCTTTTTTTATGCCCCACATAGTGAGTCTTCTAACATTGTGATTTTTTCATTCTGCAAGTTGTGTCTTTGAGTTCTGTGGGAGAGCTCTGCGACAGGTCTTTGCGATCTAGCTCTACTACTGACCTCTATGATCCAAAAAAATTATAAAGTCATGGGATTTAATGGATCATCAAGAAGCTTATAGGGGGTAATTTCGGATTCTTCCTAATGGGAAGATATGGAAGATATCCTAGGAATTGGGGAATGTGTGTGGATCCATTCAGACCACCAATCCCTGGTGGAGTTGTTTTTAGAAGGATAGAAGAATTTCCCTCTATGAAAAAGATTTCCTATGTATGGATTTATTCTGAGGGATGATTTTATCCACCTTAAATAATGTATGGATGAACCAAACTATTGGTTTTGGAGTACGTAGTGCCCACACCTGTGGTTTAGGAATGATGATGGTCATACATGGGAAGATCACACACCCATCAATTCTGACTGCTTGAATAATCACCTCAATAATGATGATGGGAAGGTGTTAGAGCTAAAGGTATATCCCCCACACTACTAAACCATCCTCAATAAGGATTTGGGGAACACAAAGAAGGGCTACACTGATTATTGGGACTTGTGCTAGGGCGGAAATTTAACAGAAGATTAGGAATGGGCTTACTGGGTTTGTGCCTCCCGTGATGAGTTCCCTGCAGAGCTGAAGTGAGTAGGGATGAATGAAGCTGTGTGGGCCTCCCAATTCCATATTTACTATCCAAAGAACCTAATGTCATAGTTGTTGAGAATGTGGTAATTGAGGACTAATACTTTTAAAATTCATCATAGGGAGGTTAGTATCAGCCTCTAGGACCTTCACAAGATCTCAGGGATTCTGATATTGTGGGTGATGTAGGATGAGTTCCTCCCTAGTGAGAATACATGGGATGATCTAGAGTATATTCCACTACCAGAAAAGGCATTGATAGATTTGTTTATGGGTGAGGACAAGTAGTCGGTGAGGGACATCCACTTCAAGTTTTGTTTTATGAACTTCATCAACATCCCATCATGGCATTCCACTAAAGGGGAGGAAGCACCCAAGAGGATACCAGTTAGGCCTCCCAGTTATCCAAAGGGAGAATAGAGTAGTAAAGATAAATCTTATTGGAAAACCCTAGAATACATCCAATGGAAGGTGTGGTGGTACAACGTCAACACTGATTAGCTACCGGTGGTTAGGTTGGCCGGTTTTATTTCTACTCTCATATGTGGATGGATGTTTCTAGTTCGGGATACAAATACAGGTGTGTGGCTGAGCACATAAATCATTTTACCAATGTTGTTGATGGGGGAGTGTGTCAACTTGGGGGTCCCGGTGCTGGCCAAACTATACAAGGTGATGTGGAACATCAGTGAGGAGAAGAAGGCACACAGGGTGTGCTAACTGCTCCATATTTTGTATGGATTGGTACCAGAACACATGGGCACATACGAATATCCAAACACTATTTCCCCCACTATATTAGTCTTTTGACCAGATATCTTGAACATGGTGGAGATTTTCCCGACCCAGATGACCCTGTCGTAGGTGCTGAACCGAGTCTGGATGGAGGATGAATTTATTTTTCAACCATTCCCATTACCAATAGGTTTGTTTACTAATTATTTCCATGGAACTGAGGATCATAGGTACTCCATCTCATCCTTTTGGGGAGGAGTTATTGGGGAACAGGTGGATAACGAGCCTATCTATGATCTTTACACCCCGCACCACTTTTTGAGGCACTTTCAGTGTATGTAGAGTTTGGCCTTGTTGGTTTACTAGGGATTATTCCATGAGGACCATTCATGTGTGATGAGGCAGATGTTGATCATGTTCACATGGGAGGATGGGAAGATATAGAATGAGCTTCCCCTGCCCACATCTATCTATGGGATAGTAAAGCAGTATACCAAGAGTTGGGAGGTATCCCACCCAAGGGAAATATTGAAGAGGTGAACAGTCTGTGCTGGTGACGGGGTGCCTCTTAAACCTCAAGGTCGGGGCCAAAAATCTTCAAGAACATGTCATGGTGGTGAGTCTGCAGTATAGGCGATACCTGCACTGATCGAGAGGTAGGAAAAATTGGAATACCTTAAGGTCCCATAGGATCAAAGTCAGAAAGAAGGGATGACACCTAGGGGGGTCCATAGGATACCCACTTAGGCTCCAGGGAAGTGGCGACACCACATAGACATTCTTGAGGATGTTGTTTTCCTGAAGGCTTGGGACACCTAGGACATTAACAGAGAATTCCTCAGTCCTTCCCAGATGTAGAACCATCTAAAATATCTCAAGATGGATCTATCAGAGATTGGCTATGCCAGGTTCATCTTTTCGGTATCTCATGTGGAAGGGGAGGAATGCATCAATGAGCTAGAGGACTTTGTACACTCTTAGTGTGATCTGCGTCTGATGACATACTGAGTGAAAGTGTGGCTCAATCAAATAGTACCTCTATAGTTATATACTGCCAAATTGAGGGAGTTATTACCTTTATTAGAAGAATCAGAAGGGTCCTCTAGGGGGAATAGGCTGCTAGAGGGAGCCCCATGGAGGAAGGTGAGGTTTCAAACTTGGAGCTGGAAGAGTTTTTAGAGGCTCTAGAGGTAACCCCTAAACCATTTTCTCATGGTCTATATTCAGGTTTCTTTGGCATTCTCAATAGAAATTTTCCCTGTTTAGGAGATCCCCATATGAAAAACCCACTACTGCACAATAGTAGATGCGACTTTGGGGTCTGAACTTGTGAAAATGGCAATTATCGAATCTAGTAGGGCTGCGACACCCAGTTTGGTTCTCATTGAGTCTTTATATTTCCCAACCACATATGGGGGGCCACGCCTTGGGGTTCCTATGACAGTAGGTCAAGGTAGAGACTAACTATTTGATCTCTCTAAGGATTCTTCATAGAATTTGTAACTGCTGTCCATTGAACCAGTACAACTAACGTCTTTATATTTTTATACACAAAGTTATTGAAATGGAGTGGGTTGTATTGGCAAGGATGGATGGGTCCCTTGGCACTATCTTTCCTAGGAGAATTCAAATGGTCATGTTAGTGGGTGCCAATTCTAACCAAACCACGGTGCTCTTGATTACAGGTGAGACTGTTGGTAGGACAGAAACTGATATCATCAAGGTGGAATATGATGATAGGGATCAATCAGATGACATGGGACCCGACCTACCTGACCAGACACCAAAGGAAGATCTTATTAATGAATTCCTATAGAATTTCCCTACATATGAACCCACTTACCACAAGGACTGGGACGGGATGAATTGTTATGAAGAGGATAGAAAGGTCATCTATCATTGTTCATGGAATCTAACAGAGTGATTCATTAGGGAGACCCCAAAAGTAGAATGGATAAGCCATATAGGGAGTCTTTTTTCACAACTATGTGAACTATGTACTATAGGAGTGGTTTCCCATTGTCCACATATGCTCATTCAAGACTATATGGTAGAGAAAATATGGTATCATGACCATGACCTCAGTGTGGGACGGCAATGGAGGAAGTTTTTCAACATCAAGAGACTCCAGGAGGCTGACCATGAGATCCAATGCTTGAGGGTGTGGGTGAATGAGCATTCTGCTTTCCTAGATTCACAATTGATACTCATATTACGACTGAAGGATCAATTGGTAGAGGATAAGGAATAGATGAAGCGAGCTTCTCCAGAGTTATCTATTATCTGAGCTGATGAGGATCGAGCTCGGGTCAAGGCTGATGAACTACGCCCCATCGCTAACGAAGAGGAGCAGAAGATTAATAGGAGACAACAGATCCTGGACTCTACAATCTTGAGAGTGGTGGAGCTAGGATGCTCCATTGAAGGGGTCAATCCATTTATTCGATGGACGAATCCCTAGGAATTTTAATATGTGTGAACTTATAAACGTACTTTCATGCTTTCTTGATTAATTTGGTTGTATACATGAGTTACTCTATATTTTTTTATTACTTCAATTACATCATATCTATGAACTATCTAGCAATCAATCCCTAAGCTCACATGGTTCATTCCTGATGTGTGAAATAGGGGATGACCACATCGTTATTCGATTTGAATATGAGAGTGCCAACAAATCTATGGGTATCCACAATCTGAATGACCACTCCGAGTTTTTGGGAAGAACAAGGGGGGTCATGGTCAGAGAAATGGATTCTCAAAATAGCCAAACCACTCTCTCCCCACATGAACTAGTGCACAAGTAGGATAATTCTAGGGGTGTTAGAATTAATCCGAACAAAGGGAGATGATAACCGTAAATCACATTCACAACATTAGGAATGTAGTGAGGGTGACATGATGATGGAGGATAACTGTTGACCATGTTTGCAACACAGTATCCATATCATGTTAGCCTGAAATGGAGACATGAAAACGAGAGTCGACTACTGACTGTATTTGATACATAGGACCTAACTCTAAGTGTTGTCTAATGTTTTCAAGGGCATTGGCCTAGATTGGTAGTCAATACGTTGTGCTAAGCATACTTACTTTTGGGGGTCCCTTCATATGTGAAAAATGATGAATATCCAAATGAAGGATATGAAAATCATGAGTTTTAGTGATGGAATGATCGAATGGATTCAAACCATTTAAAAATTATGCCACTATGATCAAGACATTAAGAATATTATGCTTTTTACATAAGGAATCTCTTATTTGGAATGAGAGGAATCCTATTATGGAACGATAGGGAATGCTACAATTTAATATCATGTAGTGAGGACATGCCCATGTAGTTTATCTTCATGTGGTAAAGACATAAAAAACAAAGAGATCTTGAGAAAGGTATGTGGCGTGGATACTAAAAACCTGACGTGAATGAGGACATAAGTACACACCAAACCATATAATTCTGAGAAAACTCAGGCCAAAATGTCATAAGAGGGTTCATGGTGATGCAGCTAGACCACTGGAAAAAGTTAGGGCTTCACAACATATCCTGCAAGGATGGGAATCAAGCCATATGTAGTTCTTGAGCACAGCGTTGTCAGAGACCAATGCCGGTGGGGGAAATCCTATCTGGCGAGGAGGCTGACTCAGCCCATAATTATCATGGGGCATCCTGAACTTGTTCAGGGTAGTGGTCGTAGTTTAAAGTTATGCATCAAAGACATAGGTACCCCAAATAAAAAATGTATGATGCAGTTCATAACCCAATGTGAATGAAGACATAAAATGGTCAACACCACATCACACATTCTTGAAAGGGAAGCTAGGAAGAGAAGGAAAATACATGGGGTTTACCATTTAGTTGGTCGGTCCCAGGAATCGGGTACACAAATGTCTCTACCTATCCTATACGGAAAGGAATCAAACCATAAGTAGTTCTTTGAGGTGGTATAGTAGGCATCTAATACTAAAAAGGGATATTCATTCTCAAATGAAAACACCATATGGTTGTGTAAGTTATTACTACACAACCTAGAGGAAAAATGTGTACGAGATCTTAGTTTTTGGTCATAGAGCTTCAAACAAAAATGGGAGGATTCCCAAAGTGGAAATGTGTGATGTGGTTCCCTAAAGCGATCTGACGTGAATGAGGAAAAAATACTTTTCACCACACCACAAATTTACATAAGAACGCACACATTTTAAAATCATGATACTCAGACTAAGGGATCAAAACTCCTAGTTTAAATTCATATAGTTCATACCATAAGGAAGTGTGGTTATTTCATGAATGCACAAATCATACTGATATTCTAAAGACCACGTGATCTATGATTGATTTGGTAGACAAGGGTGGAGAAGATCTTCCCAACACGTGGAATACACAGAAAGGGGAAACAGAACGGGGGCTCAAAAAACACCATGATGTTGATTCATCCCCTTAGAGTGAAAATGAGCATGGAGTAATAGCACAATGGGTGTCCAAAATCTACTTGGATGTGATGAAGTGAAAAGGGATGTGAATCATGAAACCAATATATGAGACATATTGGGGGTGGCGTAATTATGGAGGATAACTGTTGACCGTGTTCGAAACAAAAAATTCATATCGTGTGACCTAAAATAGGAACAAACAAATGAGCATCGACCATTGACCATATTCACAACACGGGACTTGTGTCAAATTTTTGTTCAAAATACTTAGGGGTTGTTGGACCAACATGTTTGTAGAACATTGAGGCCTAACATTTGTACTATTGGGGGGTTCTTTCAGATGTGAAAGAAGATGAAAACCCAAATAAAGGGAAACATGAAGCATGTTAATAGATGAAATCATGTCCATGTGGAATCAAAAACTCTAGGTTCTAAACCACACTGCATCTAGGCACATTGGTGAGGCATAATAGGGGTTGATAATTCTAGAGATAAAGGGGGGAATGTGTTGATGATCCTTGGGATAGACCCAAGGACAAAATTTCTAGGTGTCCCTACATATCCCATAATGATGGGAATCAAGACATACATAGTTATTAAGACGCCACACTGTTTAATTTCATGTGGACACAAAGATAATGGAAGGGAGATCCCTAAAGGGAATTATGCAACATTGCTATTATAAACTTGACGTGATTGGGGAAAAGTCCACAAACACCACACCACATGCTTTTGATAGAGTCCAGGACAGGGGGCTAGAAAAAAGGAAGTATTTGAGGTACCTGGGGCTGGACCCAGAGCTAAAATATCTGGGAATTCCTATGTATCCCATGAGGATGGGAATCTAGACACATGTAGTTCTTGGAATTCCATGTAGTTTAATGTCATGTGGATGCAAATAGAATGGATGGGAGATCCCCAAAGTGAATTACGCAACATGGCTATTATAAACTTGATGTGAATGAGGAAAAGTCCCCATATGCCACACCACATACTTCTGACATAGTTTGGACTAGGGGTGGAAAAAGGCAGGATTTGAGGTACTTGGGGCTGGACCTAGAGATGAAATTGTTGGTCATTCCTATGTATCCAAAGAGGATGAGAATAGCCACACATAGTTCTTGGGACACCACATGGTTTAATTTCATGCAGATTCAAAGTGAATGGAAAGGATATCCTTGAAGATAATTTCATGGAATGGCTATTATAAACTTGATGTGAATAAGGACAAATCCGCTTACACCATACCATGTGCTTCTGATAGGTTTCGGACCAAGGGGCAAAAAAATGCAGGATTTGAGGTACCTGGGGATGGACACAGAGACAAAATGTCTTGGTGTTCCTATGTATCCCATGAGGATGGTAATTAAGCCACACGTAGTTCTTTGAAATGGCATGGTAGGGTACCAATTCTAGGGGAAATAATAACGTGTGGTTCTGGTCCATGAACCAAAATAAGTGACATTTGACGGATCTTGTATGTTCTTTAGTGTGGGTGTGTTTTTTTAGAGCAAAAATCCCAGGATAGAGAATATAGGTTTCACCATATCAATCAATCTATATGTAGGCTTTTACAAATGGCATGGTGGATGATCAATACCAAACATGATGTCCCATCAACAGAGGACACCACTATGTGGCTCCTCTTTTCATCATGTGGACGTGAATATAGTTTCATATTTTAAGGTCATATTACATGACCAAACCATTAATTTTAATGGTGTGTGGAAAAGACGCAACAATTTAGAGTCATGTGGGACTAGGCGGCATGGATTAACGTCCTATGGCATGGATGCACACAGAACAACGAGGTTCTAAAGGGGATGCACATGATGTAATAAAACATAACTGATGAGAATGTTGACAAGAAAAGTCAACATCACACTATGTGCAATCCAAAGGGGGAGCCTCAGGAAAAGGGGATAGAAAAGACCAATGGATACATAAATGGACCTGAAGATGAAATGTAAGAGAAATCCTAAGTATCCCATGCGTATAAGAATCATGAAAGATGTAGTTCTTGAAAATGTTGTGTATTTTTACGTCATATGACAAGGATGAAGATAGGATAGACTAACTACTAAGGGGGATTACATGGTGTGGATATTATATACCTGACGTGAATGAGGACATAAGCCCACATACTCAACACCACATGACCCTATAATAGTCAGGACCAAAAGGCTGAACAGAAGAGATAATTAGTGGATCTTGAGATGGACCTAAAGACAAAAATGTTCGGGATTTCCAATGTATCCCATAAGGATTGGAATAAATCCACACATAGTTCTAGAGATACCATTCAGTTTAACTTAATGTGACAAGGATGCAGTAGATCTTACTTTAATATTGTAGAGCTCGGACTGGAAGAAGTGATGTTTCTCCAAGTGAGCGTAAACCTTGACTAATTCCCTAAGACCATGTGATTTGTGATCAATGTGGGGGAAAAGGGAGTATAACATCTTCAAAATAGGTGGAATACACAAAATGTGGAAATGGAGCGGAGCCTCTAAGGACACCATGATGTTGATTCGTCGTCTTAGTGCACAAATGTGCACAAAGGAATAGCACCAAGGGTGTTAGAATTCTACTTGGACGTGATGAAGTGAAAAAGGATGTGAATCACACAACCGATATTTGGGGCATAATGAGGATGGTGTAATGATGGAGGGAATCTATTGACCATGTTAGAAACATAACATCCATATTGTGTGACCCGAAATGGGAACAAACAAATGAGCATTGATCGATGATCTTATTCCCAACATAGGACTTGTGTCATAATTTCATTTGAAATCCTTTAATACATTGGCCCAAGATGGTAGGAGAGCCCTGAGGCCTAGAATCCATGCCAATCGAGGGTCCTTTTGGATGTGAATGATTATGGAAACCCAAATAAAGGAAAACATGAAGCATGTAAATGGATGAAATCATGTCTATGCAGAATCCAGCACTCTAGGTCCTAAACCACAGTAAATATGAGAATGTTGGTGAGGAATAATAGAGTTTGAGAGGTCCAATTAGGAGTAGAAAACTCGAGGATATTAGTGGAGGAAAGGGGAATGGAGATCTCTCAAGAGAGAGGTATGTGGCTTGGAAATTTCAAACCCAACATGAATGAGGACATAAGACAACACCACACCACATACCCCCTCCAAAAGAACTTAGGACAAGGGGCCAGAAGGAAGAGGAGGTTTTAAAAAAATAGGTCTAGACCCAAAGATGAAATGTCTGAGAATTCTTATGTATCCCATGAGGATGTAAATCAAGCCATAAGTAGTTATGAAATGATGTGCAGTTTAACATCATGTGGTAAGGACAATAAGAAGGGGTATCCCAAAGTAAAATGTGTACGACATGGAGAATAACCCAATGTGAATGAGGAAATAATCCCACACATGATAGACCATTCATATTTCCATGAGAGAACTCGGGCCAAGTGGCTGAGAGAAAGAATAGATGAACTGGGGCTAGACCCAAAAAATAAATATTCAGGTGTTCCTACATATCCCATGAGGATGGGAATCAAGCCATATATAGTTCTGGAGATTCCATGTAGTTTAAAATAATGTGACAAGGACGTGGTGGATCTTATTTTAAGGTCATAGAGATCGAACCATAGAATCCTGGTTTAATGTCATGTGTGTGGGACAGAAGCGTAGAAAAGGTGAATCACCATGCCCGTCATTTGGGAGACCATGGGATAGAAATAAATATAGAGGATAACTGTTGACCATTTTTTCAACATAGTATCCATCTCATGTGACTTGGAATGGTTAAAAACAATTGATCATCGACCACTGACGATATTCACAATGTGGGACATGTATCAAATTGTGGTTCGATATCTTCCAGTATGTTGGCCCCAAATGGTAGGTAAGCCGAGGTGGGGTGAAACCAAGTCACTTGGGGATCCTTTTGGATGTGAAATATGATGGAGACCCAAATGGTGGGGATGCATGAAGCATGGTGGTACCCATTAAGGTTAACATCTTGAGGTAAGGACGAAGGATGAAGGAGGGGTGTCTCAAGGATATGTGTGTGGAATGGAAAAATAGCTTGATGAGGACACAAAGTCCATAACACGGTGTAGGATCCTATGTAAGAACTAGGGCCAGAAGACTAGAAAGGTCGAGAGACCTAAGGATGGGTCACAGATGAAAATTTCATGTGTTCCTTCATATCCCATGAGGATGGGAATCAATCTATACGTAGTTATTGATATTCCGTGTAGTTTAACATCATACAACAAGGACATAAGAGATCTTAGTTTTAGGTCATATATCTTGAACCATTTTGCAGTTTCTCATCATGTAGGATGGGGGTGGTGGTTTAAAATCTTCTAGGATGAGTTTAAGAAGCTTAATGTCTTATAGGATGGTAATGTAGTTTAACATCATGTCGGAAAAGTGACGGGTAGTTTTATGTACTTTAGAATGGACAGAACACATAGTTTAATGTCATTTGGTAAAGTAGGGACATTTTAAATTCACATGGGGCTGTTAAGAAAAATAATGCATGAGGAATTTATAATTTATGGGAGGATTAATATGCTCACCACCTATGATGACTAGAGATTATACACCATTTGGGTAAACCTTGTGAATGATACAAGGTCCCTTTCATTTGGGATCCAGCTTTGGTGGCTTCTTGGTGGGTATCATTGGCGTTCTCAAGTCCAAAACCATTTCATCTTGTAAGAGAGAATAGGTGAAATTTCTTATTGAAATCTCTGGGCTATGTTTCTGATGCCTTTCCAGATTTGTCAAGGAACAATGCCTATTATCATCAAGCACTTCCAGTTTAGCCATATGAGTTTCAACAACATTGTCTAGTGTCTGCTGATTGTAGATGGCTATGCATAATAAAGGTAACTGAATATTGACGGGCAGGACTACCTCTGTTCAATACACAAGGGAATATGGGGTCACCTGAGTGGAATTACGAGTTGTTTTCTGGTAATCCTAGAGAGCATTGGGGAGTTTGTCTAGAAAAATCTTCTTCTCCTGACCAACCATCTTCTACAAAATGTCAGAGAGTGTTTTTTTGAACACCTAGATCTTCACATTTTCTTGCGCATGACAGTGATAGGTATGATTAGAATGGATGTTGTACTTGGCGTAAAATTTCATCATCACAGTTGCTCAGATGTTGGTTCTATTATCAGTGAGGATGAGATGAGGGACTCCGAATTGGTAGATAATATTGGATCTCACAAACTCAATGATAAAATGAGATTTGACATCATCAAGTAGAACTCTCTCTTCCCACTTGGAAAAAAATCCATAGAAGTTTGGATGAACCTACACTGGCAAGATGTTGCCAGTGGATATGGTCTCACGACATCATGTCCCTAGACCACAAAGGTCCAAGAGTAGTTGGTAGTTTTAAGAGGTTTTGGTAGATGATGCACAAAATTAGTGTGAATTTGGCATTAATAAAATCTCTTGGAAAACATGATTTAGTCACAGATCATGGTGGGCCAAAAATACCCCAATCTACGGATCCAATGAATGAGTTTCATCCCTTCCTGATGAGCCCTATAGGAATCGACAGGAACTTCCTGCATTACCTGAGAAATCTCACCTCCCTTTATTAAATGGAGGAAAGTCCCAGTGAACCCATATATGTAGAGGATCTTCTAAAGAATGGGACCACTCTGGAGGGTGAACTTCACGACAGGTTTTTAGATCCGCCCATGCTTGGCTTGGTCTTCCAAGAGATTATCATACTGGAGATACTCAATAAAGGGAGCCATCTAGTTAGGAGTCACTTCCAACAATGTGAAAAGAGGGACTTGAGGTCTCGATGTGGAGGCATCAACGGTAAGGTGGATTACCTGTATTATATCATCATTGTATGGAGTGATGAGAGTGATGACTCATCGATATGACACGTGTATAATCAAATCATTCTGGTTAGGCTCTATAAGAGATGTGGCCAGGCTATCCAAGGCATCAACTCAGCCATTATGAGATTGAGGGGTATGAGTAAATTCTAGCTGATAAGGAAACTAAGCCATCAGCTGGTGAGTGCGCTCTAACAGTGGTACAAGCTCCGCTTTCCTGACAATGTAGTCACAATTGATATGCTTGATGACCAGTTCGGAGTCCCCTTTGACATGCTGGATGAGAACATCAATCTTTAGGCTAGCTCAATATTGGTAATGAGGGCCTAGTACTCTACCTTGTTGTTGGTATAACCTTCTGAAAATAGAAAAGAATAAGGTAGGGCATCTTGTGCATTCATGATGAAGATGATACCCATGACTACTCTATTGAGTCTAGGATCATTGAGTCTTCTTTTGGTAGGACTTCCGGAAGCACCATCAAAGTGCATTTTCTAACATGGAATGACTTGATCTACTGAGAGGATTGCCTCATCTAGAGAATCAATATCCAGAGACTATTCTGCAGTGGTTGGATGGGCAGTAAGAAATTCTTCCAATTCTAATCCCTTGATAACCTTCTAGGGAAAACATTTGATGTCGAACTATTGAAGGGTCACTTCCCATAGAGCTTGATGACCAGTCAACATGGGGTGGTTTAGAAAGTACATCAGGGGATCCATTCGAGACACTATATATATTTCATTGTGTTGCAAGTAATTTCATAGTTTCAACACTATGAATACTAGCTCAAGTAATTTATTATCGATAGAGGAATATATGGTCTCTATATTGAGGAACATTAGGCTAAGATAATACAAATTTTTCTGTATTCCCTTATTGTTCTTCTGAGAAAGAAGGACGTAAAGGGATTGTTCCAGAGTGATCACATAAAGGACCAACGACTTTTCAAAAATGGGTGGAATCAAAACCGGAGGATGTAGCTAGCACTGGTTGATATCCTCAAAAGTGGTCTAACACTCTTCATCCCACTAATAATCCACACCTTTCTTCATTATCTAGGAAAAGGGCTTACACTTTCCACCCAGATTTGCGATGAATTGGTGTATGTAGGCTAAGTGTCCTTGAAAGCCTCGGAGCTCCCAAATTTTACTTGGAGGAGAGATCTTATTGTTGAGCTTGATCTTCTCTGGGTCGATCTCAAAGCCTATGTATCTAAAAATGAAGCCGAGAAACATTTCAGATGTGACCCTAAAGGCATAATTCATTGGGTTCATCTTCATATTGCAGGAATGGAGGAAGAAGAACAAATTCTAAATATCCTTGAGATGGTCCTGACACTTGCAAGAATTGACCACCAGATCATTTATGTATCATTTCACCAATGATCTTAGGATTGGGTTGAATATGCGGTGCATTTCAAGCTGGTAGGTGGCACCTACATTCATTAGACCGAAAGGAATTACCTGGTAGTAGAAAGTTCATTTTCATTCCTTGAAGGCTATAGACTCATAATTATCAGGGGACATTAGGATTTCATTATATCTGAAATACCCATCCAAGAAGGATAGAGCCTGGAACCCAGCGGTAGCATCAATAAATAGTTCTATTTCCATAAGGGGAAAATCATTACTCGAAAAATGATAGTTGAGATCCTGGAAGTCAATACAAACTCTGATATTTCCATTCTTCTTATTCAAGGGAACAATGTTAGCTAACAATATAAGGTACTTGACCTCCTTGATGAATTTAGTTTTGAGGAGCTTATCAACCTTGTCCTCATCCATGGAATTGTGAGAAGGGTGCATCTTTCTGGGAGGTTGTTTGAAGCCGTAATGATTTGCTGGAAGACTGAGATGGTGGAAGGTGACCTGAGGGTCTATCCCTTGCATCTCTTCATAAATCCACACTAATTCAGCAAGATGATACTTCTAGAAATCAAAATATTGGTGTTGCTCTTCCACAAGGATAACAGTGCTGATCAACGTTGGTTTTAGATATGTCTCATTACCATGTTTCACATATACCAATTCATCGACTGTGTAAGAGACACCCTCTTCAAATATAGAAGGAGCATCCTCCAAAAAATCTTATTCATCCCCGGTGGGAGGACAATCGGCCATAATAAATTCTTCCAAGTTGATAGATCCTGATGGGACACTGGTTCTAGCTATGGTGGTGGTGGTAACCTCACCAGAGAGTTCCATGTTTGATGATATAAAAGAAACAATGATGTGTCATCTTGTTCCAGTTTATCCCAACTTGAAGAAACAATCAAGTTTGACACATTGTTGTTGCTATGAGGAAGACATCTCGATACCTTATGGGAGTAGGGGGATTTGGGATCACCTGAACCTGATTTGTAAAGTAATACAAGGTGTTCTTTTGGTTTTTATTAGACTTTGGAATGTTCTTACCCTTTATTATAGAGACAAAAGATACATTGCCCCCAATTTGGGGTTGTGGACTCTAATCGGTGGATCGTGAAAATGTAGGCATCATCTAGGTCTATCCATAGTTCAGACACAGCCCTAGCATGTTCAACCTTGTTAGCCTGAATCTTCTTGTCTTTTATCTTGTAATAGTCGACATCCAGGTAATAGGATTCAAAAAAATCCAAGTGGAGATGCATCACCTTGACGTATGCCTACTCTACAATTAAGGGAGTACTTATAGCATTGGTGGTAAGAGTAAGAGACTTACGCATGCAAGTGGAGCCATGGCCTACGCATAAACGTGTTGTAAGTGTTGTCTTGTAAGACAACCATGAACATGGTTATGGAAACTAGGCCACCTAACTGGGTATTCAAGTGAATTTTTCCAACTGGCATCTGCTCCGTCCTATCATAACCTTTAATTTTTAGGTCAGAGGGACTCAGATATGCCTTAGACAGTCCCATCTTTTAGAGTGTTCAGGTCGAAATAAGGTTTATCTTAGATCCTGTGTTGCAAATATAGTGTAAAACCTCCATAATTTTGAAATCAAAATTGATGTACAGTGGTCAGATGTGCCCCTATATAGGGAAGAATTCATCTTCTCCAGAGAAAGAGATAATTTCCTGAAATTCTACATGCTCGACTACCTCAGCATGGAAGGCTTATGTGGATACTACCTATGCCTCAAACTAGAGGGTTCTTCTTAAAGTTTTTGCAAGGTATCCATGCATATCTGTTGATAGGCTAAGATCCTAGAGGATAGAGAGCTTCGTATGAATTCTGGAAAGATGCTTGATAATACCAAACTTTCGTTCCAAGTGTGAACTTCTACTAACAGGAGGTCACTATGTGGCAGTAGGTATAAAGCGGCCTGCGGGTTTAACTGGAGGTTGAGTGGTGATGGAAATATCTTGTTGCTCATTAGTCAAAATGTGTGGACAAACTAACGGATGAGGTCCATATTACTGAGGAAGATCCACAACAGAATATGGCTAATGGTAGAATGATCGTGGTGGCTCCGCCTGATCTAGAAGTAAAAAATGGAGGTGGAGGTAGATCTAATGAAATAGGATGAGAAGGTTTCATGTGCTGAGATCTGTGCTAGGCCTACTGCCTAGTATCTATGGTGTTCACAGCTTGGATGGAAGCACTAAACAATGCATTCCAGCAACTCACATAACCATGGCATCGGCTGGGGATGTTAGGAGGATCCATTCAGCACTCTTCTCCATCAGGAACCATGTAGGGGTTTACCAGATCGACAGTATTGACTAAATAATACCCTTGATCACTAATTGAATAATCCTCCATAATTGGGAGAATTCTAGGGGCAATTGCTATCTCCGGGGGCATTAAATCCTTGAGAGTACGATATAATGATTGCATCGGTGGGGGACTTTGCTTTCCCTTGTTTCTTCGATGATTCCCCTCATGGGAAGAAGAAGGATGATATTTCAATGAAGAAGTAGTAGTTGTAGGTAATGTTGAAATTTATAAAGGCTTGGGTTGATTCAAACGTGCACAGATAATACCATGGTCACGAGAGACAACCCTAAGAGCCATCCGATCATCATATTTGTGAGACCTACGGTTAGAAACTTTCTTCCATTCACCTTCACTGTCACTGTCACTATCAAGATTTATGAACACACATTCCACCTGTGCTTGGGTTTGACCTAACCTGATAATGTTGTCATCGACCTGGTCTTGAATCTATTCTTTAAACACATATCACTGCTTGAGGGTGTGCCCATGGATCTAGTGATAGGGGAAGTAATTGGGGTGATTAGTGAGATCGACCTCTTCGGGCCTCTTGCATTCTGACAACCATAGGATTCCCTAGTACAAGGAACTTCATAAATAATTGGGGAAATTAGCCTCATTAAATGAGTGGTTCTAGTTATTTATATCCGGGAAGGATGATCTAAGAACCTAGACATAATTAGGGGCTAGAAGAGACTTTCAAGGAGGTGTAAATTGATTATATCACTTAGGTAGTGGTGACATGTAACGTGGGGGAACCTACTAATTCTGAGGTGGGCCTTAATGGGTAGGAGGCTATGCCTGAGGTGGTGGCCCTTAGAAATGATATGGATGTGGTTCCACTGGTAATAACTCCAGCTGCCTCGAGAATACTATTTGTGCAACCACGGTAGGATCATCCTTATTGGATATTCTTGTGGGAACTATGGGAGGTAGTAGACATGCCTGCATGGATTACTTCAAAGATTCCTTTAGAAACTGGGATTTTTTAGAGAAATCCTGAAATCCCCCCAGGTAGTTCTGAGTAATTATAAAAGGGAACAGTTCAGTTTTGACATTCTCCACACACATTGTTAGCAGTTGTTCCTGAGTCAGGGACATATAAATGGAGTACGTGAGGAATTTCCACCTAGAAACAAAGTCTGAGACACATTCTTTAGGCCTATGCTTGCACTTAAAGAGCTCGGAAATACTCCTCTTCCAGGTGGAGGAACTGAAATAGTAGAGAAACTACCTACGAAGGTCTTCCCAACTAGCTATTGATCCAATGGGTAACTGGCTATACCATAAAAAAGAGAGACCTTCTAGCATTTATATGAAATAGTAGTGCTTGTCGGACTCCTACTACGGTGGATTTCCCAGCATGGTTTTACACCTTGAAATAAAATGGGCTAGATTCTTCAGTGGATTTCCCATCTCATTAAAGGGGGAGAAGTTAGGATTTTTGAAACTTGGGAGAGTGATCATATCATCCACCCATGCCAGATACAGCTTTCTGTCCGGTGGAATTGCCACATGTCGACTTTCTAGGGCCTTGAGGCGGCAGTGAGAGCAGCTATTAGATCATCTTGGTGGGGATTCTGGTATTGATGAGGATCTCTGGCCTCCAGTGCATTGGAAGGTTCTTAAACATGGTGAATAGGCCCAGTGACCCATCATGTTGTTGGTGGGATGACTTACGGGGCTTCCAGAGGGATGACCTATGGAGAAACTTGGGGAACCTGAGCTGAGTCCTAAGGAGGGTTATCATGAAACTTGTGTGGATTTGGTGATGCATATCATTTCCTCTTTCCTAAACTCCGTCCTATACCCTGAATATATGGGAATGATGGTCAAGGTCACCAAGAGGAAACTTTCATAGGGGAGACTGTACCCACCCCTACAGCCTCAGTTAAGGATTACAATAATCTGGTCACTGTTACAAAACACATTCAGTGAGAAGGTCAATGACAGTATTTTTATGTTCTATGATTTCTTGGCATAACACAACCTTTTTAGGGTCATCTTTGATCTTCTGCACTGATCTAGATGGGTTAGAGGGTTTGACGACCCTAGCATGCTATTTACCATTATTGGGGTCTCAACCAAAGGGAAATGACTTGGAAGGAGCGATAAGACCCAATAAATTTCTTAACTAGAAAGTAACACTGACCAAATGATCCAAAATTTTTGGCACCACCCTGATGGGTAAGTTCTATTCAATGAGTCCTAGTTCAGTATTCTCCTCCAATATGTTAGCCATGTTTATTATGGCTATTCCTAGAGGAATATCCTCAATATCACCTTGAAAGTCAGGGGGATGTCGGATAGGACTGAAATGAATGGAAACATACTTTCCCCAACCACAGATCTGAATGTGGGGGGAAGAGTCCTGAATAATTCTATGGAGAACTACAAAGATCTAGATGTATCATTGATGGTGGGACCAATGATGACTGACAAACATAAGGTGTTGAGCCATGGAGAGCACAACCAAGTTGACAATGCAACATTTTTGGCTTATATTGTCAAAGTGTTCTTGGATCTTGGGGTAATACACCCATTGATGATAGAGATAGAAGTGTGTATCCCAGAGAGTTTGGTGGAAGCATATGACCTTATCCTATATGAGAGATTTCTGAATACTGAAACCTCATGTTACAATGGGCCAGAACATCTTTGGGAACTGGTCTGCTGCAAGGGTGTCCCATAAGCTCCTTGGCTCAGACTTGGGATCTAGCCCTTGGTTTCCCCATTCATCAATTGGGGGTGGTTGAGGGACCAATAAAATAATTGAAGTGGACTGTTATGATGGTAGAATAGTTGGTGGAGAGTACGGCACATGAGCTAACAAGCCACCGCATCTTGGGTTGTCCTCTGATGGATGCACTAATTGCACCAACAGATCCTTGTAAGATGGGCTAACAAAAACGGATTCACGCATCGGGGTTTTGGTCATTGGGGGTGGGTCATGTTGTTGCTCATCTTCTTTGGTCCCCAAAACAGCACTTTGTAATCTCTGTTTGAGGTAGAGAATGATCCTCTTGACGATAGGGAGGATTGCATAGCCAGGACCAGGAAAGAGGTCAAATCTTCCTCCTCCTCCTCTATATATCTTCAATGGATGTAGGTATCTAGTGGCCCTAACTTTCTGGAAGGATGAGGCTTATATTCTTTGTTCTTTCCCAAGATGTTGACACGGATGATCAGGGTGATATTTTCATCACTGAATCATACTCCTCCTCAGAATCTAAAATACAGACAGGTTTAATAATGGTTCGGAACCTCCCTAGATTCTTCCATTAGAGGGGGTGATCCCTCCTCCTGCCATGGGATAGTTCTTCAAGATAGGGAAGGTTTTTTACATGAGGATGTCCTCTATGTGGATTTTTGTTAGAGTGGGAAAGACCTCCTCTTGCACTGGATGAGATATGAGGAGGGACTTTATATCATTTTTTGATGATGCGGGGAGGAACCCTGCTCTGATGAGGAAGGGTGAGAGGGGCACCCAGAAAAATGTCGAAGGGAACATAGGGAGGACCTTCATGTTTGATAGTGATAGAGTGGGGTGGGACTCCACTAGAGCTGTTGAACACATGGAGAGGACCTCCATGGTGGGAATTTGTAGTGCAGAGAGGATATTTGCTTTGGTCGGCCCTAATGGAAATGGTATGAAGAGATCCTTCATACTAGTTACACTAGACATGGGAAGGGCCTTTGTGTTCTTCGTTGATAAAGCGAGGAGGACCTCCACTTTGATTATTGCTTTCATGGGGGGACCTCTACTAGAGTTTATGAGCACATGGGGAGGGTATCCATGTTGTTGGGTGACTGGTTAAGGAATACCCTCGCATTGATAACCTGGTAGGCAGGGGAAATTCTCATACCTAAGACCAGGAGAACAGGGAGGTCCAACATGATGGGTGTCGATAAAGCGGGGAGGGCCTCTAATAGAGTTGATGATGGTGGCATGGGGGGGACCTCCATGTGGAATGAGTGATTAGGGTATAACTCCACTCAATCTATTACTAGTATAGTGAGTACTTTCGTACTGAATTCAATCATCACAGGTTGGCCCGTGATGGCTGCTACTTTCCCTGTTAATTGAGAGGTTCCCCTGCCCAATGATGACAATGGGTTGATAGCTTGTGTCGGTGGTGGCTTGATCCATTGAATCTGAGGATAATGGTTCCCCTAGGTGGGAATACTCATGAGTTTTCACCCGGTGTTGACACCGGGTCAGTCGAAGTAGATCCATTTATGCAAGGGAATAGATCGCCTTCTCTTCGGTTCGTAGGGCTGGCTGGTGATGCTAACGAGGATGAGTAAGAGCCCTCCTTGGCAGCTTATTAGATGAAATACTTGTTAGGCAGACTCGATCATCCCTTTATTTGTCAACATAAGGGAGTGAGTCATAGAAGTGATTTGGGGATAGGCTCTCAAACCTGTTAAAGGTCAGAGTGAGGAACGGATCCCTACACAGCCCTTGGGGATGGCAGTGATGACAAGGTACAGAGTCCTCCATATCCTGGAAGTCCATATCCCTTTTTCAGATGATTTCTTCTTGTTCGTATCTTTGAAAAAGATTATTCATATCCCTTATCTATATGAATTTTGAGGTTGAGAGGGGGCGTGAGCACCCAGTGGTTTCATGTGTGGTATCCATTGTAGAGGAGATGAATCTATGGGAAATTACAGAATTCATACTTCCCCTACCCTTGCATCTGTCGGATGGAGACTATCAGTTTCCTATAGCCTGAGATTGGATCATGATAAGCAGGAGAATTTAGAAATCAGTATAGAAAATAGGAAAGTTATTCACAAATCCCCAATGCCATTCAGTATTCCTTGGATAGATAGAAATATCCCTACTGACAATTTTGCAAATTTGGATGCCCAATGATCAACTACCTCAAGTTTGGTGAGTTTCATGCCAGGAACACTATTTTATTAGTGGGACCTGACATCGAATAGCTGGATCCTATGAAATGATTATCCATTGATTTCTTGAACACTACTAATCTCTATATTGGTGAGAAGATTCATGTCAAGTTCACCATTTTTTCAACGCTTTCGTCGAGGCGTGCGTCATCGTGATGCAACGTGATGGTCGTTTCCCCACATTCCTTATTTCTAAAGGCAGGTGGAATCTGTCACTTATTCATGGATATTTTATCCTTGATCAAAATGGGATGATGGGATTTTAGTCTCCCCTTCTATGGATTCCTCCTTAAAATTCCTCACCAAGTATGGGTCTCCCTCATATATTTGAGTCATTGTTCATGAATCTCATCCCCAATACCACATCTTTGTGGACACTGATTAATTACACAGCTTCTATCTAGACATTCCATAGGTTCATGTCAGGTCAGAAACCTTCATTCAGGCGAGTAGTCACATTGGACATTGATGTCTTGTCTAGACGATGGTAAAATGGTACATCTAGATTTATTCCCCTTATGATAGGGCTTCTCGAGGGCGTGGAAGCCAGAGGCAACCCACATCGAGTGCGAAGAATTATATTTCATTGGCATGTCCCTAAGGTTTTCCTTAGATTAACATGTTTAACATAGGATATTCCGTGAGTTTAACATCTAGCATAGATGGATCAGACTGATTAGAACACAGATAGGAGTGGATCAGATGGGTACATCCCCATGAGGGATCACCTGAGGGGTTCAATGGATGAGTGGATCAAAATTCCCAATAAATATGGATCTAGGTATGATTTGGTCTCTATGAATGGGAAACAAGAGATAACAAAGACATGAAGATCATGTTGTGAAAGGTGGGTCTGTGAAGAATAGAGTAGGGCTTACATGTGGTTAGCATCCAAGGGAGATGGAGATTGGGACTTACTATAGGATGGAGTTGTGTGTCACTAAATCCCAAATGGAGAGGGGTGGTTATCGAGAGTCCCCTGTGTACATCTATCCTACGGTCTTTGCGCTCGTAATAAGTGAGGACAATCAAGGGTTCTACCTCTTACAATAAAGGATAGGGGATTACACTAGGATGGTTTCCCTCCCATGTGGGTAGATCTCATTCCATGCAAGGAGGATATCATTCCATGTGAGGAAGATATCACTCCCATGGAGATGAGTGGGTTTGTAAAATGTCTGAGGAAGGGCACCCCTTGGACATTGCATGGAGAGATTCCACAATTTAACATCATGTGATTGGTACGATGATGCTTGGTAGTTTAATGTTTAGAAACTCGGATGATGAATATTTATTATTCCCCCTAGGACTTACAAAATTGGTGAACATTAACCCTTGTTGAAGGGAAGGAACCATCAATGTTGTGTGGAGACAAGGTTGTGGAGTGATCCATTGAGGGGATCATGTTGTCATGGTTATGCGAAGAAGAAATAGTCATTAGCATGCCTATGTGATGAAGCATGAGGAAAAGAAACACAACAAGAAGCACCACCCAAAAGACCTTGAAATCACTTAGTATAATCCTGAAGGCCATATAGAATAGGGGCTTGTGAAGAAAAATTCCTATCATAAAGGGGCTTCACAAAGATAAAGGGGTCACAAAGTACAGAGCCTTGTAGAGCTCAGTGCATCACTGATCTCTTGGGATTGCAATTTATAAGGGATTGTAGAGCACTTGGCTTTGAAAAGCATTGGGCTTCACAACGAACCAAGGATCACAAAGGATATGACTTAGTAATGAAGAGGACTTCGCAAAGTATATCATCTCATCCTCAGCGTGGAGTACACACATTTTTGGAGGGTGCTTCGTAAATCTTGGGTGATTCATGAAGTTATGGGAAACAAAGGGGGTCTCCTTCCTGGGCGATGGACCATAGGCTATGTGAAGGGCATCCCTCTTCAAAGAGGGCAGGTAAACTTGAGTAAAGGGAAATGGATTTCTATATGCTCAAGTAACTTGAATTATTCATTTTTTTAATGGTTTGAAGAGTAAAGGGTGTTTTGTGATTTGGGTTCTTGGAAGGTGAAAAGTCAAGGTGTTGATCTCTTTGGAGTTAGGGGAGAAGGGTATTTATAGGTGCTGGAGGGAGAAACTCTAACAGTGCACTGCGAAGCCACTTTCACTTCACCATCAGATGTGGATTGGATCAAGTTCATCATAACAACAAAGTCCACTTGTATCCCCTCCGCAGCGCAAAGGATTCCTTCATTCCATCCACGGTGCTCGCAGAGGCTTTCATAAATTTCCAAGGAATCACATAGGTGATTATGTTCCCTATGTGGTATGAAGACATCCATCAATTTTTTCGTAACCACAGAGTCAACCATTTCTTCCCTCTACGATGGTCACCAAGGAGGCCTTGGATTTTCGCCGGCCATGGTGCTGAAGGGCTTTGTTCCAGCCGCGGTGTTGAAGGGATTCATGAAAGTTCTTCACAAAGAAGACCCTTTTGGTATTATTGTGTTATTTGAGAATTTTTACCACACACATATTTTGGTTCCAACACTTAGGCATGCAGTACTCTCTGCATCCTGTATCAGCCCTTAGTTTGGAATGGATCATAAAAAAACAGAATAATGGATCAATTCTATGAGAATGGGGAATATGATCTCAAATAAAGATAGCATATTAAAGAGAAATAAAAATGACGAACTAAGCCGAAGGAATGAATAGATTAACTGGACGAATCTGATGTGATGAATGGAACTCGAATTGGACTTCAGATAATAAAGATATCAAGAAATGTATGAAGAGGGGTTTGGGAATTCATTTGGGAGAATAACAAGGAATGCTATATTTTTGAGAAAATATATAAGAAAAAAGGGGATGTTAAATATAATTTAAGAGAAAATCCTAAAAATATCCTACAAATTACAGGTTCACATGGTTTGGCCACATAGGAAGCAAAAATGTGTGCCAATTGTGCACCTCAGACTACCTAAGAAGGTACCTTACACTGTTTGGATGTAAAGTTTGAGAAAATATGATTTATGGATCTACTAAAAATTACCAACCACGTGCATAGGTGTGAGACCCTAGGCATATATTTATGGAATACCGTGAACCCTATTTTTCCCTCAAAAACACCCCACATGTTTAGAAGAAACTATGCGGGATAGGCGACAGAGTTTCTACTGACCTTGTGGCCCAATGGTTTCTTCCACTGACTGGGGTTTTGAGCTCTGAACAAGCCCTAGACACCACCGAAACATCCGTCACCTCATTAAGAATCCATAAAAGGTCCAGAATAAATAATTAGAATGAAATTTAAAATATCTATACCTCATAGAAAAACCAGGTTCTTACAATGATTTTTCTTTATACCTAAACCAATGGAATATATTTTCCATGAAATAATTTATCATATTTTCCAAGATATGAATCATTGTATGAAAAACTATAGTATATGGTTCAACATCAACATGATATAATTACATTATATTAATAAAATTCAAATAGTACTTCCTAAATTTAGTTACGTGAAGTTTATTTTGAATCAACTAAATCATGGTGGTCAATAAAACTGATAAGAATCATCACAAATTCATTCAAGTATCTCAAAAGGTCCAATATACCAAGGGGAAAACTTTTTTACACAATCAAAAATTCCTCATACTTGAAGATAATTTCCAGAATACATGATCACCCACTGTATAATATAAAGGGTGATGATGACGTTTTACATATTATTTTTTATGTATTTGGGATAAAACAATAATTTTCATTATTATCTTAAGTCTATCAATAATATTATTTTCATATTATTTTTTCACATCTTTTTTTTATGTATTTGGTATCAGTAGTTAGTTTTATCTGGTATCTACCCAAAATAGTGTAGATTGACAAGGATGGCCATATAATGTCTTAAATAGATCCATTTTATCAGGGTATGATAACCATTATTATAAAAAAATATATTAAGGAAAAATTATCATCTCATGATCCACAAAAATTCATAACACAAGTTCTGAGCATGTCTTCTAGTGTCTGAATCATTTTTCTGATGAACCTTCCATTTGAGGATGATATGTAGTGCTAATGGTCAATTTGGTACCTAGATATTGTTGAAATAATATTCAAAACTAAGAAGTAAATCTATAATCTTAGTCAAAGATAATCAAAATGGGTATTTCATGAAATTTTATTGGTTTCTGAATGTATAGATCAACTAAATCATCTACCGTAATGGATTCAAGAATTAAAATAGAGTGAGTCAACTTCATGTTTCAATAAAAAATCACCTAGATTAAGTTATGCTTCTTAATATTTCTCAGAAAACTCATGAAAATTTTTATAATGATATTCTCCAATTTCCATATTATTATAGGTAATGATTTTAATATTTCATTAGGTCATTGATTTTTATCCTTTGACCTATTAACATGTGAGGTATTTGGTCACATAATCAACCAAATTTCATTTCATACTTAACCACCAAAAATGGGTTCTTAGAGCCATGTAATTTTTTTTGATTCATAGATTAATGTCCCACTTAGAATTGTGTTAAGTAAAAGAAATTGTTCTTGAAAAGATGGTGAAATGAATATCTGATATATAAAATAAAACTGAAAGTTCAAATCTTATTTCTATCCATCAATGTTCTCCCTACCATTTGATTTTTTATGTAATG